>OX451735.1:1356336909-1356721463 GCA_948472305.1 Vicia faba
AGCCTTATCTTATTTTATTTTATTTTGAATTTTAAATAAATAAATAAAAAAAAACCCAAGGAGGTGAATGAGTAAGTCTTTAGGTGTACTATGAACTGCAAAACACGTTTGGACTTTGAAAAAAATAGCCCATTAGCCAAAAATTCAAGTTTGCTCAATTGAAACTTCATGCATTTGCTCAAAATTTCCCAATTTGCACTAGTCATAACTCTCTCGATTTTTATCATTTGAAGGTGATCTTTGACTTTTTGGAAAGCTCAATATGCCCTCTACAATCCTTATGTTGACCACTTTTGTATTTGAAGATTTATATTGATGTAAGTTGCCTTGACAAAAAGTGACTTTTTGTTAACTTTTGAAATGACCTATAATGTATTGGCCCATATCTCTGAAATGAAGGATTTTTTGGACTTGAGCTTAGAAAGACAAAGTTGTAGATAATTTAATTTCATTCACAATAAGCTTTGGTTGAGGAAAATCTAATGAACATGTGAAAGTTATGCTTGGTCAAAGTTCAGTTGACTTATCCTAAAGAAAACCCTAATTTGGCAACTTTTGACTTTTGATAATTTGAGAGTTTTCCTTGATCAATCATGAGAAACCATTGATCAAATGATGAATATAACTTTAAAATATTTATGTTGACCAAAGATTTTTAAGTTTGACTGTATGTTGACCATAATTGACTTTTTGCCCAATAGAGTTAATTTTTAGTCATCTGAGGAATTGACTGAGCAAACTTGTGATGCAAGGCTTGAAATTTGGCATGAGAATTCCTTGAGACCTATGGAGACCATGAAATCCACTTGAGACCTTAAAAACCAAATCTTCCTTGAGAAACACAAAATCCCAGTTGTAGATCAATTGCTTAGGAGGAGATTTTGTCTGATCAATTCTTGAGCACCCTTGAGCATTTGAGAACCCTAAGAGAATGTCTTAAATAAAAGGGACGGAAATTTTTTGGGTACAACAAGGATTATTTTGGAATCTCACTTGATGGAGAATGTTGAGAATATATCAAGTGAGGCATTATGAATGCCTTGAGAAATTTTCAGAGGAGTATAATGAATTTTGTAGAAATCAAGTGATAAAACTGCATGTTACCGCTGAGTTGTTATTGAGTTTTTGGGGAAGAGTTGAGGTTAAAACAACTTACTTTGTTGGTAGAGAATTTCTTCAGAGGGATAATAGTGAAAACCAAGGGAAAACCTGGTAGAAACTATAATGGAGAAAACTCAGTTTGAAGTGGAGTTTCTTACTATGGATACTAGTAGTAGTGAGGGAACAATTACAAAGATCTCTGATTATCATTTGACTCATGGAAAGGTAAGAAGAAAAACATTTAGAGAGGCATTTGAAAACAGGTGGAGTCAAAGGTGGTTGAATAATCATACTTATGGACTTGTTAAATTACCTAGGCAGAAAAGGGTAATTGGAAACAAGTAGATGTAAGTGGCGAGATCAAGATTCAAGAGTTGCTTGAATTTGATCAAGGTTATTCATTAGAGTTTCAACATGGTAGAGAGCAGCAATGTTATTGATGGTTATATTGGTATCAACACAGTTTAAAGTCAAGGTGGAGATTGTTGGAATATGCTTTAAAACCTTTGTTGATAAAGAAAAAAACACATTTTGGAGATTGCATATACCGCAAAAATTGGAAGTTTCAGAAAGTTGATCGAAAAGTCGAAAAATAAAAAACCAGAAAGGTTGGAATCGAGATGTACATACAATAGTCGACAATTTTTAGGTGTTTTCAGACTTTTTCAGCAATTTCTCATTTTGCATGATTCAGGCTCTTTCGGTTCGGTCCATAGATCCATGTGTGATTGGATTGTGATTTTGGGCTCTAATTGTTTGGTATTTGCTATTATATATATGTATCTCTTATATGTTTGCGTGTGTGACAATCTCAGAGCTTACAACAAAAAAGAGAGCAAGAGTTTAAGGTATAGCATAAGATTTTGGCTATTCTCAAGGAAAACCTTAGAAAGGAAAGGATTTTGGAAAACCTTTGGAGTTATCTAAGGGAATTGGGAAATTGGGAAACACTTGTTTACACCTTGGGTCTGAGTTATTCATATATTCAAGGTTGAAGAGTTTTGGAAACACTTGAGTAGAAAATAGGGATAATTTTTGGGCGCCTTCAGGGTTGTTCTTGGGAACCTGAAAGCAAAGACTATTTTCTTGTAACTCATCCGTAATCTCTTGTAACAACTTTATAAGTATAATGAATTGGAGAGCTGTTCTCTCCCCAGAGTATATCGTTTGATCGAACTGGATAAACAAATCTTTGTCTTTTTCTCTCCTTATTCTATTATAGTATCTGTGTTCAGATTATTATTGTTGTAGACCATTTATTTTGGTTGCTACTATTCTTTTCCTCACAAATTGATATTGAATTTTGTCGTAATTCACAACAAGATTCACAACATGTGGAAATCCATCAAAAACATATGGAGAATTTTTGTCAATCTTGATGAACAAGATTGTTATCACTACACAATAACGATGAAAAGAAAAGAAAATTAAAGAATAAAAGAGATTAGGGTTTCTACATAGTTTCTCTCTTCCCACAAACTGTGGAAAATCATTATTCACTTGTAACTGCAAATTATGTGTATACAAGTTGTGTTATGAGTTATTACAAAAATAGGGATTACTCCCTTTATTTATAGTTTTAGGTTAGTTTTCTCCCTAAGGCAAAGCCCAAAACATAAAAGCCTAAAATATATATTTTAGACCTAATTCGAAATTTGTGGGTAGCAACCTGCTTACAACAATTCGAAAATTATATATAACTCGACAAACTAAGCTTTTCGACACAACTTGTGTCAAGCAACATCCTTCTTCGACACAAGGAATTATACTTTCAACACACCACTTAATTCATTGTGTCTAAGCTATCTTCATTCATCATAGCTCGTAGTCTTCTTCACACTTCGACCTGCACACCCTTTGTCATGATGTCTGCAACCTTATTCTCAGTTCTGCAGTATTCCAAGTTCATCTTTCCATCTGCTACATGCTCTCAAATATAATGGAACCTCATATCGATTTGCTTGCTTCAATCGTATGCTATTAGATTCTTCGCCAGGTTGATAGCTGACATGATGTTGATCTTCATGGTAATTGCTACATGATCTTTCCCTGTGATTTCTTTGACCAAGTTCACCATCCATGTTGCTTTAAAAGAACAAAGAGAAGCAATTATGTACTCTATTTTGCATGATGATAATTCCACTACTGATTCCTTTCTCAAACTCCAAACAACTGGTGCACCACCTAGCATAAACATATATCCTGCTGTGGATTTTCGATCCTCGGAATTACTACACCAACTTGAATCAGTGTACCCTACTAACTTGCATTCTTTTACTTCATCAGCTACATGAAATAAAATTCCATAGTCAAGAGTTCCTTTCACATACCTCAGTATCCTCTTCGTCGACGCTAGGTGTGATACCTTTGGCATCTACATGAATTTACTTATCATACCTACACTGTATTCTAAATCAGTCCTTGTGTCATAAAGGTATCTTAATGACCCAATAAATCTTCTGTATTGGGTTGGGTCCATCATCTTCATTTGTATCTTTCGAATGTTGCAGTTTTGATTCTGCAGGTGTCAAAGTCGAGTTACACTCTTCCATCTCAAGTCTCTTGAGAATCTCATTTGCATATCTTCTTTTGTGCACCATCAAACCTCTACTATTCTTATAGAATTCTATGCCAATGTAATATGAAATATCACCCAGATCCGAAATTTCGAATTCCTTGCTGAGATCACCTTTGAATTCCTCGATCTCCTTCTTGCAGCTACCTGTTATTAACAATTCATCGACATAGAGACATAGTATAAGCAATTCACTGTTGCTTCTTCTTACATATACTCCATGTTCATTTGTTCACTTCACAAATTCCTTCTCCATAGAAAACTATCTATTTTCTTATTCCAAGCTCTTAGAGCTTGTTTCAATCCATACAAGGCTTTATGAAGCCTATACACATTTCTCTCTTCTCCATGCTTTATAACCCAACTGGTTGTGCAACATAAACTTCTTCATCTAAGGGTCCATTCAGAAATGACCACTTCACTTCCATCTGACATATGTGCCAACTGTTTGTTTCTGCTAGACCAACAACCATTCTAATTGTTTCGATTCTAGCCACAGGTGTAAAGACTTTATCAACGTCGATTCCTTCATTCTGAAGAAATCTTTCGCCACAAGTCTTTCCTTGTGTCGAGTTACTTCCCCTTTGGGATTCAACTTCACCTTGTATACCCACTTCACATTGATTACCTTCTTTCCTTGAGGTAATTCAACAAGTGACCAATTGTAATTATCTTCAATGTACTTCACTTCTTCATTCATTACTTTCACCCACTTAGAATCTTTAAATGCTTCAGCTGCATTGACTAGGTTGGCATCTGCATAGAAAGCATAATATACCGGCTCACATTCATCATCGACTACATTAGCTAATGTAATCACACATTCTTGCAACCTTATAGGCATGTGTCTTATTCTCAGAGGTCTGTTTGTACCTGGTTAATCTCTAACTTCCTCTTTTGGAACTTCTCTTTCTACTTGAGTTTCTAGTTCTTCTAGTAAGATTCTAACTGGATCTTTCTTGACATTTTCAGTCTAATCCCATTCTTTAAGCTCATCTATGATCACATCCCTGCTGATCACAATCTTCTTGTTCACTGGGTCGAACAACTTGCAACCTCTTGTCGAATGATATCCAACTAGGATTATCTGACTCAACTTGTCATCAAGTTTTCTTCTTGATCTTACCGGTTGATCACAACATTCAAGGTGGCCAAATTATGTTCTTCAAATTAGTTGGAAAGTCGAGGAGGAAAAAGGGGGGTTGTACCTGCAAGGCCTTTCGACAATCAAGTAAGTGTGGGAGCAAAAAGATACAAGCAAAGTATTAGGGTTTTAGAGATGAATAATGGATATTCGATACCCGGCCCTCACATGTGTGAGGGTATATATAATTTCACTGGTGCTTGGCCATTGGTTCCTATTTTTTGGACTAGATATGCGAGTCTACAAAAATAGGTAACTGCCAGGACTGGGTCAAAACGGCCAGGTGTGTCTGTAACTAGCCATTGAATTAGTGGAGGAGGCGGATCACAGGTAGATGGTCGTTATGGACGGTTCCTAGTTTTCTGCTCGACTCGAGTCAGGCTAACATGAGACAACTACTGACTAGGTCAAGCGTGCGTGTCGGGCATTACTAGTCGTATGCCTAGGGGCATGGTCGACCAGGATGCTGGGCCACAGTTGTTAGGCCGTGACAAGGGTAGAAGCAGATTGGTCCAATTCTAGTCATTGGGCCAGTCAAGAATAGGAGCCCTTCAAGTTGTTGCTTCTGGGCCCGTGAAACGAGGATGTTTTTGTGTTGGCACTGCTCGAGGGGTGCAAATGATGTACGTTATATTTGTCACGCGGTGAGAGGCACAGTTGATCGGCTCGCTTCGAGGAGCAATTTTTTGCAAGGAGTTAGGTGATTTTCTCGGTGTTTTATTATAGGGGAGGGGGATCTAAAGAGGTTGCATGCTGTCAGATAGGTGTGATGATGGCTAGTCTAGGGGATAGGGTGTGATGATGACGCCCTTTAGAGTTCCCTAGCCGCGTGTTTGTCTACGTGCTTGGTGGGCTCTATCTATAAAAAGAGGGGAGATAGCTCTTTGAATATTTTTGCCATCCTTTCATCTACTCGACATTTCTCCTTCTTACCCGACTTCATCAGTTCCTTCTCAACTTCACCCGCTCCTAAGATTTTCGCTTGTTCCGTCGTTCGTTGCCGTCTCTTTTTTCTGATTCTCCATTTAATCTGGTAAGTTCTCTTGGTCCTCTTCATTTTTAGCATCTGTCACTTTCGTTAGATTTCTGAGTTTCTAGTGAATGCATGTGGTTATGGTGTAAGGAGACTGTTTTTTTGGGATTTTGGTGGAATGTTGGTTGGAGACGGTGGTTCTGGTAGATGAGTGCGTTGAAGATACCAAGTGTCCTCCGCTAGGGAGTCTTTGGGATCTTAGTGTTGTTAGACGAATGTAGGAAAATTTTCACGCGGATCTGGTGAGTTTGGTCGGGGAAAAGAGATTGTTCACTAGCCATTTGAGTGGGGGCTCTGGTCGGGGACAGGGTCCTTGTTCCTTGATGCCCTTTCACTTGATTAGTGGTGGAAGGGTGGATTTGACGTTGAGATCGAACTCACTTTCACCCTATGCTTTTATGGTACGATGGCTTTTAGAGATGACAAGTTTTTTAACGAGCCCAGTGGTTCCGCTCAGAGTTCTGCAAAGAGCACATCTTGTAAGGTGAGCACCTCGGGGGCGTATGAATCCTTTCTGGGGGAACTAGAGTCGGCGGTGCCTGGTAACGGGGATGCTGAGAGGGATCTGGAGGCGAATCCTGTTGATCAAAAGGGTCCTAGCATGCCCATGGACGAGGAGGGTCCACTAGATTGGGTTGCATCGGGCCCGTCGAGGTATATCTTCTATTTGATTGAGCATCCCGATGAGATATTCACCTTGTTAGATCCGGAGATGGATCGAGAGGGTGCAGAGGAGAAACACACAATCTATATTTCGAACAAGAGGAGTCGGATCTGCTCGCGGTTTGAAGCCCGTCGGTTCCCTATATACGAGATTGTGTTTAGAGAGATGGGGTTGCGGCTCCCTTTCTCGAACTTTCATGTGGCGGTCTTCAGGAACCTTCATCTGGCTCTATCCCAACTACATCCGAACTCGATGGCTTTCCTTTAGGATTTTGAGATCGTGTGCGATTATTTAGGGGTTAGGGGCACCGTTCCTTTGTTCTTTTACTGTTTCCACCTTCAGAAGTATTCGTTTGGTTCCCAATATGGTTGGGTCACTTTGAAGCAGGAGAATGGTAAGCTGTTCAAAGCGTACCTGGAGTCAGTTTGTTTTTTCAAGGAGAAGTTTATGCTCATTCAGCCCGTTTAGCAAAGGACGTTGTTGGGCGTCTTCCGGGTTGCTCCTGCGTTCCACGAGGAAAAGGCTTTTGTTCTAACTGAGGAGGGAAAATATTCGAACAAGTTGGTGCCGAAGTTTCCCTTTCACTGGACCAATAAGCATTCTGAAAGGGGAACCGACGTCTATGTCTGGAAGAAAGAGTAGCTTGGTACCGAGGATGCAACCGGATTTGATTGTCTTACTGCCTTTGTCGCATGGATTCCTCCTGTCCAGCGTATGGGCATAAGGGGAAAACCGATCATCGATAAGGATGGGAAGGCAGTGTTCGACCTTAGACTGATAGGTGTCTAGGATATCCTCGGGATTGAGGACTCCACAGCATATCTTGGTAGCCGTTTTTGTGATTTTATTTTCTTTGTTCGCGTATATTCTTCTGTTTTGCTAACCGTTCTTTGTTGTTTCCTCGTAGATTAGATGAATCCCTCCAGGAGCGCTTGGCTCGGACGACCGCTTTCAACCTAAAGAAGGCACAAAAAGGTGCTAAGGCTTCCTCGCTCGATGTTTTTCCAATGTCAGGATCAAGTGCTTCGTCGACAGGGCAACCGGTCGGGGCTATTTGTCCTCTGCAGGTATCCTCAAGGCATATGAGGCAGTGTAACGAGGGTACTATGGACCTGACTTGGGAGAGGGAGAAGGGAAAGTATGAGTTGCCACCTTGTTGGCACGACAGGTCCTTCTTCGAGGGTTCTTCTCTGTATTTTCTCTGGGGGGAGTCCCTTCTGCTCGAAGAGCTGGATCGCCCGACGAAGAGGACGACATTAGATCAGGATGTCGGGGCAGTTATGAGTGTCTTGGAGATGGATGTGGCGTATACCGAGGGTGGTACTTCCCTAGAAGTCAAGGTGAGGAAGCTACGATCGAAGCTGGCCTAGACAGATAATGAGTATGCTGATGAGAAGACCGCCCGAAAGGTAGCGGAGGATAGGCGTGGGAAATTGTATAAGGATCACAAGGCGCTTTTGCTCAAGAAGAAAGCTTCCGATGAGCAGGTGGCGGCCTGACTGCTGAAGCTTCTCCCGCCAAGGATGAACCTGAAGAGGAAAAAGGTTTGAGGACCCGAGCTGATCTGGTTGCTCGCTTACAACTGTGTTTGGATGATGCTTTGATAATGCTTTGAAGCATCTTCGGGTTATGAACTCCGCGGTTGAACTGAACGTGCCTGAGACGGGTCTTCATCATTACGTGGCAGATGGTCAAATCATAATTCCCGACTGCCTCAGAGGTGTCGAGGATACGCCTATTAAGGAACCATCGCATTAGGAGCTTGTTACCGAGGATGATCCCCAGCCAGATGCTTGATTGTTATCCAGTTATTTCTTTTCCGGCATGCGTGCCGATATGTTGTAATTTGTTTTCTTAGGCTTTTTCCCGTATGTAATTATCGAACAATTGTGGTCCTTGTGGCCAAAAAGTTATTTTGTTGGATGGGGGGCCACGGGCCTCTATTTTTGTAAAATTCATATAATGGCGTCATTAAATGGTTGTTTGTTTAAATTTTTCGTCCATGGTGATTGTTTGTTCTGAATATTTATGTTTTCATGTTTATCGTTATGCTCGTCGGCTTGAGATATTTTGTTTTGTCAAGGGTTTATAGCGGGGACTTTTTTGTTTGATTTGTATGCTCGCCAATGTGAGGAAACTGGACAAACGACCAGGGTGAATACCGGGCATGGGCCAGAACTCAAGTCTCATTTTGAGGACCTGAGCTCAGCGATGTGAACTTCCCGTTGTGAGCCGGGTGTTCTAATATTGTGGTACAGGGATGATGGAGCTCGGTCGAGCTATCCATGTCGGGCTAAGGACACACTCATTAAAAGAGGGTAGTCTCGGCCCTTCAAAATATTTTAGGTGCTATGCTTGTACCTAAGCATGCACGCATGGTTGGGCATGGATGAGTTTGTCTTGTTGATGAAGCTCGCCGACTGCTCAGTGTTTTAACTATAATATTGTTTTAGCTTTTCAGTGTTCCATGGTCGAGCAAGTTGTTCCCCTTATAGGTTTTCTAAGTAGTACTCCCCGGTCCTTGTTGTTGCGTAGACGCGATAAGGTCCTTCCCAGTTTGTTGTGAGCTTGCCTTTGTGAGATTCTTTATGATTTCTCTTTAAGACAAGGCTGCCGATATCGAGCTCTCATCGTATGACTTTGGCTTCGTAGCGCATGGATATTTTTTGTTTGAGGAAGGCCTCTCGAAGGGCCGCTCCTATTCAGATTTCTTCTATCAGGTCTAGTTCTTCCCGTAGGGCGACTTCATTTATCTCCTTATCTGGGGGAGCTTCGGTTTTCCTGAAGGGTTCTTCGATCTCTACGGGAATGACGACCTACATTTTGTAAGTTAGTCGAAAAGGAGTCTCCGTGATTGACAAGTACGCTGTTGTTTGGTATCCCTATAGTACAATGTGTAGCTCCTCGACCCATCTTTTCTTGGTTTCATCTAACCTTCACTTGAGGCCCCTGAGTATCACCCTGTTTGCGGTCTCAGCCTGGCCGTTCGTCTGGGGATGTTCAACAGAGGCGAAGTGTTGGGTGGTGCCCAACTTGGCGACGGATTCTTGAAAGGTCCAATCTGTGAACTGGGTCCCGTTGTCGGGGACTATTGCTTGTGGATGCCGAACCAAGCAAGGATGTTTCTTTTGTAGAAACGAAGGACGTTTTAGGCGGTAATTTTATCCAATCCTTCAGCCTCTATCCATTTGGTGAAGTAGTCGACAGATACTATCAAATATTTGTTTTGATTAGTCCCTACCACAAACGGACCGAGGAGGTCTAACCCCTACCAGGCGAAGGGTCAGGGAGAAGAGAGAGACCTGAGCTTGTTTGGGGGAATTAAGTGCATATCCCAATGCCGCTGGAATTTGTCGCATTTTTTCACCTCCTCTTTTGCGTCGTGCTGCATGGTGGGCCAGTAACACCCTGCTCACAGAGCTCTCTTGGCAAGGGATCTTCCGCCCAGATGCTGTCTGTTTACCCCTTCATGGATTTTGAGCAGGATGCGATCTGCGTCGCTTCAGTCAACGCATTTGAGGAGGGGAATGGAAAAACCTCTCCTGTATATTTTTCCTTCGACTAGGGCATACGAGCAGGCTCTTCGTCTGACCATGAACGCTTATTTTGAGTTGGCAGGTAGCTTCCCTTTTGCGAGGTAGTCGTGCATGGGGCTCATCCAGCAGTTGCTATCCCCTATGGAGAATACTCCCAAAGTCAAAGGGAGTCTCTTGGTGCTCGGTCGAGGAAGGACTTCCTGTATCATCGACTTGTTCCCCCCTTTCCTCTTTGTGCTTGCTGAGGGAACTGGAAAAAACTCATCGGATAAAAATCAATGAACTCTCCACTGAACATTTATTTATCTCACGAAGGAGAAAGAGAAATATCGAAGAAAACCTGAAGGGGAGAAATCATGGTCTTTTGACCAAGAAATCGGTTAAGGGAGTCGGTTATATGAAGGGAAGGTATTAGCACCCCACACGTCCGTAGTACTCTACGGTATCCACTCTTGTTGTCTAGCTAAAGGGTGTGTAAGAATCTATATCTAAGTTGTACAAGGTATGTATGCAAAAGAAAGAAAAATTTATGGGGAAAAGAAAAAAATATTTACAAATTGTGCTCGATTAGGCCCCACAAAAATCCTCCGCCTACGTATCCCTTTTAAGGAATCAGAGCAGCCGTAGTTCAGCTCAATAGTTTTTGTAGCTTTTGTATTTTTTATGGAACAACGTCAATTTCACATTCTACTTGCAGCTCGACCTTTGGAGACTTACGCATCTGGAGTAGAAAGGAATCAATATGCTCAAAAAGTGCCCAAAGGCTAATAATGCTATCATCGCGACTCGTAGAAAGTAGACATAATGCAACCCGACCCTTGGGGAATTATGCGTCGTATTGCGTAGAGGGACAATAACACATCCATTTTGAAATTGAAAAGCCAAAAGGCAAGAAAAAAGAAGTTTGCATTTGTTTGTGTCTTTTACCTTTGTAAAAGGGTTATGAGTTTATTAGAGGCGTTTTAAAGGCTTGCCAAGAAAGAGTGTATTTTATGCAAATGCAAAGTGGGGAAAAAGGAAAAGCCTACAGGGGACTAACCTATTTCTAACTTAGAGTTATCATACAAATATTTCCTTAAGGTTCAGACTAAGGTTTACTAGGAACCGACTCATCCGAGAAAGAACCATCCTAATTGCTATTCGGAATAAACTAATCATCGAGAATAATACGTAAGTCCTAAGGGAGAATGGCTAATGGAAGAAAGCAAGTAAGAAATGTATAAAGAGATAAATGAGTGAGAGAACAACAAATGGAACAAACTTATCACCGAGAGTGAACCAACACAAAAGAGGGAACAAACTCATCATCGGGAGTGAACCGCGACACATAATATCCAAGTATTTCTTTTATTTTTATGCTTGTGCAACAAGTAACATAAAGCATGAGCAAACTCATCATTTAGAATGGACCAAACCTAGCCTCAAAGGGAACATCCCATCCGGGTATGAACCTGGCGCACAACATTATTATTCCTTTCTTTGTATTTTGACATAACCGTATATGACAAAAAGTAAAGTAAACCGAATCCACTTGGAACAAACTTATCATCGAAAATGAATCCAAGACCAAGTACCGAACTCATCATCGAGAATGACACAACAACAAGACATACGGGAAAAATAAACACACGTGCATAATTTCCTATTCAAAGACAAGACTTTAAACAAACACAATTAGCATATAGAAAGCGGTGCCTGCTACAGGACTTTAAACAGATACTTCGAGCGCACGCTCTTTATTTCCTGCTTTCTACTTCACATGATTTCTAGAAATAGGTAAATGCCCCTACTTTACATGATCTTTAGAAAGTGGTAAATGTAATATTACAACAAATGGACCGAAACCGTACCAAACGGATAATAAATATCCGCAAACTCAATGCATGGCGAAATGTCGGAGGGTGTTGCAAGCTAGCATCAACAACAAATAGCGTCAGAAGCGTGAACAATATGTGCGAGCAAAACATATCCATCACCAAAGCAATTGGTATCCAACTTGCTCCTTAAAATATGCACATCTCACAATTTTTTTTAGTAAATAACAACAAAATAAAATGTGATAGTAACAATTGGCAAGATACATAAGAATGAAACATGAATATGTACAATGTAAAGTAAACGGGCCATATGAGCATGGTGTTACAATCCAGGAAGCAACTCATTAGCACGTGAAAGTGCATCAAAAATATAAAAATATGTCACAAGTCAAAAGAAATGCATAAAAATAATGCACAAAAAATTTAATTGGCAAGTCAAAAACTAAACAAAAAGTGATCGAAATTAATCGCAAAAATTAAGGTGACCTAGAAACATGCCAACGGTTCCAAAAATCAACTCGGTTCGGCCAAATTTCAATCCAAAGTACAAAATCTGAAACAACTATAGTGGCGCAAAAATTGATCGAAATTTGTCTGAATCGCAAGACTAATCGCGTGAGGAGCTCCGGATGTCAAGAAACTCGATTTTCATAAAAAAAATCCGAAAAACTCATCACGGATCAAAAGTTATGGTAAAAACAACAATTATGTCAAGAATTTGTCAATGTTTAAGTGTTGAACTATTTTCCACCAAACTCAATCAAACTTGTTTCTAATGCGTTTCATGATGTCATTTGAGTCTATTGGAATTTATCTCGACACATGTAAATGACAAACAACAAGTACCAATCAACAAATTGGCAAAAAATAGTTTATGTCAAAAATCAAACAACTTGAAATTATATACAAAAAATGCATTTTAAATGCACAAAAACCACATTGATCAACAACTAAATGGTTAGAAACAATTGATATTATTGATATCAAGACATTAAAGAAAACTCTCAATATCAATTTGCAACTCGTGAGATAATTCAACAATATTTTTCAAATAAGTTATAAACTCCACAATTTACATTAAATCTCATGAACTATCAACCAATGTCAAGCCTCTTTAACATTTTGATTTTTATAATCTCGAGCAATCAAAGAATTAGGTATAAATTAATCTAATATTAGAAACTAAACAAATGCCACAAGTATCACATACTTGACACAATCACAAACTATGGAAAGTAATGAATTAAGACAAAAAAGTCACATTTAGGCCAAGAATCACAATTATGGACAAGTTGGAAAAGTGAACCGAAACACAAGGCGCAAGCTTAAAAATCAACTAGAATGATTTATCAAAATTATCGGAAGCTTTGCACAGGCATATGGTTTCAAAATAAAGACATTTCGGTCAAATTTCGTTTAAAAATGTGATTTTCTAACACAAGTTAGCAGCTCCTAGATTTGACTGAAATGTATCCGAATTGAGAAACCGTTCACGTAGAGAGCTTTGGATGGCTTGAGAAAGTCGGTTTTCATTAATGAAAGTCAGAAAAAATCAAAACGGATCAAAAGTTAGAGCAAAAACACCAATTATGTCAAACTTTGGCAATTTACCAAGTATTAAGATATTTTCTATCAAACCCAATCAAACTTGTTTCAAATATGTTTTGCAATGATATTTGAGTTCACTAGAAATTATCTCAACTCATTGAAATGGCAAGCAACAAATAATCAACCAAAAATTGGCAAAAAAATAGTTTATGTCAAGAATTGGTAACTTGAGATTATGCATAAAATACATTTTAAATGCACAAAAATATCAATAATTATCAATGACAATACATTGAAACATGTCATGCAGCTTGAAAACAAGGATTAGGCCTAAACTAAACTACTTGTTAGTTTATGTTACAACACCTAAATCAAAGGAATCAATATCTAAATCAAAGAATTAAGAACTACACTATAATCTAAGTGCCATCCTAATTTTAGTTCAATTCTATACTTCTATGAGAAATTTAAACAAACATCTAGTATGCACAAATTATATTAACTTTCTACTTCACAAAATTGATTCAAGAACCTAGTCTAATCCTAAATCAAATTCGACATAAATCTCTAATTCAATTCTTGAATCAACCTAAGCTACGTTAATTCTTATTAGATTCAAATCACAACCTAATGTTCAATTATTCCATAAAACTCAAAGCATAACAATGGAGGTTGATGTTATATTACCTCTTGAACAATTGAAGAAGATGAAGAGGATATTGTACAGAGAAGAGAGGAATCGTCGGAGAAAGATGAAGGAGGGAGATCGCACGGTGGAGGATAAGAGGCGCGTAGAGGGAGGAGGTTGTCGCAGGAGGTGGTGGTCGGTGATGAGGGAGGAGGAAGAAGGTTGAGGATCTTTGTTCTTGAGAGAGAGAGAGAGAGAGAGAGAGAGAGAGAGAGAGAGAGAGAGAGAGAGAGAGAGAGAGAGAGAGAGAGAGAGGAGAGAACAAAGAGGAAAAGTATTTTTGAAATAATGAGGCTCCTCTTTGAAATTTTGGTGGCAAAAACAATAGATAGTGTTGTTTAAAAAAGTCAAAATTTCAGCTTATTAGCCGCTTAAGTGAAAATTACACTATGATCCGCGAACCTTTCCGAACACTGACCTCCTGTGAAAATATGCGCTTATGAGTCACGGACACTTTATGATAAAAATTGAGTGATTTTGATACGTTTAAGGGGCGAGACGTCACAGTAAAAAATTAATTAAGTCAAAATATACACTTATTTGACCCTCGTCACTAGAACAAAACACGAGCTCGTGCCCGAAAATTAGAATCTCGTCTCAATGTTGCAAGAAGAAATATAGTTCATCGTGTCCCTGACATCGTGTCAAAAAATGAGAACTATATGATAAATGATGAATTTATTATGAATTTCCCAGCGAAGCAACGTCCAATCTTTTTCACAGATCCAAAAACTTTATTTTGTGAAATAAACCAATAACGGAGATCCTAGGGCTACCTTTTGATTTTAATATCTAAATCAAAGTTGAAGTAGACGACATTCTTGAACCAACGCTTCGAGAACTAGCACGATACAATTAAAATTAAGCGAGTTATGAATTTTTGAATATTGAAAATCAAACTGACAGATTACAGATTCTGCTCAATTATTTCTTCAGAAACTCGAAATTCCCAACACTTTCCATGTAGAATAATCTCTTGGTCATAAAAGACGGCATCAAGATAACATCGAAACAAAATTTTGGGCACTAGAATCACGCTCATATGGTACTCCAACTGATAATTATGCATTTTTTACTGTGCCTGAAACAACGGTTCAACCAACTTTTACCAGTATTTTGCATTGTTTAAACTCTGACAGAATTGCATATTCGGAGACCATCCCTCGAGAATTAGCCTTCGGCCTGAACATGGAAGTTATGGAGAACATCGAGGCGAATTTAATGGAAAAACAACCACCTAGAGATAGTATTCCAAATTGGAGTTATAAATATCTGAATACCAGAAATACCGTTGATTGGTAACCCGAAAACTCAGTAACAAAATTATTTGACCATCTCAGGTGCACAATTGGCTCCCGGACCGAGCACGAAAAATGTAGATAAAATCCAACAGACCTGTTGACCAAATATCAGCTCAAAATAACACTCCGACTTATAGTTAAAAAATTCTGAAGCTTTTCGCGCCGAAATGGACTTTCAACTTGAATTGTCTCAAATAAGACAAAAAATTTGGCTCACCCCTGCCACTCGAGACATGATAGAATACGTTGGAATCAGTCATGATAGAGAATTTTCATTCACCACCCTGAATGTCTTGCATAAAACTCTGAGCACCTTCGATAAGCAATCGAACATAAATGCCCTGATCCCACAACAACACGACTAATGATATGCATGTATGTATATGATAATGCAATAAAAGCCAAAATAAAGTAGAAATGAAGAGGGTAAATTTTGGGGTACAACACTTGCTAGTTTAGACAGGATGTCTACCCGGGTGTTATGTTCATGGGGAACATGTTATACATCTACATATTTAAATTTCTTTTTTCTCTCTTGGAGCAGGGCCTAATATTCAGCGAGGTGATCATTTTTCACCTGATATTCTCCCCGGACCTGGGATGCAACAAACTGAGAGTCGGTGAAGATTTTCACTTTCTTGACTCCTAGGTCTTCGGCTAGGCGTAAACCTGCTAGAAATGCCTCGTATTTGGCCTGGTTGTTCGAGGTAGGGAAGGATAATGCAAGGGAGACCTCGATTAGGATTCCTTCTTTGTTTTCCAATATAATGCCCGCGATGACTCTCGTCGAACTGGAGGCGCCGTCGATGAAAATTTTCCATCGGCACGCTCCGTTGGGGGGTGCAGGCGAGGTTATTTCGGCTACAAAGTCGGCCAGTGCTTGAGCTTTAAGGGATATCCTTCCTTCGTACTAGATGTAGAACTCGGAGAGTTCTAGCGACCATTTCAACATTATACCCACCATGTCAGGCATGTCGAGATGTTGCTTTACTGGTTGATCTGTTCGAACGACTATGGTATGTGCCAAAAATAGTACCTGAGTCTCCTCTCCGCATTGATGAGGGTTAGGGCGACCTTTTCAATTTGCTGATATCTCACTTCCGGTCCTTGTAGAGCCTTGCTCATAAAGTAGATGGGACTCTTCCCTTTTAGGGTTTCCTTGATTAGTGTTGTGCTTATTGCCTCGGAGGTGACGACCAGATAGAGATAGAGGATTTCATCCTTCTCTGGTCGAGAAAGGACGGGTGAATATGATAGTGATTGCTTTAAGTGGGCGAGGTATTACTCGTATTCGACCGTTGATTCGAAGCCAGCTTTCTTACAGAGGAGTTTGAAGAGGGGGAGCGCGTTCTGGGAGGATTTTGTAACAAATCGAGGGAGAGAAATAATCATGTCGTTCAGGATTTGAATGGACTTTTTCAAAGTGGGTGTTGGAAACTCAGAAAATTCTCGGCATTTGTCGGGGTTTGCCTCAATCCCTCATTTTGTGAGGTAGAATCCGAGGAATTCGCCTGCTCGTACGCCAAAGGTGCATTTTTCTGGGTTAAATTGCATCCGACACTTTCTGTCCTGCTTGAACACTTTCTTCAAGTGAAGGGCATGGTTGATCTCTTTCATTGATTTCATGATCATGTCTTCCATGTAGACTTTGAGCATGTTCCCTATTTCGTTACAGAAGACTTTGTTCATCATGCACTGCTATGTAGCGCCTGTGTTTTTCAAGACAGAGGGAATTACGTTGTAGTAATAGTTACCCGAATCAATTATGAAAGAGATATATTTTTTGTCTTATTTCATCATTAGAATCTGGTTGTAGCCAAAATATGCGTCCATAAAATATAATAATTTGAAACCGTCTGAGTTGTTGATCAATTTGTTAATATTGGGGAGGGGATAATCATCTTTCAGGAATGCCCGGTTGAGGTCGGTATAATCAATGCACATGTGCCATTTCCCGTTAGATTTCTTTAAAAGAACTACATTTGAGAGTCAGGTTATGTATTGGGCTTCATAAATAAAATGTGCCTCAGGGAGGTCTTTTACAAATAGTTCAATAACCTCTGTTTTTTCGGGGGACTGTGCTCTTCTACGTCGGTCGACTGCCTTGAGGGTAGGATCTATGGTCAGGTGATGGCATGAAATATCTAGGTTCAATCTGGGTATCTCGGCTACGCTCCAGGCGAACATATCATCATTCTCCCTCAAGCAAGCTTTAAGTTTCCTCTTCGCCATGTCGCGGAGGTAAGCTCTGATCTTTACTCCTCTAGTGGGATTGTTCTCGAGGGGGATGATCTTGAAGTCTCTGTTTGGGATGGGTCGTGCGGGATTTGGGAGTTCCTTGCTATTTGCAGATAGGGATGGACCTTTGCCTTTGACCATGGGCTATTTCCCTTTCTTTCTCTGCTCTGCATGACCCTCTTTGGAGAAGCGGTTGTCGAGATCGATGGCGTCGACCCTTGGCAGTGGCTTGGATTCCTCGGAGCTGGAGGGGAAATGTTGTCCTAATGGTTGTTCGAGGTTGTGTGTTAATGGAACTTAGGCCCTTGGCCAATGCTTCAAAACATCTTATTGCCGCCTGGATGTCCACGTGGAGGGTGGCGACCAAACCCTCTGTAGTGTAGTACTTCATTTTGAGGTGCATGGTGGAGGGCATCGCGATCATTTCCGCTAGAGTGAGCCTCCCGAAGATGCATTGATAGAGAGACGGGAAATCCACTACCAAAAATTGAGTCTTGATGGCTCTGGAGGTTACCCCTCTTCCGAAGGTGATGATCAACTCGACATACCCCCAGGGTTTGGTACTGGCCCTGTTGAAGCCCTAAAGATCTGATCATATGTACGGGGTTAGGTGGCTTTTGTTAAACTCTAGGGTAGCGAACAATTGGGTGTCAATGATGTCTGTCAAGCTACCTTGATCGACCAGTATGCGCCGAACATCGAAGTTTTCCATGTGAGCCCTTACGAGCAGTGGGATAGTCGAGTTGGGGGCTCAGCCCAACAGTCCCTCCCTGTAGAAAGTGAGGGGATGAGAACCTCCTTGGAACTTGTCTAACGTGGCATCCATGTCAGAGTTGGATTCGATAAGTTGCTCAAATTTTCTTTTTACAGATCCCTATGTATGCTTGTTGAATTCCCCGCCGGAGATGAACATCACAGCGGGGAATGACTCCCAAGGACTGTGAGAGGAGAAGTATAATGGGATGTTCTCCATGTTTGGGAGGTAGAAATATTATGGTCGCGAGATACTCATGGAGACCGGTATATCGTGACGTCGTAGGAATCCTTTCCCTCTTTGACACTCTTGGTTTCTAGAGCCTCCTCGCGAGCACCCTCTTTCTTCTTGTACTGCTTGAGGTGCATGTCTCACATTAGTATCTCAATTGTGTCCTTGAGATGGATGCAATTGTCAGTGTTGTGACTATGGCTTTTATGGAACCCGTAGTATTTTCTCTTGCCGGCTCTGGGTTTAGGGGGTGTCTGTTGGGGAAAGCGCACCCTAGGCTATTTGAATTCAGAATTGGCGCATTCAGACAAAATGCGTTCTCATGAAATGGTCAGAGGGGTGTAGTTGTGGAATCGACCATTATGTCCCTTGTAATATTTGGAGTCTCGAGATCTATCTTCCCGCTTCTTCCCCCCCCCCCCCCGACGGGATGTTGAGGACTCGTTGCTAGCTTGGACAGGATGTCTGCCCGGGCGTTATGTTCACGGGGAACATGTTATACATCTAGATTTTTGAATTTCTTTTTTCTCTCTTGGACCAGGGCCTAATATTCAGCGAGGTGATCTTTTTTTACCTGATATTATCCCCAAACCCGGGACGTAACGAGCTGAGAGTCGGTGAATATTTTCACTTCCTTGACTCCTAGGTCTTCGGCTAGGCGTAAACTTGCTAGAAATGTCTCGTATTTGGCCAAGTTGTTCGAGGTAGGGAAGGATAATGCAAGGGAGACATTGATTAGGATTCCTTGTTTGTTTTCAATATAATGCCCGTGACGACTCTCGTCAAACTGGAGGCGGCGTCAACGAAAATTGTCCACTGGCACGCTCCATTCAGGGGTGCAGGCAAGGTCATTTCGGCTACAAAGTCAGCCAATGCTTGAGCTTTAAGGGATTTCCTTCCTTCATACTAGATGTATAACTCAGAGAGTTCTAGCGACCATTTCAACATTCTACCCACCATGTCAGGCCTGCCGAGCTATTGCTTTATTTGTTGATATGTTCGAACGACTATGGAATGTTCCAAGAAATTGTACTTGAGTCTCCTAGCCGCATTGATGAGGGATAGGGCCACCTTTTCAATTTGCTGATATCTCACTTCCAGGCCTTAAGGGCCTTTCTCTTAAAGTAGATGGGCCTCTTCCCTTCTAGGGTTTCCTTGATTAGTGTTGCCCTCATTGCCTCAGAGGTGACGACCAAATAGAGATAGAGGATTTCATCCTTCTCTGGTCGAGAAAGGACGGGCGATTATGATAGTGATTGCTTTAAGTGGGCGAGGTCTTGCTCGTATTTGACCGTTGATTTGAAGGCAACTTCCTTATAGAGGAGTTTGAAGAGGGGGGTGCATTCTGGGAGGATTTTGCAACAAATCGGGGCGGAGAAATGAGCATGTCGTTCAGGATTTGAATGGACTTTTTCTTAGTGGGTATTGGAAACTCAGAAAATGCTCAGCATTTATCGGGGTTTGCCTCAATCCCTCGTTTTGTGAGGTAGAATTCGAGGAATTCGCCCGCTCATACGCCAAAGGTGCATTTTTCTAGGTTAAATCGCATCCAGCACTTTTTGGCCTGCTTGAACACTTTCTTCAAGTGGAGGGCGTGGTCGATCTCTTTCGTCGATTTCACGATCATGTCTTCCATGTATACTTCGAGCATGTTACCTATTTCGTTGTGGAAGATTTTGTTCATCATGCACTACTATGTAGCGCCCGTGTTTTTTAGGCTGAAGGGAATTACGTTGTAGTAATATTAGCCCGACTCGGTTATGAAAGCGATACATTTTTTGTCTTCTTTCACCATTAGAATCTGGTTATATCCAGAATATGAGTCCATAAAAGATAATAATTTGAAACTGATCGAGTTATCGGCCAGTTTATCAATACTGGGAAGGGGATAATCATCTTTCAGGAAAGCCCGATTGAGGTTGGTATAATCAATACACATGTGCCATTTCCCATTATATTTCTTTACAAGAACTACATTTGAGAGTCAGGTTGTGTATTGGGCTTCAGAAATAAAATGTGCCTCAGGGAGGTCTTTTACAACTAGTTCGACAACCTCTGTTTTTTCGGGGGACTGTTTTCTTCTGTGTTGGGTGACTGCCTTTAGGGTAGGGTCTATGGTCAGGTGATGGAATTCAATCTCTGGGTTCAATCTGGGCATCCCAGCTACGCTCCAGGCGAACATATCCGCATTCTCCCTCAAGCAAGCTTTAAGTTTCCTCTTCACCAAGTCGGGAAGGTCAACTCTGATCTTTACTCCTCTAGTGAGATCGTTCTTGAGGGGGATGATCTCGAAGTCTCTGTTTGGGACGGATCGTGCAGGATTTGAGTGTTCCTTGCTATTTGCAGATAGGGATGAACCTTCGCCTTCGGCCATGGGCTATTTCCCTTTATTTCTATGCTATGCACGATCCTCTTTGGAGAAGCGGCTGTTGAGATCGATGGCGTCGACCCTTGGCAGTGGCTTGGCTTCCTCGGAGCTGGAGGGGAAATGCGGTCCTAATGGTC
Organism: Vicia faba; assembly: GCA_948472305.1. NCBI lineage: Eukaryota > Viridiplantae > Streptophyta > Magnoliopsida > Fabales > Fabaceae > Vicia > Vicia faba. The sequence goes on from OX451735.1 coordinate 1,356,358,045, forward strand.
GTTCGAGGTTGAGTGTTAATGGAACTCAAGCCCTTGGCTGATGCTTCAAAACATCTTCTTTCCGCCTGGATGTCCCCATGGAGGGTGGCGACCAAACCCTCTGTAGTGTAGTACTTCATTTTAAGGTGCATGGTGGAGGGAATCACGACCAGTTCCTCTAGAGTGGGCCTCCCGAAGATGCATTGATAGAGAGATGGGAAATCCACTACCAAAAATTGATTCTTGATGGCTCTGGAGGTTTCCCATCTTCCGAAGGTGATGATCAACTCGACATACCCCTAGGGTTTGGTACTGGCCCCGTTGAAGCCTTGAAGATCTGAGCCTACGTACGGGGTCAGGTGGCTTTCGTTCAACTCTAGGGTAACAAACAACTGGGTGTCAATGATGTCTGCCGAGCTACCTTGATCGACCAATATGCGCCGAACATCAAATTTTTCCATGCAAGCCCTTACGAGCAGTGGGATAGTCGAGTTGGGGGATCGGCCCGACATATCCTCCCTGTAGAAAGAGAGGGGATGAGAACCTCCTTGGAACTTGTCTAACATGGCATCCATGTCAGAGTTGGCTTTGATAAGTTTCTCAAATTTTCTTTTTACAGATCCCTATGTATGCTTGTTGAATCCCCCGCCAGAGATGACCACCGCAGTGGGGAATGACTCCCAAGGAGTGTGAGAGGAGAAGTATAATGGTATGTTCTCCATGTTTGGGAGGTAGAAATATTCTGGTCGCGAGATACTCATGGCGACTGGTATATCGGGATGTCGGAGGACTCCTTTCCCTCTTCGACACTTTTGGTTTCTAGAGCCTCCTCGCAGGAACCCTATTTCTTCTTGTACTGCTTGAGGTGCCAGTCTGAAATTAGTATCTCGATTGCATCCTTGAGATGGATGCAATTGTCAGTGTTGTGACCATGGCTTTTATGGAACCCGTAGTATTTGATCTTGTCGGCTCTGGGTTTGGAGGGTGTCTGTCGGGGAAAGCTCACCCCTGCCTATTTGAATTCAGAATTGGTGCATTCGGACAAAATGCATTCTCATGAAATGGTCAGAGGGGTGTAGTCGTGGAATCGACCAACATTCCCCTTGTAATCTTTAGAGTCTCGAGATCTGTCTTCCCTCTTCTTTTCTCCCCCCCCCCCCAACGGGATGTCGAGGGCTCGTTTCTTCTTGAGGACTTGGCACTTTCTCGGTGCCTTGACTCCCTGGCATTGTTGGCGGCTTCTTTCTCCTCGTATTGAATGTATGCTTGAGACTTGACGAGGAGGGAGTCGAGCGTGGCTGGTGATTCGATGCCCACCGCTTTTGCAAAGTCGCTGCAGGGATGGAGCCCACGTTCAAGAAGGTATTTCTTCATGGTGTCATCCGTGGAGACCTGTACTGCTTCTTTAGTGAGGCATATAATAAATGCTGACAAATACTCATCTCTACCGTGGATAATCGCTTCAAGTGAACCTTTTGATTTTGGTTTAGGAGACGATGATCGGCCACGGTCAACTTCGCGATCACTCTTATTCTTCTTGGAAGATGGAGAAATTTGATCTTTCTTGGGAGGTGTGCGATTGCATTTCTTGAAGAAAGAAACGTTGCACTTCTCCTTTCTTAGTGGACGACCATGTCTAGGCAGGGAAATGATGGGAGAATCATGTCGTCATTGTCTCCGAGGAGGAGACTTTGACTATTTCTTCTCCCAGGCCCGTATCTTCTTGTTCAGCTGCAGGATAAGGGCGTTAGTCTAGTTGAGGGCAGCGAGCAATGCTGCAATGGCTGGGTCATTGTTATGAGGAAGGAGAATTCGTTGTATAATCTCCGGTGGTTCATCAGTAAGGTTATTGGGATGTCGCTCGTCAAAGAACTGATGGTCGTCGCACTGAGTGTTGACTGAATCTGGGGACACAATCTTGTGGAAGTAGATGTTATCCTCAAGGTGAGGATGTTCTTGACTTTCGTCGATCTTATGTGCTGAGGAAAGTACAATCTTTCCATATATGTGTTGATCATCATGGTAGACCATGATTAATGAATGAGGAGGACCTTTGGTCTTCAGATTCTGGGAAACAGAAAATGGGGAAGATAGATTCCCACAGATGGCGCCACTAATCTTACCGGTTGATCAAAACCTGCAAGGTGGCTAGATGATGATCTTCAAACGGGCTGGAAAGTCGAGGAGGAAAAAGAGGTATTGTACTTGCAAGCCACTCCGACGATCAAGTAAGTATGGGAGCAAAGATATACAAGAAAAGTATTAGGGATTTAGAGATAAATAATGGATATTCGATACCTGGCCCTCACATGTGTGAGGGTATATATAATTCCCTCGGTGCTTGGCCATTAGTTCCTATTTTTGGGCCTAGATATGCGGGTCCACAAAAATAGGTAACTGCCAGGACTGGGTCAAAATGGTCAAGTGTGGGCGTAACTATTTGTTGGATCCGAGGAGGAGGAGGATTACGAGCAGATGGTCGTTATGGACGGTTCTTGGTTTTCTGCTCGACTCGGGTCGAGATGACGGGAGACAACTGCTGACTGGATCAGGCGTGTAAGTCGGGCATCACTGATCGTATCCCCAGGGGCGTGGTCGACCAGGTTGTTGGGCCATTGTTGTTGGGCCTTGCCAAGGGTAGAAGCGGATTAGGAAAATTCTAGACATTGGGCCAGTCTAGAACACTTCTCAACTGATCTTACACATATCTATTTTCTTTAGATCTAAACACTTTCAGATGATTTACGTTAGGTTTAACACCATACCAACATTCTTCTGGAGTAATTCCTTCTAGATTCTTCATCGGACATCTGTTCAAAATATATGTTTCTATTGACACAACTTATCCCCATAACTCTTTGGTTAGATTATTGTAACTCAACATACTTCTCACCATGTTCATTATGGTTCGATTATTTTTTCTACAGTTCCATTATGCTGTGAAGTGTAGGGTGGCACCACCTCATACACAATCCATTCTTTCTCACATAATGTATGAAATTCTTTCGACACATATTTGATTGGAAAAATAACAAGTGTAATATTTTTCCTCTTATAATAATAGAGAGAATTCTACGAATTTCGACCTCAAGGTATGCGCAGAAGTACCAAGTTCAATTCGTGGTTCAATTAAACAAAAACTTTAACTAGGGGTTTGGTTTGGAAGTTATCACTTAGTGATAATTAAAAATAAGCAGTAATGTCAATTGGCTTTTTTAACAAATATAATGAGCATGCTAGGGTAAAGTGTATAATTTGCCCTGTGACAATCTTGAATCCTGATTTCTTCAACAAGTTCATAACATTCAATTACCAGTCCTTTATATTATTTTCCCCTAAGGCCTTAGTGAGAAAACCTTTGACCATTTAGCCTAAATATTAAGTCCTTAGATATTTCTGATGGAGTCAAGTCTTTGTTTTATCAAGAGTTATCTGGTAACTAAAGGGTATCCCTAGTCCTAGGTGATATCTACTATAGTCTGATTGTACATAAGTTGTAACAACCAGGGTCCAACAAATTGTTAACCGTAAATCTATCCTTGTTTGTCCGACAAAGAAAGCATAAAAACATTGTACAGTTAAATTGAATAAGAAAACAACTCTATTGATGAACTTAGGAATTCAATATCATTACATAATCAAATTAGGACACCTCCTAACATTAGGGGGTTTAGATACTCATATATTAAAAGAAAAAAAAAATATAAAATTGAGACATTACAAGTATTTGGATGAATTTTAATCTTCAATTATTTCCGTTCATGAAGATTTGCATCCACCAAAACTCTTGAATCCTCTAATATTCTCTTAGGTCTCTTTCTCCTGTTGCCAAAAAGTTCTCCAATTCTTCGTGCAAATTGATCTAAATAGCAAACACTCACTTAAGTCGGTTGGAAATACCCAAAACACCATCGCAGACCAACTACGGAGCAAAATATCACAAAATACTGAAATTCGCATCGCAACCCAACACGGGCTGTGTCAAGCAACACGGTCGCCTGTGTTACTCCTCTGGAAATTTAATTTTCTTTTCCAAGTCCCAGGATGTGTAACACGGCCCGTGTTAGGCAACACGACCACCCGTGTTGCACCCCTAACTTCCACTTTCTGCATGCCATTCCTCCTGACATGGCCCGTGTCAGGTGACACGACCACCCGTGTCAGGCCTCCTATAGCATGCTTTTTGCACTTCCTACGAAACTTCAAATATCACACTTTATCGCCTGAGTTATCTCAATTTATTCCTTTGAGCCTGAAAACACTAAAACGCACAACCAATGCATAAAATGTCGAAGAATTAAACAAAACACTTGAAACTAAACAGAAAAATAGGTAAAATCAACGGTAAAACAACTGTGTAAAAACCACTGATCAAACTCCCCCAAACTTGAACAGTTGCTTGACCTCAAGCGAAAAAAACAAGAGCTCCTGACATTCTTAGCATATTGGTACTCATACGTGATACTTCTGTTTAAATTGATCAAGAGGTATTTCGTCTGGTGTTCACCTCAAGCAAAGAGTTTTTGTAAGAACCTTTTAATCTTGTGCGTCCTCTTCGGATACCTCTCCAACTATGCTTTGTACTTCAGTCTCTTTTTGATTTTCCTCCTCTTTCATTCGGAAAATCACATTAAGGCAATGAGAATTATGATGATCATCACATGCACAAGACTAGTCAAGAATTTTTGTTTAGGCACCAAATAAGTAGCATTGGCTACTTTTAATTACCGATGAAATTTTCATTTATATATTGTCCTTATTTGGATGAAGTTTGGGGATCAACCCCCTTTGGACTGAATAACTGGGTAAGGGTTACCCAACTTAGTGGGCCTGTTGCCTTTTACTTCCTTTTCATCATTTGGTTCCAGCTTTATTTAGTTCTCAACCAACATACGTGCATGCGAATCTAGATTATGCCCGACTGTCAAAATAAACTACTCAAGGAGTACTTCTCAGGATTCAAGTACTATGGTACAAATCTACACATTAGACTCGTATCACTGTCACGTTATTTCAAACTTCCTACCCTCAAACGATCTTCCCTCTATCTCTATATACTTTCCCGATCTCTTTGTGTTACAAGCTCTTGTTCAAAACAAAAAAATTTGGTCAAAATTTGGGACGAGCTTCAACATGTGGTTTTACAACATAAATAGAATAAAACAACCACATAAATCGCAAAGAAAAACATTAAATCCCCCCCCCCCCCCCAAAGTTGAACAAAACATTGGACTCATTATTTCAGAACAAGATCGAGAGGGATGACTCACAAAGGATGATGCAATACCAACAGCTTCATCCTAGCCTTCACTTGAAAGGCCCCTATTTTTATTACCTGCAAACAAAACAAACAACAAAAAGAAAAACGAAGTCAGTAAAAGCGCGGGTTTCCTCCCACGTCACATGGATCGATGATTCATCCCCTTTATTATGGGGGTACTTCCTCTTCCACACCTTGTTTCTTGTCCTTTCCGCAACCCAGAACTCATTTAGATCAAAAGTATGGCCCACTTTATGCTTCAGGTCACTTCCAACTTCTATCTTCTCACTTTGGCGTTCCTTCTTCATTCTCTTCTTGACTTCTTAACTGAACATGGGAATTTTTATTGATGCCACCTGAGAGATTATGCCTAAGAATTCTTCTGGGAGTGATTTTGAAATGTTCTCTTCTCCTTCTACTTTGATCATAATGACTGAAGATTTATTCTTTCCACCTGCACCTCACTTTTTGATTTCCAACACCTTCAAAGTTATCTCCTCATCAAATGATTTTAATGTCATATTACATGTCTCGATATCAAAATTGCACTAACTAGTCAGCAGAAATGGTCGACCAAGAATGATAGAAGTCTCTTCATCTTCAGGAATATCCATGATCTAGAAATCATCCGGAAAGACAAAATTATCAATTTCCACCAATACATCTTTCGCTATCCCGTATGACTGCTTGATGGTGTGATCAATTTTTTTAAAGTTTTTCCCACTCCCGCTTATATTTTCAATACCAAGCTTCCTGAAGATAGATAGTGGCATTAAACTCACACCAGAGCCAGAATCAATTAGATCCCTCTTGAAAGTTATGTATTTTATGGTGCATGGTATTGCAACTGACCCAAGATCCTTCTTCTTGACAGGTATTTTTCTCTCGGGTGCAATTGCACATAATTTCTCATCACCGGGTACCGATCCCTCTCCTGATGATCTTTTCTTTGATACTACATCCTTCATGAGTTTCTGGTACAAAGGCAGTTTCTCGAGTGCTTCAAAGAACAACATGTTGATCTCCAGATTTTTGTACAACTTGACAAATTTATCAAGTTCTTTCTCTTTTGTGTCCTTCTTTGCTACTCGAGAGGGATATAGAAACTTGATCACTGGTTTAACATCCTTTGCACTCTTATCTTCAGTTGGCTTCACATGTGATACCACTTCTTTATATTTTTTCTTGCTCTCTCTCACTTACAAATCAACATCTATGATATTATCATCAAATTTTACCTCATCTTCTTTCTCTTCAGAAACTTTCTGAATCCTTGTTGCGACAACATTACAATTCTCATGATTTTTCTGATTTCCTTGTGCTTGTAGAGATACTTATTGTGCAATCTGTCCCATTTGAACTTCTAAAATTTTTATTGCAGTTATGGTATTCCTATGATTGCTCCTCCCTCTTGGAATTGAGAGTTGTGGGCATCCATCCTATCAATAGCTACCTCCCATTCTGCTTTTTGTGGAGCTTGTTGTTGATTTTCTTTCCAGGAGAAGTTGGGATGATGCTTCCATCGCGGATTATAGGTGTTAGAATACAAATTATTTTGCTTCAGAAACTTGATCTCTTCAATTTGTTATGGAGTAGAAAGGCATTGTGTAGTATGATGAGGTCCACTACAAATCTCACAACTGACAGTCTAAGGATATTAGACTTTGGCTACAATTCAGGTACCTAAATTCATAGCCTTTAGTTTTTCTCAACTTCAACGGTAATTTGATCATCTATCTTTACCCCTTGACTTGCAAGTTTCAAGTCAATCACTCCCTCTAGTTTATTCACACTTCGGTCATATAATTCCAGGTATTCATTTGTAGAAATGGCTTCAATGATCTTCTTAATCCCAATGTGTAGTGGTAGAAATATTGAGACTAAGCCGTTGGATTAACTTAACTCACACAAATCAAATAAAAATCGCCACCGCGCTTTATTGTTTCCAGAGGAATGGGAAAAGAGAGAATAAACCCAAGAAGAGGGGGGGGGGGGGGGGGAGAATCTAGGTACGGGGATTGGTTATGCAAAGATAAGGTATTAGCACCCTAAACATCTACGGTAGTCCACAAGAACCTCTTTGAAAATTTGTGTATTTTGGCTATAAATGGTGTATATAAAAATAGATGGTGGAGATAAGAAAAGAAGTTTTTTTTTACAATTTTTCACCCGCCGCGGTTGTGAACCTATAGTTCCTACGTATAACCTTCCTTGCAATAGGGTATCATAGTACTCGTAGTTCACCTTAAAAATTTTAAAACACATGTGTGTTGGTTAATTTTAAGAGAAGAGACATCATCGTCATATCTGAGTGGAAAAACATACTTACTACCCACGATTATGAGAAAGGAGAATTTGAATCATCTAAAAGTGGAGGATATAGCTTGAATTTTAAAATCAACAAAGTCTCACTCAACAAGCAAGTGGAAAATATCTCACATCACTATATATCATAGAAGTATAGTAGCTTGCATCATTACAAGAATCGACAAGAGTCTAATCTTTTTGAGAAAAAGTTTTTAAGTAAAAAGCCAAAGTGGAAAAAATGGTTTGAATAAGTTTGATTGAATTTTAGTCTTATCACAAAAAAAATGTCAATGTATGATTAAGTTGGTTAAATTTTGATTAAAAAAATATTTTTTTGAAAATGCATGGACCTAAGTCCAAGTTTATTATGAAAGCGGTTCAAGTTATAAAACAAGAAGAGTTTTCAAAAGGAGGGAGAAGATTTTTGAAATTAAGTAAGATGGGATGAGATGAAGGGACTATCCTAAAGCATAAAGTAAAAGCTAAGAAAAAGAACCATCTAACCAATAAGAAGCCAACACTTGACACAAAGAAGTCAATATAGAATTCTCATCCTTTGGATTGAAACCAAGCAAGCAAAGAAACCAAACCTCTTAGAAATACCAAGCTTCAGATGAATTAAGTCTAAACAAAAATTTGGCAGAGTAACGACTGTATATAGAGGAATTCCACATCACAGATGAAGCACATAATCATAATAACATGCATACAAATAAAATCAACCCAATGTCTTGGAGTAAATCCTAAGAACTTCAGACAAAATATCAACAAAGTCACAAGGTCCCAAGGCTTCTAATCCTAAGTCTAAGTGGTCCATAACTCTATTATGCCAAGGATAATAACAAATAGTCCAAGCAACCTTAAAGTTTTTTAATATTCAAGTTGGTTATTAAGCGTATTTAAAAGAAAACGAAAGCTCAACCGAGTAAAGATAACATGGCATGGAATGTAAATGCTAAAATAAATGGTACATAAAAGTAAAGATATGAAATAAAAATCATAAAGTAAAATCACAAAGTAAAAACACAAAGTAAAAGCACAAAGTGAAGTCAATTGTTAATGAATTATAAGTTAGGGTTAGTTGAATGACCATCTTAAGACTTGCATTTGAAAACTTATTAGAAGATTGATAAAATCAAAGCTTCTCAACAACAAGTTTTGTTTGCTTTTTGTCAAGTATATCATTCATTTCAAATGCTCAAAGCAACCACATATGATCAACGATGTTTAAATGATTCACTTAGACCAAAGTTCAGGAAAGTTCATTAGAGGATTGATAATACCAAATCCTCCTAACAATGAACCTCAAGGTTATTGGACCAAAGGTTTCAAATTAAACATACTTGGGTTTTTAAACATAGGTTTGCCAAGAATAATCATTTTTAATCGGGACAAATTTAACACTATGTTAAGCAATCATAAGTGGAATTATGTAGAAGTCACACCTATTTTGAGGTTGATACATAACAATCTATGTACCACATGTTAGAGAAATGACATGTAGATTATTCTCCAACAACATATAGCACAAGTAAGAAGGGGATGAGATGAAGAGGAAAGGGATGTACTTGATGAAGTTAGGGTTTCAAATATCATCAATATCATTCATCCATTTTTGGGGATTTGGTTTTTATACTTATCAACACCCAAGATCCAACGAGGTTGTGGAATTTGTCCTAAAATAAAACTCAAGTCAGTAGCATATAAGTTCCAACAAACCACATTGAAATATTGGACTCAAGGTTCCCATCAATCATCAATACATATCATACATGCACTTAAATTAAAACAAAGTGTGTATGTGAAGTAGGAAGAAGTGTTCAAGGGTTAAACATGGTATGAGGTGTCAAAAAAGAGTGAAGTCAGGAGCATTCACATCATGTTAGTATACCTTAAAGCCCTTAAATGAAATATGCTCAAGCATCACACACAATACAAGTGAAATCAATGCACAAACCTCAAACAAAAGGGTCATAAACGACATTCAAAGTTTGATAGGATAAAATGATGTTAGAAGTAGGATAAAAATGGAAGAAGTGGAACACAATATAACCAAGTCATTAGCACATGCGATGCCAAAATTTAGCCCTAAACTATGCACACAAGTTCTCAAAAATAAACTTTTTGATCAAGGCAAAACCCTAAGCATACTCCTAAGTTAAAATTAGGTTAAAAATAGGAAAACGACTTGTAGAAACATGTTAATTAAATCATAACTTCATAAAGACATGAAAAAGTCAGAAACATCATTTGAAATTCTTAGATTAACTTGGAAAGGTAAGAATGATTGGAAATCATCAAGACTAGTTGGCAAATGGCTCAAACTAGAGAGGTTTTCACAAAGTTATTTCAAAGAAAATGTAAAGTCAGAGGTAAAAATCCAACAAAATCATTTTTGTAACCTTGAATTATACGAGAACATTAAACACATTTTTCTTGATTTTTACAAGTGGAGGAAGTTAGAGGATTAATTGTTTCTTTATGCTTAAGTAAGAGAAGATCTCAAAAACAACAAGTAACTTCTAAAAATTTTAAAAATAATCAAAGTGAACTGTAAATTAAATTAAAAATCATGAACAATTATATCAATATCTATAGAACATTAAATATATTGTTTTGGAATTTTATCTTCAAATAAAAAATTAAACAAAAAATATTTGCACAATGCAACAAAATTGAAAAAAAAGAATGGCACAACAAACCAATTGATTTAATTAGAGTGTCACGAATTTTGTGAAATAGTAAAAAACTTATTTTCATGAAGAAGACTCATAGGGTAGCTCATAATATTTTTTTATGGATTTTTTCAGTTAGTAAAAATTAGAAAATAAAATTCTAAAACCTAAAAGATAATTAAAACCCTAATTCAACTAATTGAATTTAATCATAAAAAATGATGAAAATATGAAATAAAATTCATAATATGAAAATATACTAAAAATGGAGTTTAGAATATTTTTGTGATGATTTTTGAATAAAGAAAAATATTAAAACAAAATTAGTGAAAACAATGAAAACTCAAATATATTGAAATCTATTACACATGTTATAAGCAAAATGCGCTGCGAAAAGCTTTAGAACATGTTCAATCTGAAGTGGACACTCTCCGTCCCTAACAAAACACCAAGTCCTAACATGTTTTTACATTTTTACCATGCAAAGTTCATGGCACGATTTTTCTCTTATTTCTCCATGAACATTCAAAATGTAAATATCAAAGTTTAAGATTAAAACGCGTAGAACACAATAGGATCAAGAATTTCATGAAATGATGCACGAATCATAGATAAATTAGGGCGCAAAAGTTTCTACATGAACATGATTTTAAGTTAAGCAATTTAACAAACAATTTTCATATTCAATTATCTCACTCGGTTCTCAACCAAATCAAATGATATAAACATCGAAATTCATCACAAAATAACAAGGAACATGATGATGCTTATAATTTTTTTAAATGATGCAAGATCAAGTAGAAATGTGAGCACGAAATCACTGCAACATACAATTTTTCACAATTTGTAGAACACAAATAAGCAACAAATCTCACACAAATATACATCAGATCTACGATCTGGCCAGCTAAACGGTTATGAACAAACTCTATGATGAAGATGCAAGCTAAAATCATGGATTGAAGTTCAAAGGAATTTACCTCAAGTGTGAAAATAAAATTCACAATGCCTTTGAACACTAGCACGAAACCCAGAGATTCTTACTTCCTAAGCTTCAAGTTAAGATGAAATGATGAAGAGATGAGCACTGGAGCAAGAGAGAGGAGCTTCGAAAACAATTGAGAACAAGGAGAATTCTGATTTTTTTGCCTTTGCGTGAGTGAGAATTCGCGTGTTTGAAATGAGAGGAATGGCTCGCTTGTCTATCTTTTAGAATAGAGAGTGAGGGTGGGATTTTATAGAGTGAGGAATAGAGAGTGAGGGTAAAATTGGAAAATAGAACAAAGGTGAGAGTGAGGTGGTATGATGAACATGCGGTATTTTGAGTGAACTCAACCCATCTTTATTTTGGCAAATAAAATCAAGAGTACTCGTGCCAAACATGTGACCAAAAATTACTAAGTATACACCAAAACAAAAATATGCAAAAAAATAACTTAGCATGGACTCATTGATCAGCTAACTCGTGGCTAAAATAACTCAAAATTCACACGTGAAAAATTGGTGCTCAAGAGGCCATTTGAAAGATTTCATGATGAACTCCAACATGGTGCTTTGAATTGTTGAAAATGATGCTTGCATTAGGGAGAAATTGATGTGAGAAGTTTGGAAAAAGAGAGGTCTGGAAGGCCAGGGCGCGCACGCATACATGGCATGCGTGCCTTGCATGTTGACAATTTGAGGACTCACTTTCTAATGATGATATCTTATTTAATATTTACTCAAATGGGGTGATTCAAAGATCAACATGAAGCTTATACATCCAACTACAAATCTCTTTTGATCATATTTCAAATTGAAGACTGAATTAAGAGATAAACCATCATAAACATGGGCACACCATGTGTTTGATAAAAATACTAGCTTGACTAGGCAATCCCGAGCGCACGTGGTTTGCATTGCATGCATGGTTGGTTGGTTTGGTCAGTTTGAGATACCAACTTTGAGAGATCATATTTCCGCCAATATTTGACCATTTGGCCTGATCCAAAGAGCTACCTGAACCTCACATGACAAATTATAAAACACTTTCTTTTCATTTTTCAAATTGAGACTCGAGTTAAAAGAAATTAAGCCATGAAGATGGCACCCCAAGTGTTTGTTAAAATGACTGCAGGGGCATATAGTATGACTTGCCAACTTTAAAGCTTGTGCCTAAAACTTCTAAACCAATTTTCTCTCAAATGGCTCACAATTGAGACTTCCACCCACATTGAAAAAGTCAAAGTATTTTTCCCAGATTTCTGAATATGTATCATTTGTTTTATTTAAATAAAAAATGAGCAAGTTATGATAAGTAAAAAATCAATATTATGGACACTTAGGAAATTTTCAAATGATCAAATGACTTATTCAATAAGTTACCTTCAAATTAACCAATTCCCTTAATTTCATGACAAAACTGATCATGTTATGTGAAAATAGGCTCTTTGAATTGATGGTTGACCAAAAGTCCATTTAGTCAACTTTGACTTTGGTTGACTTTTGACAAAATGACCATTTTCCCCTTTTGATCAATTGAACCGTTGCCAATAAAAATTGATGATTAATCCTCCAATAATAGATGCTCATGGACATGTAGAGAAGCATGGAATCAAGTCTTTCCAAAAAAGTCAGAGATTTCCTGATTAAATTCAAAAACCTAGTTTTTACCCTCTGTGCTAGGAGATCGTGAGATGAATGCAATTGTGTCATCACCTACAATATGAACATTCAAAGAGACATACATACATATTTTGATGTTAGTTAAAAGAACACATGTATAAGATACACAATTCAAGGTGCTTGGTGATCCCTTAAGAGTAAACTTAAAGATATGATAAAGTAGAAAGAGAGAACCAATCCTAATGTGTGATCTTGATGTATTGATAACAGTAAGATGATGAGGAATATTAGGGGGGAAAATTAGGGTATAACAACTTCCCTTATTTAAGTGTCTTCTATCCAGAGAGACGAAGGTTAAAATCTTCGTCTCGATGCGATTGAAAATACTTAAATACAAAATAAAACCTATTTTTGGCCCTAAGATGCCATGAAATACTTATGATCATGAATGCAAATGACCAACTCCAAACGTGACATAGAACACCATTGGGTAAGTAGAAGATAAATCAAAAGATTAAGAAGAGAGTTCAACCAGGAAAATAAATTTCTGGGGAACAGAAGACTCAACTCTACTAGGGTAAAGCCCAAAGAGGAGGTAAGGTATCACTAACTCATTAAATGAGAAAAAACTAATGGATGACAACGAACGACAGATAACTGTGAACTACCCGCTCCGATAGGGGATAGAAAAAAGAGAGTAACACCGACTCACAGAGGATCAGAACCTACCAACTCGAAATATACAAATAGAAATGGTAAGATAATATCGGCTCAGAGATGACGATAAACATCAATCTTGAGGTAGGTGACGAATGATTAACATCAGTACTTATGACTAGAAACATATGAACTCTTTTAGAGTAAAGTGAATCTCAACAATGAAATATCTCCAATAATGACAAGACTACCATCTATCGGAGTAAAACCTCAACAATGAACTATCTCCCATAATGACGAGACTACCATCCATTAGAGTGAAACATCTCAACAACCAACTATCTCCCATAATGACGAGACTACCATTTATCAGAGTAAAACCTCAACAACAAACTATCTCCCATAATGACGAGACTACCATCCATCAGAGTAAAACATCTCAACAACGAACTACCTCCCATAATGACGAGACTACCATTCATCAGAATAAAACCTCAACAACAAACTATCTCCCATAATGACGAGACTACCATCCATTGGGGTAAAACACTTCAATAAAGAACTATCTCCCATAAAGATGAGACTATCATCCATCAGAGTAAAACATCTCAACAACAAACTATCTCCCATAATGACGATACTACCATTCATCGAAGTAAAACATCTCAACAACGAACTATCCCCCATAATGACGAGACTACCATTCGTCAGAGTAAAACATCTCAATAACGAACTATCTCCCATAATAATGAGACTACCATTCATCAGAGTAAAACCTCAACCACGAACTATCTCCCATAATGACGAGACTACAACCCATTAGAGTAAAACATCTCAACAATGAACTATCTCCCATAATGACGAGACTACCATTCATCAGAGTAAAACATCTCAACAAAAAACTATCTCCCATAATGACGAGACTAACATTCATCAAAGTAAACATCTCAACAAAGAACTATCTCCCATAATGACGAGACTACCATCCATCAGAGTAAAACCTCAACGACAAACTATCTCCCATAATGACGAGACTGCCATTCATCGGAGTAAACATCTCAAAAACGAACTATCTCCCATAATGACGAGACTACCATTCATTGGAGTAACATCTTAACAACGAACTATCTCCCATAATGACGAGACTATAATTCATCGAAGTAAAACATCTCAACTATGAACGATCTCCCATAATAACGAGACTACCATTCATCGAAGTAAAACATCTCAATAACGAATTATCTCCCGTAATGAAGAGACTACCATTCATCGGAGCAAACCATATCAACAACGAACTATCTCTCAGAATGACAAGATTACCATTCATCAGAGTAAAACCTCAACAACGAACTATCTCCCATAATGACGAGACTACCATCCATTTGGGTAAAACATCTCAACAATGAACTATCTCCCATAATGACGAGACTATCATCCATCAGAGTAAAATATCTAAACAACGAACTATCTCCTATAATGAAGAGACTACCTGCATCAGAGTAAAACATCTCAACGACGAACTATCTCCCATGATGACGAGACTACCATTCATTGGAGTAACATCTCAACAATGAACTATCTCCCATAATGACGAGACTACCATTCATCAAAGTAAAACATATCAATAATGAACGATCTCCCATAATAATGAGACTACCATTCACCAGAGTAAAACATCTCAACAACGAACTATCTCCCATAATGACGAGACGACCATTCATTGGATCAAAACATCTCAACAGCGAACTATCTCCCATAATGACGAGACTACCATTCATTAGAGTAAAACCTCAACAACTAACTATATCCCATAATGACGAGACTACCATCCATTGGGGTAAAACACCTCAACAACGAACTATCTCCCATAAAGACGAGACTATCATGCATCAGAGTAAAACATCTCAACAACGAACTATCTCCCATAATGAAGAGACTACCATTCGTCAGAGTAAAACATCTCAACAACGAACTATCTCCCATAATGAAAAGACTACCATTCATTAGAGTAAACATATCAATAATGAACTATCTACCATAATGATGAGACTAACATCCATCAGAGTAAAACCTCAACAAAGAACTATCTCCCATAATAACGAGACTACCATTCATTAGATTAAACATCTCAACAACGAACTATCTGCCATAATGATGAGACTATCATTCATCGGAGTAACATATAAACACTGAACTATCTCCCATAACGATGAGACTACCATCTTCAGAGTAAAACATCTCAACAATGAACTATCTCCCATAATGACGAGACTGCCATTCATCAGAGTAAACATCTCAACAACGAACTATCTCCCATAAAGATTAGACTACCTTCTATCAAAGTAAAACCTCAACAATGAACTATCTCCCATAATGACGAGACTACTATTCATTGGAGTAAAATCTCAACAACGAACTATCTGCCATATTGACGAGACTACCATTCATCATAGTAACATCTCAACAATGAACTATCTCCCATAATGACGAGACTACCATTCATCAGAGTAAATATCTTCTATGGCATTGATAAACTTATTGGGGAAGAATAGGTTGCTCAAATGAAGAGACATGCCATTTGTTGTTTACGAAGAGGATTGCAATAACGCTGTAGGGAAATGAATCTTGGATTTCTAGTGAAGTGCCAATACATTCCTACTGAGCTGATAAAGTCTTCACGGGCAAAATAAATACACATTATCAATCTAGGTCTCACATCCTAGAGAAATCAAAATAACAAAGTTGTCGAGGACCAACATTCAAACCAGGAGCAAACCAAAGTGAAACAGTCAACCAAGATACCACCCAATGAGGAATAAACTCAAATAGGGATCACATTCCATCCAGGTAATGAATTGAATAGGAAGGCTAAAGCCAAATTCTTTCATGAGGGATAACTCAGTGGGGAAATTGAAAGGATATACACTTTTTGCTTAAGGTTGACAATTTATTGGAGAGAGGGTAACATAACTCTACAAAGAGGGTAATATGGCAACAAAGACATCAATGAATGCAAATGAGTAATGAATCTTAATTCATCTATGCATGATGTATGTATGAATGTATGAATGTTAGCATGTATATTCTGACAAAGTAGACATACAACACTAGGAATAACTAGACAAAACCAACTCAGGTAAGGACAAAACTCAGCTAAATTATATCCAGGATAACGATTCCATAAGAGAGTAAGCACCATCTGAGGTAACAAACTCCTATTTCACGACTTAACTCCATTGGTAAGAAACATGGCTTGAAAATAATCACAGCATAATCTGATAGTAATAAACTAATATAGTTGCAAGGAAATACCGCCCTACTCCTGGCTTCAACGGGGAATATCATACATACTTCACTAAGGAAGAAAATGTCATATCGTCTAGACCTCAACTGGGGATTCCAAAGAGACTTTATTGAGGAAGACAACAACACATCATCGAGGGTAGTCCAAATACATTCTTCAATATCAAGAGTAATGGTTGGACAAACTTCTCTTGGGAGAAATTATGAATCTTCATGGGAATATTCACCTTAAAGGGAAACATCATCCTTGATTCATATGGGGAATTAAGAGGTTAACATCACAATAAGAAGTCAAAATTATGGAGATTTTAAATCGAACTCAACACTTGGCGAGACAAAACCAAGAAAGTTGATAGTTGTTCAAAAAATTCTTAGAAAAGATACTGCCCTTGTCTAGCTACTCGGGGGGCACACAATAACAACAATGTCGTGACTGGAGCGAACAATGCTCTGCAAGAGATTACACATCAATTCTCAATACGAAGGAAGAAAGAATCTAATCAACTGAGCAAATACTATATAACTTTGCAATATCTGCCTGATCACCATCTGGATGGGGAAAGAATCACACTCAACTAGAGAAAACTGAATCAAGACTTAGCTAGGGAAATGAGATTACAAACCCAACACACATAATAACTCAGATAAAATATGAAACAAGACTTAACTAGGGAAAATGGGATTACAAACCCAACATCGCACCATATATTGATTGGTATGAAGTCCAACTATCCAAGGGAAGAAACACAAGTGGATCGTGCACATATCAACAAGAGTAATCTCAGAATACTTCTTGGGGAATCTTTTCAAAAGTTCTAAGTTCTTTCATCCTTAGAATCATTACTTGTGTTCCACTTGAAACACAAAATCTGAAGTAAAAAGTAATTTGTAAATTCTTGTCAAAAACATTTTTTATTATTAAGTCTTTTTGTTTTTAAAATTACTATCAATAATAAAATGAAATTTTTATAAACAGAATAAAAATAAGAGCTACAAAGAATTGGATAAAGGCTCAAACTTTATTAATAGAATGGTAATTCGCAAATGACGAGACTCCATGGATGATTACAAAGTTTGTAAAATGGTAAATATATGAAAAGATACATTGAAATACAATGACCACAACTTTGAACTCTTGAGTAGAGGCTTTAGTCGAAGTGTGATGAGAATCTGAGAAGATTATTGCTTCAATAATCAAGTCCTGTCTGACGCAGTTACTTGTTAAGAAATTCCTAACTTTTTCCTAGGTTACCCTCGCGGGTTTTCAACCTATCGGGAAAATTTTATTCTGTTTGTGTCTCTAACTTTTTTTCTAGACTTCCCTTTCGGGTTTTCAGCCTACTGAAACGCTCTTTTTGACTTAAGCCTCCCTTTCGGGTTTTCAACTTAGCGAGCTGTTCTTTTATTTCTTTAGGCGAATTACTTCTTGACTGCATCAACATTCATGGGATGTGATAAATCCTAGCCATCCATAGTTTCAAGAATCAATGCACCTCCATAGAAGGCTTTCTTGCAACATATGGGCCTTCATAATTGGGAGTCCACTTTACCTTGGAATTATTGTTAAAAGACATGATCTTTCTGAGCACAAGTTCGCCTTCTCTGAATTCACGAGGCTTAACCTTCCTATCAAAAAAATTATTCATTATTTTCTGATATAATTGACCATGACACAAGACCGTCATTCTCTTTTATTCAATTAAATTCAACTGGTCAAACCTGTTCTGGATCCATTCAGCCTCAGATAACTCGATTTCCATTATTACCTGTAAAGAGGGAATCTCAACCTTAATGAGGAGCACTTCTTCCATGCCATACACAAGAGAGAATGGAGTTTCCCCTGTTGAAGTGCAGATGGATGTATGATACCCATGCAAAGCAAAATGGAGCATCTCATGCCAATCCTTGTAGGTAACAACAATCTTCTAGATGATTTTCTCAATGTTTTTATTAGAAGCTTCAACAACCCCATTCATCTTAGGCCTGTAAGAAGACGAGTTGTGATGGACAATATGGAACTCTTCACAAAGTTCTGTCATCATCTTATTATTCTGATTTGAACCTTTGTCGATGTTAATCCTTCTTAGCACACCATACCGACATATAAGATTTTTCTTGATAAAATGTACTACCACCTGCTTGGTGACATTAGCATAGGAAGCTGCTTCCACTTGGTTGAATTATACCACTTGTTATAATATCATATTCAGACAACAACATCTGCCAACAGGCAACTCTTCCAGTAAGAGCAGGCTTTTCAAAGATATATTTAATTGGGTCCATTTTGGAATTCAACTAAGTGGTATAATTCAACATATATTGTTATAATCACTTTGCCGCCCAGGCCAAAGCACAACATGTTTTTTCTAGCATAGAATACCGTGACACGCAGTCAGTAAAATTTTTGCTGAGATAATAAATGGAATATTCTTTTCTTCCCGTTTCATCTTGTTGTCCCAAAATACAGCCCATGAAATTATCTAACAGAGTCAGATACATAATCAATGGTCTTCCTTCAACAGGAGGGAGCAAGATAGGAGGCTCAAGCAGATACTCTTTAATTTTTTAAATTACCTATGGCAATCATCCGTCCACACACAACCTTGATCCCTATTCAATAACTTAAGATTGGTTAACACGTTGCAGTCATATGGGAAATAAATCTTGAAATGTAACTTAAACGTCCAAGGAAGCCTCTAACTTGCTTTTCAGTTCTTAGTGTAGGCAATTCTTGAATTGCCTTAACTTTATCAGGAACAACTTCAATTCCTTTTTGGCTTACAATGGAACCTAGCAACTTTCTCGAACTAACACCAAAAGTACACTGATTTGGATTCAAGCAGAGACGATATTTCCTCAAACGCTGAAACAATTTCAACAAATCTTCTATATGCCCTTCCTTATTCTGAGATTTGGCGATCATATCATCAACATATACTTAAATTTATTTATGCATCAGAACATGGAAATGTTTATCATAGCCCTCGAGTACGTTGCACCAGCGTTCTTCAACCCGAAAGGGCGTCACTCTGCAACAGAATGTTCCCCAGGGTGTGAAAAACATTGTTTTTTCCATGTCCTCAGGAGCCATTTTAATTTTATTGTATTCCAAAAACCCGTGCATGAACGAAAATACTTTGAATTTTGATGTATTATCAACAAATATATCAGTATACGACGGTGGGAGGTCATCTTTCGTACTTGCTTTATTTAAATCTCTATAATCGATGCACATGCGTACTTTTCCATCTTTCTTTGGTACTGGAACAATATTGGCAATCCACCGAGGGTACACTGATGTTACAAGAAAACCAGCATCAATTTGCTTCAAAACTTCTTCTTTAATTTTCACTGCCATGTCAGGATGAGTTCTTCACAACTTCTGCTTGATTGGTGGACATTATGGCTTTAGCGGCAAGTAATGTTCCACAATATCAGTATCCAAACCAGGCATATCTTGATACGACCAACCAAATATATCCACATACTCTTTTAAAAACTCAATCAACTTGCTCTTCACCTCGGGATGAAGCAGTGCCCCAATCTTGACTTCTTTCGGATCTTCCTCTGAACCCAATTTAATCGTCTTCTATGGCTCTTTATACGACTGAATGGTATTTTCCTCGTGCTCAAACAATTATGAAACCTCTTCTTGGATTTCATCGTATTCTTCTTCTTTAGCCACATACACAGGATATTCAATATTGGGAGAGGGTGAAGGGTTATTGCACTCAATAAGGTTTTTAATTAATCTACACATATGATTTATGATTTATTTTAGAAACTAACACATGTACAAGTGATTATGCAAATTTATTTGTAGTTATTTATTTATTTTGAACGGTTTTTTCTGATTACCATTTTCCAAGAAAAAGCAGAAAATTAAGACATAATTTGCGAATCAAAAACAACTTTTATTAATGATCTTAAAAATAAAAAAACAGACACGCCCATACAAAATTGTTGTACCCCAAAATTTTCCCTCTCATATTTCTCAATACATTTCAAGTGAGGTTTTCAAACTGCTCAAGGAAGTCCAAGGGTTGACCAGACAAGCTCTCTCCTAAGGCAGTTTACCTCAAATTAGGGTTTCATGTTGCATCAAGATACTTGAGTCCAAGGGATCCAAAATGCTCACCATTGTCCTTAAGATCATCCATGTCAAGTTTCAAGCCTTGCAGAGGAAGTTTGCTCAGTCAATTGCTCAAAGGCCTGAAAATCGACTGTGCTAGGGCAAAAGTCAATTGTGGCCTACATACAGTCAAACTTCAAGATTTTTGGTGAACATCCTCATTTTGAAGTATTATTCATCATTTTATCAAGGGTTGATCATGATTCATCAAGGATTGCTCACAATTCATCAAAACCCAAAAATTGCTAAATTAGGGTTTTGTAGGAAAAGTCAACTCAACTTTGACCAAGCATAACTTTCTCATACTTTATTAGAAATGACCCATCCAAAGCTCATTTTGAATAGGATACAATTATCTACAATCCATATTCATCTCCCAAGTTCATAATATGCACTCACAATAAGTTATGAATTTGGACATTATAGGTCATTTTGAAAAGTCAACCAAAACATCTTTTTTGTCAAAGCTTCATACATGAACATGGAAGACTCAATTGAGATGAGAACAAAAGGGTTGCTTATAGGACATCTCAAGATTTCTAAAAAGTCCAATAACACCTTCAAAGAGTCAAAATTTAGGAAGTTATGCATTGGTGAAGTTGACCTTTTTTACAAAATTGCTAAAAGTCAAAAGTGCCTCAAATTGCAATTTTTGCTAAACGGGCCTAACTTTTTGCACTTGTTTGAAGTTGGTAGCATGGTCCACGAGCCCTATCTCTTCTCACTTGTCTTTATCTTATTTTTTCTATTTATTTTAATTTTTTATTTCAATTAAATCAATTTAAATCAAAATAAATCATGAAAATATCCAAACCATTAAAGTCTTGAGATTTCGTGCATGTTTCAGGTTCCTTATATAGCTAGCAACAAAATCAAATCGTGCAAGGCCTATATGTGCATGAAAATATTGGTTTTGGCCTATTTTGGAAAGGTTTTCATGAAGATCAAATCAAGATTACAAATCATAATTGACAAAGATTGAATGTACTTTTGTAAACCTAATTTGATCAGTGATATATAGTGTACAATTGCAGCCAAAAACAACAAGGTTTAGAGGCATGTAGAAAGAGAACCAAACTTGAAAAAACTCAAAGAAATTGATAATCTGATTTTGCACTTCCAGGCGTTTTCAAGATTCCTAAGCCATCCCATTCGTATCCTGGACATACAAGGAAGCTCTACCAATCAAGAACAAGCATTTTCCAGCGCTAGAACTCATTGTAAGTGATCCACGACCATGGCTTTTTCTTGAAATAGAATCACATGATTTTGGCACTTATAGCATGAATTACCTACATATTCTTGTTCCTTGAAGCATTTGCAAGCTGTTGATAACAATTAATTGCATTTTTTCTAACTCTATAAAGATTTGCCATTATTAGGGTTCTTTGTCTCGTTTTAGGGTCTTTGTATACAGGTGAAATTGGTCCACAAGAAGGGCACCATGATGCTCAGCAGGCCAAGGCGACTTGATTCACAGCCTTAAATTTCATTTATCATGCTTGTGTGTGATTTTGCAATGTACAGGAGCTCTAGTGACAGAGATTTGTCCGTAGGTAAAAGTCTCTGACTTTTACCAACAGAGAGAGGTTGGGGACGATGGTGTGTCACTCTCCCATTTGACCATTTGAATTCTGGCGCATTTTTTTATTTTCCCCCCACTAACTCACATTATTACTTATTATCTATTATTATTATTTCATATACAATAAACGTGTCCAGCTCAATTGGTGGGGAAGCAGTTGAAAAGGCCATGGGGCCTGGGTTCGAATCCCAGGTCCCCCATATTCTTCAATAATATTTTGCCTTGCGTAATCATGTGCTTGTACAGGCCAAGACCCCACCATGTGCCATCAGCTTGCAGCCACTAGATCTGAAGCAGATTTAATCCAAAGGTCATCATGCGATGGTCCATCATGCATCCCAGTCAAAGTGCAACATGGAATCTTGGAAAGTCAATGTGGATCAGTTTCTTTTGGGCCTAGAATTGCAATTTGCACACCTCCAATTTGCTGATTGCAGGCCCAATTTTCCTTTTTCTTTTTCTCTTTATATTTTCTTTATTAATTCATTTAATTATTTTTACTAACATAAAAATCAATTCTTTTTTATTAAAAAAATCATAAAAATAATGTTTCATCCAATTAGATTTAGGTTTTTTTTATCAAAAAATTAATTTAATTAGTTTATTTAATTGTAGGGCAACTTTAATCCTTTTGTAAATAAATTAAAAACAACTAGAAAATTAGGGTTTTAGTTTAATTTAATTCCTATTTTCTTTTTCTTAAAAAATAACCAAAAATACAAAAATAGGTCATGTAAATTATTTTCTTTAATTTAATTTAATTAGTAAATAAGTTTGTGCATATTTAATTCAAACCCTTATTTTCTTAAAATAATAAAAAACAACCAAAAAATGACTTTTCTTGTAATTAGGTTAGACGGGGTCAAAACCCTAATTTTACTCATCGTCGATTCGTCGCGCATTTATTTATTTTTACCATATTGATGTAACTGCTCACAGGATGTAATAGATTAATTAGGACTTTTTCTTTTGATTTATCGTTTTGACGGATTTTTTTGGCTATGTAATTAATACCGAAGCCTTGTAATAGCTTAACTTTATTTTCCGCATTTTAATTTCTGCAAAATATTAACTGTTAGATGTATGGTAATAGGGTTGCATGACAAGACTGTATGTAAACTTTAAAACGGTTAGCAAACCCTAAATGTGCAAAGATAATAAACTTGAAATTGAATCACTCGCACATGCGCACTCCTAGGGTATACTCTCACTTCGGTTGCCTTCAGTAAACGATCATTAAGTATAGGGTATTTTAGTGGTCGCTCTCTTGTCTAAAAGATCAAATGTCCCGTTTGGAAAGGTTGCCTCGGAATTGTTGCCTTGAATATGATCTTAAGACATTAGGGTTATTACTGAGACGTCCTAACATTGCTTTAGTGATCGTACGTCCCTTTCGAATTGACCCTTAAAACTCCAACGACGGTGCTACCTACTCACTAATAGTAGGATAGCACTGTCTAAAGGAAACAAACATAGAACAATTCTTTTTTCGAGTAGGTAGATACTAGTAGGTACTTGCTCATATCAATACTTTTCACACTTACACTCTTTTCAAACAAAGTTTTCAAAATCACTTCGTAACACTCTTGAAGACAGAAGCAAGAGTTAAATTGAAGTAAAACAAAAACTTTTCAAAACACACAAACACATAAGCAAATTCAAAATGATGATAAAGTACCTAAGAGCCCGTAGAAAACTACGGATAGAAAGGGTGCTAATACCTTCCCTTTCTATAATCTACCCCCCGTACTCAGAATATCTCGAAAAAGGAATTTTTCTGTGCTTTTTTCCTTTCCAGTTGGATAAAATAAAAGTCAGTGGTGACTCTTACCTACCGCGACATTTTGCAAACACAAACGCAAAACGCAAACCAGCATTCAAACAGTTCTGGTTCTGCCACCGTATCACAAACATCATTAATTTCACCTTGGGCAAAGTGAAAGATTTTTGAAAAGACAAACAAAAACAAATTACTTTGAAATGTGAATGCAAGAATAACATTGAACTTTGGAGTAGTCGGATGAAGATATCCTGCACTGTGAAAGATATCTTGATATTTACTCAAAGCGCACTTCAGCTTTATAACTTCCTTCTTCATGGATGTTGAACCCTAAAATTTTCCCTCCCATTTTCAAGGAAAATTATTTCAATAGATACCTCCTCATGCTCATGAAGGTCTCAATTGCTCAAGACTACTCAAAGATTTATCAGATAAACCCTACTCATAAGCAATTGACCTACAACTAGGGTATTTCTTTTCTCAAAGGAAATTGGACCTCTAATGCCTCAATTTGACTTCACGGTTCCTCATATGCTTCAAAGAACCATCATGCCAAGTTTCAAGCCTTGCAGTACAAGTTTGCTTAGTCAATTACTCAGATGATTGAAAATCAACTTTATTGGATAAAAAGTCAACTTTGACCAATTTAAAGTCAAACTTCAATATTTTTGGTCAACATCAATATTTTGAAGTCACATTCATCATTTGATCAAGGGTTGATCATGATTCATCAAGAAAACTCAAGATTCATCAAAAGTCAAAGTTACTAAATTAGGTTTTTCTTAAGGAGAAGTCAACATAACTTTGACCAAGAATAAATTTCACATAGTTAATCATAAATTTCTCAATAAAAGCCTACATTGAAGGAAATTCAATTCTCTACAACTTTGTCTCTCTAAGATCAATTCCAGAAATACTTCATTTGAGAGATATGAGCCAATACATTACATGTCATATTAAAAGTCAACAAAAAGACACTTTTTGTCAAAACACTTTACATCATGATAAAAACTCCAAATGAAAAAACGACCAACATGAAAGTTCTAGGACACATCTTTAGTTTTAAAAAAGTCCAAGATCACGTTCATATGACAAAGATTGAGCTAGATATGATTGGTGCAAGTTGGGCAATTTTGAGACAATGCATGAAGTCCAAATTGAGAAAATTTAAATTTTTGGGCTAATGGGCCTATCTTTTAAAGTCCAAACGTATTTCTGACCTCATAATAGACCTCTGAATCCATTAGTTTATTTTTGTGGTTTTTATTTCTTTTTATTTTTATTTTATTCAATTAAAAGCAAAATAAATCAAATAAAATACCAAATAAATGATATAAGGCATGAGAATCTATTTTTGAATCAAATCATAAGTCTAAAAAGCTGGTGACAACTTGCAAAAAATGTGTTAAGATTGATTGGTACATGATTAGCATAAAAAAGAAAGATTTCATGCAAAACTTCAATCAAATATTTGATCATGAAATATAGGAGATTTGATTTTCTTTTGTTGACCTAAATCTTCCACTATAAATACATGACACCTTCGGACAGGAAAATTGCCTCAAGAACACCCTCTCAAAAATCTCAAATTTTTTCAAAACTAGGGCAACTTGAAACCCTTATCTCCAACCTCTTGCAATCCATTCCAAGCATTCCATTGTATTCTTAAAGATTCCGGGAGTCTATCCTAGCCATCCTTGAAGCCTGAAGCACGCCAAAACAACCACACCAAGACACGCCAGTTGGGTAAAATTTTCTAATTTCTAACTCTTTATTCATGCATTATGGATTGGTTCTATGCATAATTACATTATCATGATGATGTTTAGACTTGTTTAGAAGTATTGTTTGCAAGCTTTACCGCAGAAACAATAATCTGCCATGGCTAGGTCAGTTTGAGTTCTTTGTTTCGAATCTCACGATACAATCATTTTCAAGCCAAACTAATGCAACCATTGGATTCAGGAGGTCCAAATTAGGGGGACACGACCTCTCTTAACCTTTAAATTTTGCTATTTTTGCAAGTTGAAAAATTGGCTTATCAGAGAAGACAACCAGAGCTAGGGCTCCAACGCTTCTCTGATACATGTTTTATAATATATTTATTTGTTTCCATTCAATGACACGAAGGTAGCACAACGTAATTGGTTGAGATGAAGGCATGTAATGTGAAAGGCGTGGGTTCGATCCCTGTGTCTTACAATTATTTTTATTTATTTTTCAAACTAACACGTATGTTTTATATATATTGGTAAATTCCTATTCTCTATCACAAAAGCAGCATTGGCCTAGTGGCAAGAGGATGCGCCTGTGAAGCCAGGGGAGTGGGTTCAACACCCACCCATGCAATTCTTTTTTCCCTATTTTACTAACCCTAATTAATTTTCTATTTTCTTTACTAATGAATTCTTAATTAATAATAATCAACCTAATCTGTTTTTCTTAATACTAACAAATTAGGATTAGGTTTTTAGTTATTGATTGAATTTTTCTTATATTTTTTTTATTTTACTAATTAATTAATTAATTAACCTATTTTCCTTAATATTAAAATTAATTAGAATGAATTAGGTTTTAATTAATTACTAACACTTAAATTATTTTCTATGAAATACCAAAAAACATTAACATTTAGAACTTTAGGTCTTTAAACATTTCTCTAACATTCTTTTATTTCCTACTTCTATTTAACTTTATTAGACAAAATATATAGGTCACACTATCGATGTAATAGCGTAGGTATACTTTTCTCACAAATTTCTATTATGTAACTGCCCTAAAGCCATGTAATAGTTTAGATTTTACATTCTGCACTTTAACTATCTGTATATATTTAACTGCTAGTAACTAGGGTTTGTACGGAAAGACTAAAAGCAAATGTAGAAAACCCTAATTTCCAAGATAAATAACTGAAATCAGTACACTTTCCACACTTTTACCTTTAGGGTAACCTCTCTTATTGCCTTACGAATATTGGTCATGTCCCTCGAAAGTGGGGATACTTTAGCAAACAGCCCTCGATCAAATCATCATGTCCTTTTCGAATAAAGAACATAATCCCTCGATGATCCTTTGAGCTGCCTACAAAATGATCTAGCCCCTTCGAGTTTCCTACAAAATGATGACAGTCCCTCCGATACAATTGCTAAATTATCCTTACATTACATGTTGCCTTTTATGACCATACGATGACCCTACGCCTGTCCCTTCACATCCAATAGATGGGGCTACGTACCAACTAATGGTATGGATAATACTATCTCCAAAGGAGAAGGAAAAGAATAAGAAAGACTTTAGTAGGTAAGAACTCCTAATTGCTTGCTCATAAACTTTTCTCACAAACAATATATTTTTTACACTACTTTTCAAATAAATATTTTCAAAAAACCACTTTGTATACATTCTTGAGGTCTGATACAAGAATCATTACAAAGTTAGCCTTATATTGGCATTTCAAAATATTTTCAAATCACACACACACAAAGCAAGTTTTCAAAAGCGAGCTAAGAAATTAAGAGAACATAGATAACTACGGATCAAAAGGGTGCTAACACATTCCCTTTTCATAACTTACCCCCCGAACTCAAAATCTATCAAAGGTCTTTCCCGTTCTTTTAACCTTTCCTAAATATTGGATAAAAGAAAAGCCGATGGCGACTCTTGCTATCTGCACATTTGGATAAAACCAAAAAAGTTAGTTCTCCTACCGTATTACATAACTGACGACTCTGCTGGGCAGATGACTTAAAAAAACGGGGTTACCTTAGTGTTTAGATCACTTTTAGTTGCTTTAATTGTTTGAATTGTTTGCTTTACTTTAAGGGTTCATGTTGGGGTATTATTTCTTGTAAGATCCTACACCCGGATCTAGGAATTCCTTAGGTAAGTAGCAATAGATCATAAAGACTGTACAAAATAAACCGATATGGTTAACATGATAGCTACAGTTAGTGTGACACTTTGGTTTGTACTGATGTTCCTTGAGTCAGTCAAGGATAACATTAGGCTTCCGCGTGGTGTCATTAATACTAACTTACTTTTAGAACCTTAATTGACCCATCTTGGCCATTAGAAAGTTGGAGATAGTCAACTTTGGTGTAGTCCAAGGTTGGTTGATACTCGAAGCTACACTCATTGAGGTTCTAATTTCGAGATGTTTTGGTGGCAAGCCAGTTGCGGTGCTAAAATAAACCCTGCAAGAAAGATCCGTGATATGAGATTCCTAGAACCTATTTACTACTTTAGGACAGGTTGAGCCAACTTAACTTAAGAGGGGAAGAGTATTTACCTATGATATTCATGTAATCCTTTGAACCTAAGGCTCTTGTGTGAATTGTTTGTGTTTTCTACTTATTTAACATGAACATAACATCATAACATCATATCATCATGACATAACATCTTCACTAACCATTTCAAGGACCTAGGGATTTATCTTTGTTCCTTGTTGTAGGTTATGGCCTTCGCTCACAGAAATACAATCTGGATCAACTTTGTAAGGACACCTTCGAATATTAAGGAGTTAGT
This sequence comes from Vicia faba, assembly GCA_948472305.1. Lineage (NCBI taxonomy): Eukaryota > Viridiplantae > Streptophyta > Magnoliopsida > Fabales > Fabaceae > Vicia > Vicia faba. The sequence continues at coordinate 1,356,386,854 of OX451735.1, forward strand.
CTCAAAGATCCCCAGAAACTCTCAATTCACCAAGAGGCATGGTTATCTACCCAGTTTTATCATCTCAGGTTTTGAAGAAGACATGATGAGTGTTCTGTTCCAGTTCTATGATCCTAAGCATCACTGTTTTATCTTCCCAGATTATCAGTTGGTACCCATAATGAAAAAGTTCTCTAAGCTACTTGGAGTACTTGTTCTTGATCAGACACCTTTCACCGGTTTAGAGAAATTTCCAAGACCTAAAGATATTGCAGCAACCCTACATCTGAAGCGGTTAGACATTGTGTCTAATTGGGAAACAAGAAGTGGAGTTAAAGGTCTTCTTTCTAAATTTCTAATAGAGAAGGCTCAATTGTTTCTAGATACTATGAGTTTTCATGCTTTTGAGGAGATCTTGGCTCTATTGATCTATGGTTTGACAATGTTCCCTAATCCAGATCAACTCATAGATGTGAACACCATCAAAATATTTCTTACTCATAATCTTTTGCCTACTTTGCTTGGAGATGTTTTGTACTCTCTGCACACTCGTACTATGAGGAAGCGAGGGATTCTCATGTGTTGCATAACTTTACTGTCCAAGTTGTTTATTTCGCACCTACCCCGATCAGTGTTGGAGAATGAACAAGGTTTGAGGTGGTCTCGAAGGCTGATGTCACTCTCACATGCAGATATCTATTGGTGTTCCCAATCTCAGGAGGACATCACTATTATTGACCGTTGTTGGAAATTCCATAGTGTTCCACTACTTAGCATAAGGAGGTATATTACTTACAACCCTTCTTTAGATCTACGTCAATTCTGTTATGCTCAAAGAGACGGTTCTCACGATATGCTTATCCAGGGTATTGTATTCGATTACGAGAAGGATCCTCAAGGTTACCGTCAAAGGTTTATATGTGCCTTGGGCATGGTAAATAAGATATATAGCAAGACTTTGGGACAAAAAAACTCCATCCCCTTGGAGCCCTACCTCAGATGGGTGCGATCTTGTGCTTAATATCTTATAATTCCATATCATTTGGTCATACCAGTAATTATGGAGCCTATTGTTGAAGGAGGTATTGCTCATACCATTTTTCATCCAGATATGCCTACTTATCTTGAAGAGCTACAAAAGTCTTGGATTTAACTGAAAGAAGAAAGGGACACCTTTGAGACTCAGTTCTATGCTAGCGAGAAGAAAGTGTTGGAGCTGATAAAACGACTTCACAAAGAGAAGAGCCTTAATGCATATGTCAACACAAAGAGGAAGCGTCCAGGGGAGACTTGAGTCATAATTTTTTTCTTTGTAACTATCTTTTGTTATAATTTGATCTTACTAAAAATAATCTTTGTTTCTGTTCCGTTTTGATTAACAAATTTAAATGCTACGAGGTCCTTGAAAATACCGCATATGCATCTACAAGCCATACATATCTTTGCATAACAGGTTTCCAAGACATGTTTTCTTTCCTTCTTGCTATGTTATTCCTCAGAAAGTGGCTCTTGAACCAACAATGAAGGATCTTCAGTCTCAAAATGCTCACTCCCAAGAGATGTTCCTAAACTTAGCCAAGGGGCAAGAAGGATTGAAAGCACTCCTCGCTGAGAACATGACCAAGAAGAATCCTGAAGACAACAAGGATGGCCAGTTGGAACAACTGCAAGATGAGATGGCAAAGGTGATAATCCATATGATTGGTCAGATGAATCTTATCCAAAATTTAGCTTGGGGGCAAGAAGAGTTAAGAATCCTCATGACCAAGCTTCATCAGGTCGGATACAACCATATGGGACGAACTACTAGAATTCAGGATCCAATCATTAACCAACCTCCGATGAGACAGGAATCTGACTTGGTTGAAATTAAGAGGAAAATAAGAGTTGGAAAGAGACAAGTTGACATTTATAATCCTTCAGTTAATGGAGAGGACCTTTCCAAATTTATAATACATCGCAAGTTCAACAATGAACTCACCATCAACAACAGGGTAATCAACATAAGCAAGATACACCCAAAATACAATTTACCAAAATTAATATGTCACTCGCTCAAGCATTGCAACACATATTGAAGGCAGAGTTGATTACATTAAAGGATCCCCCTCGGAATCCCAATACTTTGGCTCCTAGCTACAATCCTAATACAAGGTGTGCTTTCCACTCCAACAATCCTGGTCATGATGTTGAAAATTATTGGGCATTGAAACATAAGATTCAGGACCTGATTGACGAAGGAGTTTTAGAGTTCACACGAGATGGTCAGATTGAGTTTTTCTATCATCCCTCAAATATCGAAACTGCAAGGCACACCATCTGGAGTGACAAGTTTAGGTGGAGAAGCTTTAAGATCATTTGAATTTTTATTTGTAATTTCTTTGGTTGATTCAAACACTTATCTTTATGTCAAACTTTGTTTTTTCCCATTAATACATTGCATATGTTTGTCTTGAATTAATCCATTCATTATCACTATATTTAAGCTACATTTTTACTTGCTTTTTATGATATTTAACTCTCGTTAAAGATGTAAGCCTTTAGAGGGAGGATGAAGAAAAGGATATCATAATACAATATGCTTTGAATAGACCTTGCTGACGATGTACATGCATTGCTTCAATTCCTAAACAGTGGAGATATATGGAAGTTAATACCTAGTCAACCCATTTGAGCCTAAGAAGTAGGAGTTTTATTTTTCACGCAAATTTAAATCCTTAAATATAACCGGGGGTAGGGTAGTTTCTCAGTCAAATTAATTATGCATTCACAAGCTTTACCTTCGTATACAATGAGTAGTGACGAAGATACTCTTATAAATCAAAAGCCGATGATGATTCCCCGTAATCATTAAGTCAGGCAGTTATTATCTTTCAAAAGAAAAGGCCGCTAAGTCAAAACCTATGAAGGAGACTTAGAAAAAAAACTGGGGCATCCCGCTGACTATAATCTCAAACAAAACAGTTCGGGCAAAAGTTAGGGATAATAAAGTCAAAAGAGGTCGTTACAAATCCTCAAAAAAAGAAAAATTTTACAAGAAAATGAATGCCTTTCCAAATAATCTTCCAGCTTCGGAACCATCATCAAAATATCAGTTATATAATTCCAAACTCTATTGGAACCTAAATGCATAATTAACTAAGTATAGGACTGGAGAACATCATAGAGAATGGGTCGGGTACAAATAAACTTTGAGCCTTTATCTTTTGTTTCTTAAATCGTGAACCAGGCCACATTACTATCCTTAAAAGTCCTAACTGAAACATGGGTTAGTTCGAAAGCATATTGTTACAAAAAAAGTATCCTGACTCCTGTAAGGCTTGTAATACATCCTTAGTTGATATCACATTCTTACAAATTTTATTTTAATAAAAAATGCATTTTTTAAACTTTAAGACAGACATAAGCTTTGCATTTTAATACCATTGTTTGCATATGACTAAGTGTTTGACAGTAGAGAATTCACATGACGAATATTCAATGAATGAAGATCTTTCCAATGGATAGAATTACTTCAAAAGATGTGCTAAAGAGAAAGACACTTCCAGTAACAGGCCTTTCATGGACCCGATTGATTATAAATCAAGGGGAATGACATATTATTGTCCAACTCATCTATGGAAGTCAAGTCAAGATTAAAAGAATCTCTCAAAAGTGCTGAATAGCCAGGGGAATATCTCCATCTGAGTCACTTGGGGCGCGTTACATTGATCATGAGTTTCAGCAAGAGCCACTATGAAAATTGAATCTTAGGTATCACTATATTTCTTGTCTATGTCAGTAGTATCAGATGGTGCCATTCTGCCATGACAATTCTTAGAAAAATACTGAGGAAGGTCAAGACTATCAGAAAGTTGGTAATCAATGGTTGATCAATAACTTCAAACATCAAGGCCCCCAGACTAATCCCAGGGATGGAATCCCGCATACGAAGGGCCACATATGATCAAGAAAATATTTTCTGGCAGTGCTACAACACTTACTACCATGGACAATGAAAATCCTCTGCACCCTGTGAAAACAGACAAAGTAAAAAATACTACACATAAAAGAGACCCGCTAGGCTGACAGGCCTAGGAAAAAATAAGGGCATCCCAGCGAACCAAAAGGGTTCGGGAAAAAATTAGGGATATATATATATATATATATATATATATATATATACATACATCCAGCAAGTCAAAAACCTGAAAAGGCGGCTTAGGCAAAAAAGGGTATCCCGGTGGACTAAAAATCTAAAAAGGCGGTCCAGGAAAAGTTAGGGATTAAAGCGTACGACTATGTCCCGTTTTATCACTCTGATCAGTATTTACTAAAGGCTCTAGTAGTTGGGGTAATGTTCAAGTTGTCCCTAAATCCCCACAGAGAAATCTCCATGGAACTATCTCTACAGAGCCATCTTCATAAGCTCATCCCCAATATAGTTATATTCCCCAACAAGTCTAATATACCCACAGATAGAAATTGGGGTATCTTCCAGCCGTTCACCTCCATATCCCTGATAGATAGCTTGACATGATCATCTTTCCCAATAGGTCCCTTAGCGGATAAGGAAATTTGATCATTTCCCCAGCATACATTGAAAACTTCCTTAGCACAACCTATGAATTTCCAATCCCCATTAGAGATTATTTCCTCAATGCAGTCTACATGATTTAATTCCCCAATGGAGTTTATTTATCCAATACTGTGAATTCCCTGATAGAATTCTCTTCTCCAGCTAGATGTCATTCAATGTTGTCCTCCCTAGAAGAGTTGATACCCATATCTGAAACCTGATCAAATGGTGTATCAGAGGAATATCCATCCCTCTTATCCCTAGTCAGGGTACATAAGAATCAGATCCTTCAATAAAAGGAACAACGAATGACCAAATTTCCTTGAATTCTTCTATCCCTAAGCAGAAGTCGAACATCCCAAGTGGAGTGTCATCAAACAAAAAGTGGGAATCCCCAGTAAAGTCGTCCTAAAAAAAATTGAAGAATCACTTTCTTCATCCCCAACAACAGTCAGGGATTTATTTTCCATAACCAGAGTTGTTACACGAAGCTACCAATACGCTCTAACGACATATTGCATCCATACTTCATTTATAAAAATATCATAACATATGCATACGAAACACATATAATATTCTCATTTATTTTGAGAGCATCATTACGAAATGAATTTCACACATCATGACATTACATAAAACTAACTGTGTCTTTTCAGGTTAAGTTCCTGAACAAACAAATATTATCAGCAATCTATAGACAAGTTATAGATCAATTCCCGAAACAGGACGGGGTGACTATCTACATGACTAGATGATCTCCATCAGAAACTAATTTTGACGAGCATTTCCATCAGAAACTAATTCTGACGAGCATTTCCATCAGAGACTAATTTAGACGAGCATTTGCTTCAGAGATTCATTCTGAAAAGCATTCCCTTCTAAGACTAAATGCTGACGAGCATTTTCCTCAGAGGCTAAATCTGACGAGTATTTCCCTCAGAGACTAAATTTGATGAGCATTTCCCTCAAAAACTAATTCTGACGAGCATTTCCCTCAAAAACTAAATATGACGAGCATTTCCTTCAGAGACTAATTCTGACGAGCATTTTACTTAAAGGCTAATTCTGATGAGAATTTCCTTCAGAGATTCATTCTGAAAAGTATTCCCTCAGAGACTAATTTCTGATGAGCATTTCCTTCAGATTCATTCTGAAAATCATTTCCCTCAGATCAAATCAGATAGATTCATTCTGAAAAGCATCTGTCGGATAAAACTAGACAAAGGTTCATTATGACTCTCCTTTGGATACAGTCGGGCATAGACTCATTCCAATACATCTTCTAGATACAGTAAGATGTAGACTCATTCTAGAACATCATTCAGAGACAATCGGGCGAACACTTATTCTGATCCTCTACTAGATACAATCAAGACATAGACTCATTCTAAAACATTGTTCAGATACAATTAAGATGTATGATTCATTCTGACACTCCCTAGCGCATCTTTTAGATATAGTCGGACACAGGCTCATTCTAGTATACTTTTTCAGATACAGTCGGGTGTAGACTCATTCTGATACTCATATCAACAATTACTTTGGATGGTGTGATACGGCGGGAGAACTGACTTGAGGATTTTGCATTTTATCGCAAATTTTGTAGTTAGCAAGAGTCGCCGCCGACTTTTCTTTTATCCAAAAGGAAAGGTGAAAAAGCACAGGAAATACCTTTGAGATTGTTTCTTGATTTCGGGGGGTAGATTATGAAAAGGGAAGGTATTAGCACCCTTTTCATCCATGGTTTTCCATGGGCTCTTAGTTACTTTCTAGATCACTTGCTTTTGTTTTGAAATTGTGCTTTGTGTGGTTTTGAAAGTATTTTGTAAAAGAGGCCATTGTTTAGGCAATCTTTGTAATGATTCTCGTTCGTAAGAATGTATACAAAGATGTTTGTCCTTTTGAAAATGTTTTCAATGTTTGTAAGATGTTTGGAAATGTGTGTGTTTGTTTTGAAAATATCAAGGATAGTTATTTTGAAATGGAGCAAGTAACTAGAAGTAATCTACCTACTCAAATGTCTTTCTTGTTCATTTCCTTTTCCTTTAATATTGTTATCTTACCATTGATTTGGTAAGCAACCCTATCTTTGGATATAAACGGGACGGGTGTGGGTCATTGTATAGCCATGATTAGCAATGTTGCAAAGTATCTTAGCATTTTTTGTGGGACTAAGATCATTTTGTAAGGCAACTTTGAGTAGAATCACTGAGGGACTATGATCTTATACTTGTTTGTTTTGCTAAGATACTTCGCATGCATAATATGGCCATTTTTGTATAAGGCAACCAAGCGGAGAAACCCTAAGGGTGCTTGTGTGCAAGTGTGTTATTTTCATGCTTGATTTTGTCTTGGATTAGGGTTTTCTATTTGATCGTTTTTATCTTGCCATACAAACCCTAATTACTAGCATGTTCTATAAAAGCGATAAATTGCGTAATTTAAAGATTACTACGCTATTACAAAATTTTATGGGAGGGGGTATACAAATTATGAATGAGGATTTGCAATAATGTAAACCTAATTTAATCTATTACAACCAAATCGAATTTGTACGAATACTTGAATAAATAATATACAATATAAATTAAATATGCAATGGTATGTATATGCAAGAAAAAGATTTTTGTTTTGTTTTTTATATGAAAAAGAGTTTTTGAACTAAATCTAATAATTTAAGAAAAGAAAATTATTTTTAGAAATTGGTTAACCCTAATTCTAATTTGTTAAAAGAAAATAAAGTTCTTTAAGTATTATTTTTGTGTATTTTTGTCTTAAAAAATAATATATTTTTTTTTATGAAATATTTTAGTCCTTTTATACATTAGAATAAATATTTACAAATGTGAGACAAAAGAGATAAATATTAACCTAATTCTTATTTTTATTTTACAAGTTTATTTAAGAAAAATAGTTAATATATAATTTTAAAAAAATATTTTTTATGAGAAAATAAAATAAAATGAACAAAATGCAATATTTATCATATTTTCTATTTTTTTTAATGATTTTTCATGTTAAGGAAAATATATTTAATAAAATGGAAATGAAAATAAAAATAAATAATAAAAATGGTTGGGCCAGGGGTGTCCTAAGTAATCAGGAGGTGGATGTTAGCAAAAAAATGAGGCCCATATGTGTTGAGCCCACGCTGCCAAACAATAAAAAACAAAGCTGGAAAATATATGGAAAATGCAAAAGGCAGCGCCAAGGTTCGAACCCATGACTTTAGCATTTTCTGCGTGCTGCCTTGCCACTGGGATGGCTGTACATCCGTTAGTTCAAATGAAACTAAAAATACATAACACAAAGTGCTTCCTTGCCCTGTACTTTGTCTTCTTCCTCTAGCTAGCCAGAACCCCTGTATCTCTCTCATTTCTCCATGAAAATGGAAACTTCAAACATGAAAATGGTAGTACTCTTTCCCACGATTTCAACCATGTAACTCATGTAAACTAACAGTCAAAGATCAAAGCTAATTTCAATTGCCCTAATTTCAAACCTAATTTTTACAGAAATTTGAAATCTAAAATTCTCTATACACAATGAATATAAATGAAATCTATCAATATGGTTGGTTTTAGCACAAGGATATCTACATTTTATTTTCACAATTCGAGACCAAAGGATGCCTGTATAAAGAGATAGAAGTTGGAGTTCTTACCTCTTTTAGTTGAGATCTTGAATGGAGTTTGAGTGAGTTTTGAGAAGGCTCGAGGATCCCTTTAGCTTGCCTGGACCTCCCTGAGTGTGTTCCAATCCTTACCTTGCCTTGAAAGTGTCTGAATCTCCATATCCAAGTCAACCTGCAAGCTTGAAATACAAAAATGGCAGATGGAGAAGGAGGAGCTACAGTGAAGGGATGATGGTCTGGAACACTTAGATATAATATAGGTTAAGTGTTTAGGTGATTAGAACTTGAAACGCACGAGTAGATTTTGGGATTGCTATGCTTGATGCAAAACTGCAAGTTATGGCAGGTTTTTGGTAATAGAGAGTTTGGGAGAGTTTCTCAGCCTTTGCAATCGTGTGTTAGGTTGTAACATGTTTGTGTATAAGTATAGAAAAGGTTTCAAATCAATTCCACACCAGGTTTCTCAGTTCTAGAACTTATGTTCTATTGCTTGCCTTTTAAGAAAAGTGAGGAGACAACTCTCTACATGCTTGTACAAGCCTGATCTGAGTTGGTACAAGTCTTTGGCACTTTGCTTTTGGTTTATAGGGCTTGTGTATGCAGAGAGAACATGTTCAAAGCTCAAGGAGTTGATAAATGCAAAAGTTGTGCTTTTCTAAAATAGAAATGGCAACTTTGTGCCATTTATGGAATTAAAGCTTGGACAAAGGCTCTTATGCTTGGATTAAAGCGTTATCAACTATGTAAGCATTAAATTATGGAGTGAGAAACAAGTTTGAGACCTGTAAAGCAAGGATTATGCAGCCTAGGTTTGGATTTGAATTTTGTTCTTCATGAAATGGCTTGAAATCAAAGTGAGAAATTGCCAACTTCTTCTCTTCGATTCTCCCTACTCAAGAATGATCTCAAGGAGTTCTTGGACATTTTGGAAAGTTTTCAATGTTCTCTATAACTAATATTTGAATTTCTCTTCAATATTTCTCTTGGAACTAGGTTAAAAGTTGCCATGAAGTTAGGTCAAAAACCTGCCTAAACTAGGGCAAAATTTCACTAAGTTATTTTAGTTCATGGGCATGTATTCACAAAATTATATTTTGAGATTCAAGCATCTTTAGGAGAAAATGTGTGAATAAAAGTTGTATATTTCATGGAGATCTACAACTTTCATGTTGGGAACTTTCTTTGAATCATCTTGTATCATGGTGAGAATTTGGCTTAAAGTTGAGAAAAAATACGAAATTTTCTATACTTAGAAAAATTTCTAAGTTAAGAAAATTTCAAATTTCAAAACAAAATCTTCAATCTTTGATTTCTTGATGAACAAGTTTCACATTTTGACATGTTTTGATGAATTGTGATCCTTGGCATTTGATTTTGACCAAAAAGTCAAAGTTTGACTTTTCAGTATCCAGTTGACTTTTGATCAGTTGACTGCAAAATTTATCTGTCAATCCAATGGACTTGCAATGTTTTGAACCATGTCATTAGGTCAAGATGATGCAATTGAACTCTTGAAATCATGATTCAACCCAATTGATCCTTGGCTAGGTCAAAAATCAGAAATTGCCCTTTGTCAGTAAAGACCCTAATTTTGACCATTTTGCCCTTTTGATGATTTGGTCAAATTTCTTGAGGAATTATGGTCCAAACTTGATAAAATGATACATATGAGTCTAAAATGTTAATGTGGATAAACGATTATGAAGTTTAACTGTAAATTGGCCATGGTTGACTTTTTCCCCAATACAACTGATTTTTAGGTCAACTGTCCAATTGACTGATCAAAAATGTGATTCAAGGCTTGAAACTTGACATGAGTAATCTTAGGGGTCCATGATGATACTTGAAAGTCATATGAAACATTGATAGTCCAAAAATCCTTGTGCAATCCCAAACCCTAATTTTGGGTTATCAGTGCTTGATGAGATGTCTTGAGTTGGTCAAACCCTAATCCAGTCTTGAGTCAAAGAGATGTTGTGAGAAAAAATCTTGATAAATGAGAGGGAAAATTTTTGGGTACAACAACTTCCCCTGTTCAATCTTCTTATACCTAAAGAGTTAGATTGGCGGGTTTTGCCATTCGTGACTCGAAGGTGAAAGATGATTGGACACTAGAGTGCCCAGAAATTTGCACTCGACGATGTGTGGTTGAAGGAATGGGCTTAAAGATGCCATTTGGAGAGGTGATAGAACCTTGTTGGATATGGGCTTGTAGATGCCATCCAAGAATTCTTGTTGCACTGTAATTTGTAAGCTGAAAGAATGAGTATCAGAATGGCGTTGGTGTTTGAAGCGTACCTGAACTGTATCTGAAAGTTGAATCTGAATGAGGATCAGAATGGCATCCGTGTCTGGAGCGTATCTGTACGGTATCTGTAAGTTGTATCTGAATGAGTATCAGAATGGCATCCGTGTCTGAAGCGTATCTGAATTGTATCTGAAAGTTGTATCTGAATGAGCATCAGAATGGCATACGTGTCTGGAGCATATCTGAATGGTATCTGTAAGTTGTATCTGAATGATTATCAGAATGGCATCGTGTCTGGAGCGTATCTGAACTGTATCATGATTGCATATTTGTCAATGGTAACTGTTAATCTTATCCTGAAAAGGGTAAAATGTTAGCTAAAATACAAAGTTATGTTGCATGAAATGTATGATGCAATGTATTTGCTTTATCAATGTTTATGATATATGGATGCAATGTATGTGTATGTGAACTAATTTGCCGCATTGTTGTTTGATTGAGGAAAATAAATCCCTGAATGTTGCCGAGGATATGTGGATTTTCATGTCTTGAAGTTGAAGTACTATGAACTTTTGTTGAGAGAAATAAGTTCTGTTGTGACGGAAATGTCATGTACTGCTTGTAAGATCTGCTTGGGGAATCTGGAGAAATTGGATGATTTCTACCGGGGATTGGTAAACTGGGAGCTTTGTTCTGCTGGGGATTTAAATGACTTACTGTAGGGGATTTCTTATGGAATAGCCTAGAGACATTTTCCTATTCTTTCAACCCATTAGTAATTGTCTTTCTCATTTTGTTTATTTATACACAGTAATTATGTTCAAATGCATATGTTCAACAATGAATCATTGGATGTTTTTGTAAACAAAACACAAGCGTAAAGAAAAAGACAAATAGTTTTTGCACTTTCAAAGGGGTATCTTTGTATTGACTTTGAATAAATATTTTGTACAAAGGGGACAAACATTCTACTAAGAGAATGTTGTCGTAAAACAAGAAAAATTTATACAAAGAAAGATAGCTACGTGTAATAATCCCATGGGGTTCCCATTCTGCTATAGCCTTTGTATCTCTGAGCATCTTGTCTATTTGTTGCTTCTTCCGAAGATGATTGAATTGATCAGAAACTCTGAGTTTGTCAGTGGAAGTAACAAGTTGTCCGTAAAATGATCCGATAGGACATAGTCATACGCTTTAATTCCCTAACTTTTGCCTGGATTTCCCTTTCGGGTTTTCAGTCCACCGGGAAACCCTTTTTTACCCAAGTTTCCCTTTCGGGTTTTCAACTTGCCGGGTGTACAGATTTTTTTCCATCTTATCCCTAATTTTTGCCCGAACCTTTTAGTCTGCCGGGATGCCCTTGTTTTGCCTAGGTGTGTCAACCTAGCGGGTCTCTTATACGTAGTATCTTTTGACTATGTCCACGTTCGCAGGGTGTGGCAGGTCGTCGCCATCCATGGTGGTCAAGATCATTGCCCCACCGGAGAATATGTTTTTGATTACAAATGGTCCTTCATAAGTAGGAGTCCATTTGCCCCTGGGATCACTTTATGGTAAGATTATACGTTTGATCACTAAATCCAAAACTTGATATACTTGGCGTCTGACTTTTCTGTTGAAAGCCTTGATCATTCGCGTTTGATACATCTGACCATGGCAGACAACAGTAAGTCTCTTTTCATCAATTAAGTTCAGTTGATCAAGTCGAGTCTGGATCCAATCGTCTTCGTTCAAGCCTGCATCTTTTATAATCCTCAGAGAGGGGATCTGAACCTCAATAGGCAAGACAACCTCCATGCCATAAACCAAATAATAGGGTGTTGCCCCGATTGATGTGAGAGCCGTGGTACGATAACCGTGGAGAGATAATGGTAACATCTCATGCCAGTCTTTGTATGTGACTGTCATTTTTTATATGATCCTCGTAATGTTTTTATTTGCAGCTTCGAAAGCACCATTCATCTTGGGCCGATAGAGAGAAGAATTGTGATGCTAGATCTTGAATTGCTCGCATAATGCGGTGATCATAGTGTTATTGAGATTTGTACCATTGTCCGTGATGATCCTTTCTGGGATACCATACCGACAAATAAGGTTTTGCTTGATGAAGCGGGCAACGACATTCTTGGTAACGGAGGCGAAGGAAGCTGCTTTGACCCATTTTGTAAAATAGTCAATGGCCACTAGGATGAAGCGGTGTCCATTGGAGGCTGTAGGCTTGATTTCGCCAATCATATCAATTCCCCACATAGCAGAGGGCCAAGGAGCCGTCAAGACATTCAGAGGAACCGGAGGTATGTGCACCTTTTCAACATAAATTTGAAACTTATGACAGGTTCAGGAGTTTTGATAGCAATCTGCTTCCATGGTAGACCAAGATCTTTCTTCAATAGTTTGAAGATTGGCTCACAAGTAGCTGTTAGGTGAGAAATGAATCTGGAAATATAGTTCAAGCGTCCCAAGAATCCTATGACTTCCTTCTCAGTACGAGGAGAAGGCATCTCTTGTATTGCTTTAACTTTGGCAGGATCGACCTCAATACCCTTGTTACTGACGACAAATCCTAGGAGTTTACCGGACCGTACTCCAAATGTGCACTTGTTTGGATTCAACCTCAGCTTGTACTTCTTCAGTCTCTCAAACAACTTCTGTAAGTGATCAAGGTGCTCTTCTTCCGTTTGTGATCTGGTTATCATATCATCTATGTAGACCTCTATTTCATGATGTATCATGTCGTGAAATAAAGCTACCATGGCGCGTTGATAGGTGGCCCCAACATTCTTCAGTCCGAACAGCATTACCTTGCAGAAGAATGTGCCCCACTGTGTGACAAATGCTGTTTTCTCCATGTCCTCAGGTGCCATTTTAATTGGGTTATAACCTGAGAATCCGTCCATGAAGGAAAACACTTTGTGTTATGCCGTATTGTCAACCAGGATATCAATGTGGGGGAGTGGAAAATCATCTTTAGGGCTTTCCCTATTCAAATCTCTGTAATCCATACACATTCGTACTTTGCCATCTTTTTTAGGTACGGGAACAATGTTGGGAACCCATTGAGGGTAGGAAGTGACAACTAAGAATCCAGCATTGAATTGCTTCATGACCTCTGCTTTAATCTTTTATGACATATCAGGTCTCATACGGCGAACCTTTTGTTTTACTGGTGGACAATCTTCTCTTGTAGGTAGACGATGTACCACAATGTATGTATCAAGTCTTGGCATGTCTTTATATGACCAGGCAAAGATCTCAACATAGTCATGTAACAACTGAACCAAACGTTCCTTGACATTGGGTTCCAGATTGGCACCCACCTTGACCTCTTTTTTATCTTCCTCGGTACCCAGGTTGATCGTATCCATAGGTTCTTCGTGAGGATGAATGGTTTTTTCCTCTTGTTGTACCAGTCTAGCAAGTTCCCCTGGTACTTCACAATCTTCCTCACCTTCGTCTTCAGCTTGGTAGATTAGATCCTCAGAGTCATAAAAGGCCATAACAATATCGTTACCCATGGGATCCAAAATGGATGGGTACCTGCATTTGTGAGTGTGGGTGTGTGTAAGGGTATAGCTATCTTTAAAAGAAAATAAAATGTAAAAGAAAAATAATGAGCACAAAAGTTTGTATGCGAAAAACGTCCATGATTCATTGAGTGTCATATGAAGAAGAAATAACCCTTACAAATGGACCATTATGCCTCGGGAAAGACACAAGGTTTTAAGAGTGCGAATTGTTTTTGAATATTACAGATCCAACAAAATGTAAAGATAAATTACTAAGGGATGAAAGTTATTGGGACAAAGTCTCCGGCATCCCAATTGCTGAGTCCTCCATTGACAGTCGGAAAGATCCAATCCTCCAAGTTGCAATCCTCTTCACTGTTTTCTATCGCGTTGACCTCTCGGTTGCTAATCTTCAAGGGTGGCCCTCTAGCACGGGCACGACGTACAACCTTTTGAGCACTTGAAGTGAAACCTAAGCCAAACTTGTCAGACTTATACGGGATATCTGGAAGTTTCCCCCAGATGGTGCATCCACCTTCTTCTACTACTGCTTTGGCGTCCTTCAAAGATGACATCCGGAGTGAAGGCCTTGTAATCTTAGGAATCTGGGACACAGTCTTGGTCACCACTACCTCTTGGGGGACCTCTTAGAAGTGTTGAAAAGGAGTTTCAATGAACTCGCCGTCCAATTCCACATACCTGAAGGAATTGAGATGGCTAATCATGTATTCTTCCTCTCCGCGGACAATGATAATATTTCCTTGAACCAGATACTTCAACATCTGGTGCAATGTAGAGGTAACAGCGCCAGCGTTATGGATTCATGGTCGTCCTAGCAGACAGGAGTAAGAAGGGTGGATGTCCATTGCATAAAAGGTTGAATTGAAAGTTTGAGTCCCAACCTTTATGGGGATATCTACCCCCTTATGTACCATCCTCTTCGAGCCATCAAATTCCCTTACTACTATGTTACTTGGCTTTAACGTTATTCCTTCGCAGTCAAGTCTGTCAAGAGCTTTTTTCGGTAAAACATTCAAAGATGAGCCAGTGTCCACCAAGACATGGGACATAGTTGTGCCTTTATATTCCACAGAGACATGTAATGCCTCATTGTGTTTTCTTCCCCTTGGTGTCAGATCAGCATCCGAGAAGCCTAGGCCATTATCCGCTGTCAAGATGGCCACGCAGTCTCGAAATTGATCCGCAGACGTCTCTTGAGGCACATGGGCTGTTTTTAGGAACTTCGCCAAGGCTTTCGCATGTGCCTCAGAACACAATAGTAATGCCAACATGGAGATTTTGGAGGGAGTTTTCTCCAACTGTTCAACTACGTCGTAGTTGATCCTCTTTATAATTTTTAGGATCTCCTCCATTTCTTTCTTGGATGTCTTGGGGATAGTTAGTGATTGAGCCTTCGTCCAGACAGGCTCCACTTGAATACTTTTTCCTCGAGTTTCAGCAGTATGAGTGTTGGTAGAAATGTCAATAGGGGTTGTAATGGCTTCGTCAATGGGAGCATTTGCAGATATGATTATGGGTACGGAAGTAACCTTTGGAGCAACCACCGGTCCAAAAACTTCCTTTGGGGGGGAAATTTCTAGAGAAAAGATCCTACCGCTTCGGGTAATTTTACTAGTTCCGGCAATATTGCTGATGTCAGAATCTTCTTCTTCGGAGCTTATCTCTTCGGTGGCCGACCCATCTTGTTTGATGCCATGGTAGTAAATGTCTCCACCATAATTCCACGGCACAGTTTTGTCTGATTCATATGGGACTGGCCCATGCATTGTGATTATTAGAGGGGTTGCTTTTGGAACCAATGTAATTCTAACGGGTCTTTTGGATACCCTGGAAGAATTGGCGGAGATGGTAATGATAGAAACATCTTCAACAGGAACAGGTGAAACAGGAGTACTTTCAAACAGAATCTCTTTGTTGTCTATCAAGCATTGAATGCCTGTTTTCAACAAAGGGCAATCAGTTGGTGAGGATAAGTAGAGGTGGCAGTCTTCATTATAACCCGGGAACACACCAGCTTTCAACAATTTTATCTTAATGGTTGGAAGTGGAGTCACGAGTTTTCAACTGTGGTAACAAACAAATCTTCTTCAATAGCATTGGTGTTGTGACCATGTCTGGGCATGGGAGCAGAAATGACATTTGGCTTCTCGGGCGCATCAAACTCAATTTCTTTGTCTTCAATGAGGTATTGTATTTTGTTTTTCAAGGCCCAACAGTTATTAGTATCGTGACCAGGACTTTCAGAGTGATATGCGCAACGGGAATTGGGGTGATAATGAGGGGACGCTGTGTTGGGGTTTTTCGGAGCTTCTTTCAAGGTTGCCAAATTGGATCTCAGAAGATGTCGTAATACTTGAGACAGAGTCATGTTGCTTCTGGTGAATTTCCGGACTGGCCTTTCCACCATTGGTTGATTACTTCTTTGTTGATCATACGTAGGCTTTGGAATCATAACAGCCCCCACCATTGGTCGGTGTTCGACTCTCTCTTGGTTTCTTTGTGGATAAACATCAGCTACCTCTTTCTTCCCAATAAAAGGCTTCCTCACAGCTGTAGAAGAAGATGAATCCTTCTGAATCTTTCCACTTTTTATGCCAGCTTCCACCCTCTCTCTGGTTAGTATTAGTTCAGTAAATCCTGCAGACGAGCTTCCAATTAAATGGTTGAAGAAAGGGCCAGATAAAGTGCCTAAGAACATGTCCACCAATTCCCTTTCAGACAGAGGGGGTTGAACTCTTCTAGCCAGATCTCTCCATTTCTGTGCGTAATCCTTGAAGCCCTCATTGGAAGCCATAGCCATACTCTGAAGTTGAGTACGGGTAGGTGCCAAATCAGCATTATATTGATATTGCTTGTAGAAAGTTGCGGCAAGATCTTCCCAATTATGGACGGTGGCTCTTTTTAGTTGGTAAAACCAATCGAGTTGTGTTCCCAATAGACTATCTTGAAAAAAATGCACCCACAAGTCTTTATCAGTGGAGTTTGGTTGGATCTTTCTTACATACGATCGAAGATGCATCTTAGGGCATGACACTCCATCGTATTTTGCAAACAAGGGCACTTTGAATTTCGGAGGAATCATAATCCCCGACACTAGTCCCAAATCCTCAAAATCCAAGTCTGGCACCTTTTGTATTTCCATTGCACTCAAACGCTCTTCGAGATGTTTGTACTTGTCATTAGCTGGAGGATATTGTTCCTCAGAGTAGTCTTCCTCTTCTTCCTCCTCTTCAGATTCTGACGGGATCGCTGTTTCCTTGCCTTTCCCCTCTCCTTCACCAGATGTTGTTGCAAAATTCAAAGTCCTTCTCGTTTGGTCATGAAATCTTCTCCCCATGTTCAAGACTCCATTTACCTTCTTTGTTTTCTTTTTCTTCTCTTCAACTAGAAGAGTCTTCAATTCTTCTTTCCCCTTGGCCAGGTTCATGAGAAACTGTTGAAACTGCCTATTCTGAGCTTGGAGATCTTTCACTGTTTGTTAGAGATCCATCTTACTGAAATAAACAACAGAGAGATGAGGAAACTTGTTGTAAAAGACCTGTTTATGTTATGATGAATGATATGTGCATATGAAATATTTTCAAGGATTTCAAAGACTCAAGTTCGTTTTAGACAAAAAGAAACACACGTTATATTAATAAGATAAAGTTTGAGTACATCAATTCCCCTTGGGCAAAATAATACAAAACTCTTAAGATAAAAAAGTAGTGCGCATCCTCTTTGGTGCAATGTAGGCATTTAGAGTCCGCTCCTCATGAAGTAGCCTAGTGAGTTCCAAAACCTTCTTCTCACTTGCGTAGAATTGGGCTTCGAAAGTATCTCACTCTCCTTTGAGTTGTATACAATCCCTTTGTAGGTCTTCAAGAAATGTGGGAAAGTCATGATGTAGGATAGTGTATGGAACATCTCCCTCCTTAACAGGCTCAATGATCATTGGAAGGATGGAAGGATAAGGCATCATAAGACTTTGAGCACATGTCCATACCCATTTGAGGTAAGGCTCAAGAGGTATGGAATTCTTGTGCCCAAAAGTCTTACTATCCACCTTGTTTAGCATCCTCCAAGCTCAGATGAATCTCTGGTGAAGACCTTGATTGTCGTTGTCGTAGTCGAATACCAAACCTTGAATCAGCATCTCGTGCGGGCCATCCCTTCGGGAATAACCAAACTGTCTTAAAGCTAAGCATTGGTTGTAGGTGATGCCTCCCCTAATGCCAAGTAGAGGAACATTAGGAAATTCCCCACAACAGTTAACAATGATAACATTCTCTTTGGATCGGGAGCACCAATGAATGTCTGAATGTTTAAGCGTCATTAACCTTTGTGACCACCTTAAACCTTGCTCATTCTTTAAGACTGATTGGGGAAGATGAGAAATAAACCATCTTGCCAGGAGAGGAGTGAAACACATAAGGACACCTCTTTTCTTCATTGTGCGAGTGTGAAAAGAGTGTAGGATATCCCCTAACAATGTAGGCACCGGGTTGCGTGACATGAAGATTTTGACGGTGCTCACATATATGAGTTGGTCAGGATTGGGAAATAAGACCATCCCATATGTTGTACCCCAAAATTTTCCCTCCCATTTCTCATTGATTTCTCATCACAAAGCCCTTGAAGATCAGGGTCCAGTTAGGGTTTCATCTGTTCAAGACTTCTCCTTGCACTGCTGACCCAAATTAGGGTTTGTGTTTGCACAAAGATGTTTTGACCCAAAAGCCTAAGATGACTTTCATGCTTCATGTTGGACTCCCAAGTTTATCCATACAAAGTTTCAAGTCTTGATTCCAAGTTTTGCCCAGCCAATTGGACAATTGACCTAGAAATCAACTGTATTGGGGAAAAAGTCAACTGTGGCCAATTGACAGTCAAGTCTCATGAAAATTGACCCACATCAACATTATGAACTCATATAGACCATTTGATCAAGTTTGGATCACAATTCCACAAGAAATTTGATCAGATCACCAAAAGGGCAAAATGGTCATTTTTAGGGTTTTGACTGCAGAAAGGCAATTTTTGACTGTTTGACCTAGCCAATGGCAAACCAAGCTCACATATGGACTCAAGGACCCCATGGAATTATCTTGACATGCTCAACAAATTCAAAAGATCCCAAGTACACAAGGTTGACAGTTGAATTTCCCAGTCAATTGATCAATTTTGACTGTATACTGAAAAGTCAAACTTTGACTTTTTGGTCAAAATCAAGAGTCAAGATTCATTTTTCATCAAAACATGCCAAATCATGAAACTTGTTCACCAAGAAATCAAAAAATGCAAATTAGGGTTAGAAATGAGAATTTTTCATAACTTAGAATTTTTCTAAGTTATGAAAAACCCTAATTTTTTCCCAACTTTGCCCCACTTTCTCACCAAGATCTATTTGGATTCAAACAAAAGTCAAAACATGAAAGTTGTATCTTGTTGCATAATCTACAACTTTGATTCACAAAGTTTTCCTAAATGAGGCTTGTATCTCAAGTTACAAATTTTTGAATAAGGGCACTAAACCATTCTTAACTTAGTGAAATTTTAACCTATTTTGACAAGGTTTTCTACCCAACTTCAAGGCCATTTTCCATACACTTCCACTTGGAATTTCAATTTTCATTTCAAAGATGTATTGTAGTACACATTCCAAGCTTTCCAAAATGTCCAAGAACTTCTCAAACAACCTCATAACTTGAGAGAATCGAATTTCACAATATGGCAAAAACTCACTTTTGAATTGGCTATTTTTCATGTTCATAATTTGTGCAAACTTCTCAAACCAGCATGCCCCTTGATTACAGGTCCTTAAACCATCCAACACTCAATAATTTAATGCATGTTCATTGTGCTAAGACCTTGTTTCATGAGTTCAAGCATTGCCTAAAAGATTAATCCCAAATTGGAAAAAGCATTATATCCATTTTTGCAAAAGTTTCACTTTATGTCATGATGCAAATCCACAAGTACAGATGAGATCTAATTGGCACAAGATTATGAGTAAAACACTCTGATCAAGGAGAGATTATGCAGCACATTAGGGGGCCTCTACTGACCTAGAACACAACTTGGGCATTTGTTGCTTAAAGTGTAAGTAACATTGCATTTTGTAAGACAACTCTCATATCAGCTTACAAACACTTAAGCAAACTTTAAAAACACATCCAGGACATCCCAACTAAGCTAATACACGACCCTAACATCCCTCATACACGCCCAATCCCAGAATCACCTTCAAACTGCAAGAACAGGGCAAGGCCTGCAGTTTGAGTGCCATCTTTCATTCCTCTCAAGCTTTCTTGCCCAAACCAGTTCACACACCTTCCATACCATCTATGCAAGCTAACCAAGACTTGAAACACGACCTGTAATTCCTCTAACAAGTTCCACCATTTTCACTTTTTCATTTTTGCAGTTGAAGTTCCACAGCTCGATTCAAGGTGTCTCAAGGCAAAGTAAATATTGGAACAACATCACCACACCTCAAGGAAGCTATACCAACCATCACCTTGCACTGAAAGCTTCCCCATTGCCAGATAGAACTTCAACTGAATAGGTACTTTGGTGAACTTCTAACTCTTAGTATAGGCATCATTAGCTCTAGGTTTGTGAATAAGGAATGTTCTACTCATGTCACTGAACCTGTACATGCTTTTACTTTTCATTTCTTTTGCTTGAGCTGTGAGAATTTAAGGTTTGAAAATGGCAGAAAACTTAGGTCAGGATTTGGGAATGTCAAAATTCTCTCTCATTTCTGAGAGTTAGGAGGTGTTCTTTATATATTTGGAATCGTGATTCAATGCTTAACATTTTTGTGTTGAAAGTTTGTGCAAAAGATCAAGGAATCAGGATGTTTGAACTGGAAGAACAGGCGCGCATTTTGGACAATTTTTTGTCTGAAGGTTGAAGAAGAAGCCACATGGGCTGGGCCTGTGTGGTCTTTTCTTTTCACACCCTATTTCCATTTTCATACCCCCCAAGCCCATTTTGTGTATTTTTATGATTTTTTTGATTTTTCATTTTTCATTCTGACTCTTTTATTTTTCTTATCATATTAAAAAATATTTTTTGCATCATTTTTATATTTTTAGACATTTATTGGATTATATTGATATTTGTATACAATTAAGTTATTTAGAATAAATAGAGAAAAATAATGTAAACACATTTTATTTTTATTTTTATTTTGTTTTATCTTCTTGAAATATTTTTATACAAAACATACTTTTTTTTCATAAATATTAATTATTATTATTTTTATATATATAATATTTATTTAGTAAATAATAAAGATATATATACATATATTAATGCACTTAGGATAAAATACCAAAAATATACATATTTTTATTTTATTAATATTTAACACTAAAAATACATTTTTACAAATACACTATATTTTATTTTATTTTTGTATATAAATAGTAAATATTATATATATATTACATAATTAATACCCTTTTGATTAAAATTAGGGTTTTGCCCTAAATGTGAAAATATTCCAAAAAATAATACCTTTTTATTCCTTTTTTTATTTTTACATAAATAACACTTTTTCATACATATAAAAATTCTTTTTACATCTTGCATATTTATTTCATTTCCATTTAATTTATACCTTTAATTATATTGTAAATATTCAAAGAAAATGATGTAATAGCTAGGTTTAAATTCTTGTCTAAATACCCCCCATTTGAAACATTTGTACCCCCCTCCCCATATTATTGTGTTGTAATAGTGTAGGAGTTTAAATCTCGCACTTTAATGCTTTCTAAACATACCATGCTAGAGTTAGGGTTTGTATGTAAATAAAAAGAACAAAATAGTTTGACCTAATTTCAAGATAATCAAGCATGAAAATGGACAACACATTTCACACTTGCACCCCTAGGGTATTCCACTTTGTTGCCTTCAAATAATTGGGCCATGTTGCATGTTAGGTTTCTTTGGGTAAAACAAACAATCAAATGATCATAGTCCCTCGATGACGCTTTCGAAAAGTTGCCTAAAATGATCAAGTCCCTTTCAAAGAGAAATTGCCCAAAGATATTTATCACTATTGCAATTATGGTCTAAGCGATGACCCGCGCCCGTCCCTTTCATCTCCTAATACAAGATTGTCCACCAAATGTAATGGTGGAACAAAATTGTCAAAAGGTTTAAAACATAACAAAAATCTTTGAGAACTTTAGGGTAGATAACTCTTAGGTACTTGTCAATTTGCAAAGAAAACACTTGCCTATTTTCAAACCACACTTCACAAACACTTTCAAAACCAACTTTCAAAAAACCTTGAAACATCTTTTCAAAAGACAAAACACCTTTTGTAAAACATTCGAGTAAAGAATTGTTACAAGGGTAGCCTATACAAGGAATCTTTTCAAAACATTTTCAAAAACCACACACCGAGCACCATTTCAAACAATTGAAAACCAAGGCAAGTCGATCTAAGCAAGTACCTAAGAGCCCATGGATAACCATGGATAGAAAGGGTGCTAATACCTTCCCTTCCTATAATCTACTCCCCGAACCCAAGAAAAATCTCAAAGGTTTTTGCTGTGCTTTTTAAACCTTTCCTTAGGATAAAATAAAAAGTCGGTGGCGACTCTTGCTCAACCGAAACATTTGCGAAAACAAACGCAAAACCATAGTCAGTTCTCCCACCGTATCACAGAACTGGCGACTCTGCTGGGGATAACTTTAAAAGTGGAGTAACCTTAGGGCTTAGATCACCCTCTTTCATGACTAATTGTTTGATTTTTTTGCTTTATATCTTGGCTCTATTGTTTGGGTTTGCAATCCTACACCCAGATTTTAGGAAACATTCATAGATAGCAATACGTTGTGGAAACTGTGCAGGGTATACCGACACGGTCGAAGCAATAGCTATATTAGTGCGACATATTTGTGAGTACTGGTAACCCTTGAGTTCAATCATGGAGAGTACGGGGCCGCTGATTGATGTCACTAAGCACTAATGACCTAGAACCTTACTTGACCATCTTGGCCTTTTATTAGGAGTAGTGAGATGACCGGCTTTGGTGCAGTCCGAAGTTGGTAGATACTCGATACTACACTCATTGAGGGTTGTTTTCTTGGAATATTTTGGTCGCTAGTTAAGTGGCTAAACCAAAACAATGAACAATGAAAACAATCCAATGATATTGAGCTCCTTAGAACCCGGTTACTGTTTATAGGACAGGTTTTTAAGCCAACTACACTCAAGAGGGTACTTACCTATGAAACCCCATGCAAGCCTGAAACTAGGGTTTGGTGTGAATTGCTTGTACATATGTTTTATGCATACATCATAAACATCATAGAACATCATATGCATTCACTAACCATTTCAAGGGTTTGGATCTTCATCTTTGTTCCTGTTTTGTAGGTCATGGAAATTCCTCGCAGAAACACCATTCAAGTCAACCTTGTGAGAATCTCTCCTCAACTCAAGGAGCTCACCTCAAGAATTCCGGAAAATTCATCCTTCAGTGAAAGACATGGTAGACTGCTCAGCCTAGTCAACACCAACATTGAAGAAGACATGATGAAAGTGCTATTCCAGTTCTTTGACCCTCTTCACCACTGTTTCACTTTCCCTGATTATCAGTTGGTACCCACTTTGGAGGAGTTTTCTCAACTCCTGAGAATTCCTATCCTTAATCAACTACCCTTCAACGGTACGGAAAAGGAACCAAAGCCGGAAGATGTTGCTCGAGCATTACATCTACAACCATCCGACATCAAGGGGCATTGGGAAACCAGAAGCGGCGTCAAGGGATTCTTAGCAAAATTCTTGTTTGAGAAGGCACAAGAATGTTGGAATTCATTGGACCTACAAGCCTTTGAAGAGATTGTGGCACTCCTTATCTATGGGTTGGTCTTGTTCCCAAATCCTGACCAATTGGTAGATGTCAACGCCGTCAAAATCTTCTTGTCCAGAAATCCAATACCAACATTGCTTGGGGACATCCTTCACTCATTTTACACACGAACAATGAGAAAGAGGGGTGTTCTCATGTGTTGTACTCCTCTCCTTGCAAGGTGGTTTATTTCGCACCTTCCACAATCTGTCTTGAAGAATGACCAAGGCTCAAGGTGGTCCCAACGGTTGATGACTCTTACTCACTCTGATGTACATTGGTGTTCTCGGTCCAGAGAAAATGTCATCATCGTCGATCGTTGCGGAGAGTTTCCTAATGTTCCTTTACTTGGAATTAGGGGAGGTATCACCTACAACCCTTGCCTAGCTTTGAGGCAATTTGGATATGCACGGAGGGATGGCCCTCATGACATGTTGATTCCTGACCTAGTTTTTGACTTCGACAACGATGTGCAAGGACTTCGCCAAAGATTCATCAGAGCTTGGGGAAAGCTCAACAAGGTTGATAGCAAGACTCTGGGACACAAGAATTCCATCCCTCTTGAGCCCTATCTCAAGTGGGTACGAGCCCGAGCCCAAAGTCTAATGATGCCTTATCCTCATGTACTCCCAGTGATTAAAGAGCCCGTCAATGAAGGAGAGGTTCCCTACACCATCCTACATCCAGACATGCCTACATTGTGGGAGGAAATGCAGAAAAGTTGGATTCAGCTCAAGGAGGAACGGAATACTTTTGAAGCTAGCTTCTACGCCAGTGAGAAGAAGGTTCTAGAGCTTACCTACCGACTCCATGAGCAAGAGGCCCTCAACACCTACATCGCACCAAAGAGGATGCACAATGTCTTTTTGCCTTAAGAAGTTATTTTGTAATATTTGGCCCATGGGGCATTTATGTACTGACAAATTTCTTCTTATTAATATGACGTGCGTTTTTCTTTGTTTCCAACAATTTTGAATGTTCTAAATCCTTGAATGCGTTGCATACATAAGCATACCATTCATCATGTGCATAAGCAGGTCTCACGCCAGGTTTCCTTATCTGTCTGCTGTTTATTTCAGTAGGATGGATCTCGAGCAAACAATCAAAGACCTACAAGCTCAGAATGCACAGTTCCAGCAACTCCTAATGACCTTGGCTAAGGGTCAGGAGGATATCAAGACTCAATTGGGGAATAAGGACCCAGTGAAAAAGAAGAAAAAGAGGATTGGGGTGGCTACTTTGGGGAGAAGATTTGACGGAGAAGCTCAGAGAGTGCTTGAATTTCCTCCTACTTCTGATGAAGGGACCAGTAAAAGAGATGGAGCTGCGGTGCCTTCCGAGTCTGATGCGGAGGAAGAAGAGGTTGAAGAGGATGAAGATTATTCTGACCAGCAATACCCTCCAGCTGATGATAAATACAAGGGTTTAGAAGACAGATTGGCCGCCATGGAATTACAAAGAGTACCGGGTTTGGATTTTGAAGACTTGGGTTTGGTTGCCGGGATTGTGATTCCCCCAAAATTCAAAGTGCCAGTGTTTGTGAGGTATGATGGGCTGTCCTGTCCAAAAATGCATCTCAGGTCCTACGTGAGAAAGATTCAACCCTATACGGCAGATAAAAACCTCTGGATTCATTTCTTTCAAGACAGCCTTTCGGGAGCTCAGTTGGAGTGGTTTTTTCAGCTAGAAGGAACCAGTGTCAGAAATTGGGAAGATTTGGCCACCGCTTTCTACAAACAATACCAGTATAATTCTGATCTTGCTCCTACTCGTACCCAACTTCAGGGTATGTCACTAGGAACAGGCGAGGGATTCAAAGAATATGCACAAAAATGGAGGGATTTGGCTGGCAGGGTGCAGCCTCCCTTAACCGACCGTGAACTCGTCGATATGTTTCTTGGGACCCTATCTGGGCCATTTTTCAATCATCTAATTGGTAACTCTTCCACGGGGTTTACCGATTTGATCTTAACAGGCGAAAGAATAGAAGCTGGCATCAAGTCAGGAAAGATCCAGAAGGGTGTTGCTGCAAGTATTGAGAAGAAACCTTTTAAGAAGGAAACAGCTGTGGTATATTCTCAGAGAAGAGCAGGGAAGACGGAGCGTCGGCCAACTGTGGGGGCTGTAATGATTTAAAACACTCCAAATGAGCAGCCTCGCTATAACCAGTCCAGACCAAATCAACAACGGGTGGAACGGCCACAACGGCAGTTCACCCGTATTAATATGACTCCAGCGCAAGTGCTTCCCCATCTATTGAAGTTGAATCTCGCAACCATCAAGGAGGCACCAAAGAATGTGAATACGTCCTCTCCGCATTATCATGCCAATGCTAAATGCGCCTACCATTCAGACAGTGTTGGACATGACACCAATGATTGTTGGGCACTCAAGCATAAAATCCAAGACCTGATAGAGGCTAAGGAGGTAGAGTTTGACGCTCCAGAGAAGCCTAGTGTGATATCTGCACCCATGCCGAAGAACGGCCGAAATGTCAATGCCATTGAAGAAGATTTGTATGTTGCTGATGTCAGTGATCTGACTACTCCACTGCTAACCATTAAGTTGAATTTGTTAAGGGCCAGGATCATCCCGGGATGTAAGGAAGACTGCTATTGTTGTTACTCTCTGCCGTTTGATTGTCCGTTACTGAAGAAAGGCATCCAAGGCCTTATGGATAGTCGACAAATTTTGTTTGAAAAAGTTTCTGCCGTTCCAGTTCATACTGAAGATGTCTCAATCATAACCATTTACGCCAATCTTTCCAAGGCCGTCAAAAAGCCTGTTAAGATTACACCAGCTACGAAATCTGTTCCTTTGAAGATAACAATGCCAGGGCCTGTTCCCTATGTTTCTGAGAAGTCGATACCTTGGAACTATGGCGGTGACGTTTACTACCATGGTATCAAACAAACCGAAATAATTGAAGAAAGTTTGGATGATGAAGAAGCCAGCATTAGTAACATTGCGGGCACTAGCAAAATCACCAGGAGCGGGAGAATATTTTCTCCAGAGATTGCCCCTCCAAGAGCAGTCTTTGGACCCTCATCAGCTGACAGGGTCGTCCCTGCACCAATAAAACTTTCTGCTAGAACTCCTTTGATTGAAGATGTTGTTGTTCCTAGTACCGTATCTCCTACCGCTGCTGACAAAGGTAAGGGAATCCAAGATGAGCCCGTCAGGACGAGGGCTCAACCCTTGGTTATCCCTGAAACCTCCAAGAAGGAAATGGATGAGATTTTGAGGATAATCAAAAGAAGTGATTACGATGTGGTATAACAGCTGGGGAAAACCCCCTCCAAGATTTCCATGCTGGCACTACTACTTTGCTCGGAAGCGCACGCTAAAGCTCTGATAAAGTTCCTGAAGGCAGCCCATGTGCCCCAGGAAACCTCTGCGGATCAATTTCAAAATTGCGTGGCTAGCCTGACTGCGGACAATGGATTAGGTTTTTCTGATGCTGACCTAACTCCTAAAGGTAGGAATCACAATGATGCTTTGCACATTTCAGTCGAGTGTCGAGGAACAACTCTCGCACACGTCTTGGTTGACACTGGTTCGTCGCTGAATGTGTTGCCTAAAAAGGCCTTGGAATGACTAGATTGTGAGGGGTTGGAATTGAAGCCGAGTGATATTGTTGTCAGAGCTTTCGATGGTTCGAAGAGAATGGTCCATGGAGAGGTTGAGATTCCCATCAAGATAGGCACTAAGGTGTTTAAATCCACTTTCTATGTGATGGACATCCGTCCATCATACTCTTGCCTGCTGGGTAGACCTTGGATACACCATGCTGGGGCAGTCACCTCCTCCTTACATCAGATGTTGAAGTATCCAGTCAAGGGAAAGATCATCACTGTCCATGGCGAAGAAGAGTACATGATTAGCCACTTAAATTCTTTCCGGTATGTGGAGGTTGAAGGAGAGTTCATTGAGACACCGTTTCAACATTTCGAAGAAGTCCTTCCTGAAATAGCAGTAGAAAAGTTGGCAGCTGAGGCACCGAGACAGATGGCCAGGATGGCATCTCTGGAGGACGCAAGGGTCGCAATAAAAGAAGGGAAGAATTCAGCATGGGGGCAGTTACCTGACATTCCACATAAGACAGACAAATTTGGATTAGGGTTCACTACCGCGGGCCAGAAAGCTATGCGCCGTTCGAAGATTGAAAGAGCGCCAGTCAAAATTTCTCCCTACGGAATCAACGCTTTGGAGGATGAAGACAAGGAGAGCAACATTGAAGAGTGGATTTATCCAACTATCAAAGGAGGATTGAGCAACTGGGAGGCAAAAGACTTTGTCCCCATCACTTTTATTCATCAGTAATTTATCTGTTAAACATTTCTTATTTGGTCTGTAATATTTACTTTCAAACAATCCGTACACTATCTTTTCACCTCCTGCCTTGCCCGGGGTATGTAGGTCCACTTGTAAGGGTTTTGATTATTTTTCATATCCATATGCCATGTTTAATGATTCATTGGACGTTTTTCATTTGATAAACTGCTTGTGTTCATTTTCTTTCCTTTTGCATTTTTTGTTTAAGGATGGCTATCCCTTACACACACCCACACTCACCAATGCAGGTACCCATCCACTCCGGATTCCATGGGTGACTATTCTGCTATATTTTTCAATAACTCTGAGGATCTGGCCAATCTAGGCGAGTATGAAGATGACGAAGGTTGTGAAGTACCCGGGGAACTAGCCAGACTTCTGCAACAAGAGGAAAGGGCCATCTTACCGCATGAAGAGTCACTGGAAACTGTCAACTTAGGGACCGAGGAAGACCGGAAGGAGGTGCAAGTGGGTGCCAATTTGAAACCGAATGTCAAGGAAAGCCTGATACAGTTGTTGAATGAGTATGTTGAAATCTTCGCTTGGTCTTATGAAGACATGCCGGGTTTAGACACGGACATCGTGGTTCACCGTCTCCCCACAAGAGAAGACTGCCCACCGATCAAGCAAAAAGTTCGCCGAATGAGGCCTGACATGTCCGAAAAGATCAAAGCAGAAGTAATGAAGCAATTCGATGCTGGCTTTCTGGCTATTACGTCCTATCCTCAATGGGTCGCTAACATTGTGCCAGTACCTAAGAAAGATGGCAAAGTCAGGATGTGTGTGGACTACCGGGATTTGAATAGGGCCAGCCCCAAAGATGATTTCCCGCTACCTCATATTGACATCTTGATCGACAATACAGCTCAGCACAAAGTGTTTTCCTTCATGGATGGATTCTCGGGCTACAATCAAATCAAAGTGGCCCCCGAGGATATGGAGAAAACAACTTTTGTCACATAATGGGGCACTTTCTGTTACAAGGTGATGCTGTTCGGGCTGAAGAACGCAGGGGCAACTTATCAACGCGCCATGGTAGCTTTATTTCATGATATGATACATCATGAGATTGAAGTTTACGTAGACGATATGATAGCTCGGTCACAAACAGAGGAAGAGCACCTTGAACATCTGGAGAAGCTGTTTGCCAGGTTAAAAGAATACAAGCTCAGGCTGAATCCAAGTAAATGCACTTTTGGAGTTAGGTCTGGTAAACTCCTGGGATTCATTGTAAGCAATAAAGGCATTAAAGTCGATCCCTCAAAAGTAAAAGCAATACAAGAGATGCCTGCTCCCCGTACTGAGAAGGAAGTTAGAGGATTCTTGGGGCGCTTAAACTATATTTCCAGATTCATCTCACATCTGACTTCTACCTGTGAGCCAATTTTCAAACTCTTGAAAAAAGATCAGGTAGTCGAGTGGAACGACGATTGTCAAGCTGCTTTTGATAGAATCAAGGAGTATTTGCTAGAACCTCCTATTCTGATGCCACCCGTCGAAGGAAGACCATTGATCATGTACTTGACCGTCTTGGATAACTCAATGGGGTGTGTTTTGGGCCAGCATGACGAGTCTGGTCGAAAAGAGCATGCTATTTATTACCTTAGCAAAAAGTTTACCGACTGTGAGACTCGCTACTCACTGCTCGAGAAAACTTGTTGCGCTTTGGTATGGGCTGCTCGCCGACTAAGGCAGTATATGTTGACTCATACTACCTTGTTGATTTCCAAAATGGATCCTATCAAGTATATCTTCGAAAAGCCCGCTTTATCTGGAAGGATAGCTAGATGGCAAATGATTCTAACTGAATATGACATCCAGTACACCACCTAAAAAGCTATAAAAGGGAGTGTACTAGCTGACCATCTGGCTCATCAGGCTATCAAAGATTATCAACCCATGAGATTTGACTTCCCAGACGAGGACATCATGAGTTTGGACAACATTGAAGGTAATGGACCGTATGACGGACCCGAAAAGGGATCCCGATGGACCCTGTACTTTGATGATGCTTCAAATGCACTTGGAAACGGTATCGGCGCAGTACTCATTTCTCCGGAAGGTTGTCACACACCTTTCACGGCCCGACTTTGCTTCAGCTGCACAAACAACATGGCTGAGTATGAAGCTTGTATCTTTGGTCTCAAGGCTGCTATAGACTTGGGGATCAAATCTTTGATCGTATTCGGGGACTCGGCTTTGGTTATCAGTCAAATCAAAGGAGAGTGGGATACCAAGCATCCTAATCTTATCCCATACAAAGAACATGTCCTGACATTGTTGCCTCATTTCGAGCAAATTACCTTCGAGCATTTCCCGCGAGAAGAGAATCAGATAGCAGATGCTCTAGCCACAATGTCCTCCATGTTTAAACTCAACTGGGATAACGAGGCTCCCCAAATCACCATCGAGCGAATGGATGAACCTGCGCATTGTCACGAGATTAATACCGAAGAAGTAGTGGAACAACCCTGGTTCCATGAAATCAAAAGGTATCTCGAGACTAGATATTATCCTGAAGGAGCTTCTGTAAATGACAAGAAGTTCTTAAGGAAATTCGCTGCTAAGTTCTTCCTGAGCAACGACATCCTTTACAAACGAAGCCTTGATTGTGTATTACTCCGATGCGTAGATAAGGATGAAGCAGAGTTGATCATGACTGATATACACAGCGGCACATTTGGCACTCACTTGAGCGGGCATACAATGGCTAAGAAGATCTTAAGGGCAGGCTATTACTGGTCTACCATGGAAGCTGACTGCCATCAACATTCCCGTACTTGCCACAAGTGTCAAGTCTATGCTGACAAAGTTCATATCCCTCCGGTTCCTCTCAACGTCCTGACTGCTCCATGGCCCTTTGCAATGTGGGGCATTGATGTGATTGGAGAGATCAAGCCCACGGCTTCCAACGGACATCGCTTCATCCTGGTTGCCATTGACTATTTCACCAAGTGGGTCGAAGCAGCTTCCTTCGCCTCTGTTACTAAAAATGTGGTTGCCCGCTTTATCAAGTAAAATCTCATATGTCGGTATGGTGTTCCAGACAGGATCATCACAGACAACGGTACAAATCTAAATAACACGATGATCACTGCATTGTGCGAACAGTTCAAGATTTATCATCACAATTCATCTCCCTATCGGCCGAAGATGAACGGTGCTGTTGAAGCTGCGAACAAAAACATTAAGAAGATCATTTAGAAAATGACAGTCACTTACAAAGACTGGCATGAGATGTTACCGTTTGCTCTACATGGATACCGTACGACGACACGTACTTCAACTGGGGCAACCCCATTTTCTTTGGTTTATGGCATGGAAGCTGTTTTGCCTATGGAAGTCCAGATCCCTTCTCTAAGGATTATGAAGGATGCAGGTTTGAATGAAGATGATTGGATGCAGACCCGACTTGATCAACTCAATCTGATCGACAAAAAGCGACTTGCTGCTATATGCCATGGTCAGACGTATCAAAAGCGGATGATCAAGGCCTTCAATAAGAAAGTCAGACGTTAAGTGTACCAAGTCGGAGATCTCGTAATCAAGCGGATTATCTTACCGCAAAGTGATCCCAGGGGCAAATGGACTCCTACATATGAAGGACCATTTGTGATCAAGAGCATATTTTCTGGTGGTGCAATGATTCTGACCACCATGGACGGCGACAATTTGCCGCACCCTGCGAACGCAGACATAGTCAAAAGATACTACGCATAAAATGACCCGACAAGTCGAAAACCCGAAAGGGCGGCTTGGGCAAAAATGGGCATCCCGGTGAACCGAAAACTCGAAAGGGCGGTTCAGGCAAAAATTAGGGATAAAAACAAAAAAAATATGTACACCCGGCAAGTCGAAAACCTGAAAGGGCGGCTTGGGCAAAAAGGGGTTTCCCGGTGGATCGAAAACCCGAGAGGGCGATTCAGGCAAAAGTTAGGGAATAAAAGCGTATGACTATGTCTCGTCAGATCATTTCGAGGACAATCTCTTCATCAACCGATTCTAGGCTTCTGATCAATCCAGTCATTGGCCAACGAAGCATTGAATGGACAAATATTCAGAGTTGTGAAAGCTATAGCAGAATGGAATCCCATGGAATTATTTCACATAGCCATCTTTATTTTGTATAAATCTTTCAATATTTACGACAAAATCCTCTTACTAGGATGATTGTCTCCTTTGTACAAATATACTCATAGAAATTAAATACAAATACTTTTCCCAGAAATTTGTGTCATTTCCTTTTCTTTTCTCTTGCACTGTTTGTTTTATTTTGAGAAACGTCCAATGTTTTGTTAAATAGGCATATGCATTTGAACATAATCGTTTCCTTATGAACCAAGAAAGAGGATTACTGATAGGACGAAGGTACAGTTGGATAACCTGATACCCTTTCAAAGGAAACCCCTGGGAGATTTGGAATCCATATCCCTAGCAAGTCTTGAAGCTCATCCCTAGTAGATTCTAGAAGCTTATCCACCGCGGAGTACGGATGTCTCTCCCGAGTTTTATTCAAAGTTTTTCCTCACAAGGCCTTATAACTGGGTTATCCTCAGCTAACAATCACGGAAGATCGCACTCGCCGAAATTCTTCCTATCCCCAGCGGAGTTCATCAAAATTCCCCAGCAGTAACTTATCTTTGCAATTCCCCAGCCGGAAGGTCCTCAGGAATTCAATTCCCCTCAGAGTTTAAGTTTCAGAATCCCCAGCGAGGCCAGACTAATGAACCTTCTCCCCACAGGGTTTTAGGAGAACAAATCTCGAGTTCCCCAGTGAAGTCGCCAGAGATGCTTCCCGCCAAACTAAAGATTCTCAGTCTTGCATCCCCAGCATGAGTCTACTAGATTGGTACTCCCCGGTAGAAGTCATCAGGAATTCCCCAGAGGCTTGGTATACAACCCAAGCTCCTTATTCCCCAGCAATAGCCAAGGAATTGTTCTTCCCGGCAGCAGTCAAGATGCTTTTATTTTCAGCCATCCAGGATTCATCTATCACCAGCAAGACAGCTCATCAGCTTACATACGCATTCATTACATTCATATCATAAACACTGATATAGCATATACTGCATCATACATTTCATGCGACATAATTTTGTGTTTAGCTAACATTTTGTCCTTTTCAGGATAAGAATAAAAGGCTATCATTAACAGTTTCAGATGCAGTTTTACACGGACTCATCATCAGGCAACCCTACACCGGTTCCTCCTCAACTCCAAGATTTCTAAAAACAGTTCACGGGTTCTCCAAGTAACGGATGTTAACCTATCGCTTATTCAGACTCTTCTCACCTTTGAAAACAGTTTACGGACGCTTCCCAACAACGGATGCTGCTCTATTGCTTATTCAACTCCAAGATTTCTGAAAACAGTTCACGGGTTCTCCAAGTAACGGATGTTAACCTATCGCTTGTTCAGACTCTTCTCACCTTTGAAAACAGTTTACGGACGCTTCCCAACAACGGATGCTGCTCTATTGCTTATTCAACTCCAAGATTTCTGAAAACAGTTCACGGGTTCTCCAAGTAACGGATGTTAACCTATCGCTTGTTCAGACTCTTCTCACCTTTGAAAACAGTTTACGGACGCTTCCCAACAACGGATGATGCTCTATTGCTTATTCAACTCCAAGACTTCTGAAAACAGTTTACGGGTTCTCCAAGTAACGGATGTTAACCTATCGCTTGTTCAGTTTCTTCTCCAGACTTCTGAAAACAGTCTATGGCTTCTTCCCAACAACGGATGTTAAGCTATCACTTGTTCAGATGCAACCTTTGAAAACAGTTTACGGATTCCTCCCTACAACGGATGTCAATCTATTACTTATTCAGACCCCCAGTTCGAAGATGGTCCAAAGCATGGACGCCTTCCTGATACTCATTCCAGATGGCATCTTTAAGCCCATCCCCGACAAGTTTCTGTCACCCCTCAAGATGGCATCTCTAAGCCCATCTCCAAATGGCATCTCTAAGCCCATTCCCGCATCCATTGCTTTGACGAGTGCAAATTTCCGGGCACTCTAGTGTCCAATCTCCTTTTACCCTCGAGTCACGAAAGGCAAACTTGCCAATCTAACTCTTCGGATTCAAGAAGATTGAACAGGGGCAACTGTTGTACCCCAAAATTTTCCCTCCCATTTCTCATTGATTTCTCATCACAAAGCCCTTGAAGATCAGGGTCCAGTTAGGGTTTCATCTGTTCAAGACTTCTCCTTGCACTGCTGACCCAAATTAGGGTTTGTGTTTGCACAAAGATGTTTTGACCCAAAAGCCTAAGATGACTTTCATGCTTCATGTTGGACTCCCAAGTTTATCC
Organism: Vicia faba; assembly: GCA_948472305.1. Classification (NCBI taxonomy): domain Eukaryota; kingdom Viridiplantae; phylum Streptophyta; class Magnoliopsida; order Fabales; family Fabaceae; genus Vicia; species Vicia faba. Next base: position 1,356,421,304 of record OX451735.1, read on the forward strand.
ATACAAAGTTTCAAGTCTTGATTCCAAGTTTTGCCCAGCCAATTGGACATTTGACCTAGAAATCAACTGTATTGGGGAAAAAGTCAACTGTGGCCAATTGACAGTCAAGTCTCATGAAAATTGACCCACATCAACATTATGAACTCATATAGACCATTTGATCAAGTTTGGATCACAATTCCACAAGAAATTTGATCAGATCACCAAAAGGGCAAAATGGTCATTTTTAGGGTTTTGACTGCACAAAGGCAATTTTTGACTGTTTGACCTAGCCAATGGCAAACCAAGCTCACATATGGACTCAAGGACCCCATGGAATTATCTTGACATGCTCAACAAATTCAAAAGATCCCAAGTACACAAGGTTGACAGTTGAATTTCCCAGTCAATTGATCAATTTTGACTGTATACTGAAAAGTCAAACTTTGACTTTTTGGTCAAAATCAAGAGTCAAGATTCATTTTTCATCAAAACATGCCAAATCATGAAACTTGTTCACCAAGAAATCAAAAAATGCAAATTAGGGTTAGAAATGAGAATTTTTCATAACTTAGAATTTTTCTAAGTTATGAAAAACCCTAATTTTTTCCCAACTTTGCCCCACTTTCTCACCAAGATCTATTTGGATTCAAACAAAAGTCAAAACATGAAAGTTGTAGCTTGTTGCATAATCTACAACTTTGATTCACAAAGTTTTCCTAAATGAGGCTTTTATCTCAAGTTACAAATTTTTGAATAAGGGCACTAAACCATTCTTAACTTAGTGAAATTTTAACCTATTTTGACAAGGTTTTCTACCCAACTTCAAGGCTATTTTCCATACACTTCCACTTGGAATTTCAATTTTCATTTCAAAGATGGATTGTAGTACACATTCCAAGCTTTCCAAAATGTCCAAGAACTTCTCAAACAACCTCATAACTTGAGAGAATCGAATTTCACAATATGGCAAAAACTCACTTTTGAATTGGCTATTTTTCATGTTCATAATTTGTGCAAACTTCTCAAACCAGCATGCCCCTTGATTACAGGTCCTTAAACCATCCAACACTCAATAATTTAATGCATGTTCATTGTGCCAAGACCTTGTTTCATGAGTTCAAGCATTGCCTAAAAGATTAATCCCAAATTGGAAAAAGCATTATATCCATTTTTGCAAAAGTTTCACTTTATGTCATGATGCAAATCCACAAGTACAGATGAGATCTAATTGGCACAAGATTATGAGCAAAACACTCTGATCAAGGAGAGATTATGCAGCACATTAGGGGGCCTCTACTGACCTAGAACACAACTTGGGCATTTGTTGCTTAAAGTGTAAGTAACATTGCATTTTGTAAGACAACTCTCATATCAGCTTACAAACACTTAAGCAAACTTTAAAAACACATCCAGGACATCCCAACTAAGCTAATACACGACCCTAACATCCCTCATACACTCCCAATCCCAGAATCACCTTCAAACTGCAAGAACAGGGCAAGGCCTGCAGTTTGAGTACCATATTTCACTCCTCTCAAGCTTTCTTGCCCAAACCAGTTCACACACCTTCCATACCATCTATGCAAGCTAACGAAGACTTGAAACACGACCTGTAATTCCTCTAACAAGTTCCACCATTTTCACTTTTTCATTTTTGCAGTTGAAGTTCCACAGCTCGATTCAAGGTGTCTCAAGGCAAAGTAAATATTGGAACAGCATCACCACACCTTAAGGAAGCTATACCAACCATCACCTTGCACGGAAAGCTTCCCCATTGCCAGATAGAACTTCAACTGAACAGGTACTTTGGTGAACTTCTAACTCTTAGTATAGGCATCATTAGCTCTAGGTTTGTGAATAAGGAATGTTCTACTCATGTCACTGAACCTGTACATGCTTTTACTTTTCATTTCTTTTGCTTGAGCTGTGAGAATTTAAGGTTTGAAAATGGCAGAAAACTTAGGTCAGGATTTGGGAATGTCAAAATTCTCTCTCATTTCTGAGAGTTAGGAGGTGTTCTTTATATATTTGGAATCGTGATTCAATGCTTAACATTTTTGTGTTGAAAGTTTGTGCAAAAGATCAAGGAATCAGGATGATTGAACTGGAAGAACAGGCGCGCATTTTGGACAATTTTTTGTCTGAAGGTTGAAGAAGAAGCCACATGGGCTGGGCCTGTGTGGTCTTTTCTTTTCACACCCTATTTCCATTTTCATACCCCCCAAGCCCATTTTGTGTATTTTTATGATTTTTTTGATTTTTCATTTTTCATTCTGACTCTTTTATTTTTCTTATCATATTAAAAAATATTTTTTGCATCATTTTTATATTTTTAGACATTTATTGGATTATATTGATATTTGTATACAATTAAGTTATTTAGAATAAATAGAGAAAAATAATGTAAACACATTTTATTTTTATTTTTATTTTGTTTTATCTTCTTGAAATATTTTTATACAAAACATACTTTTTTTCATAAATATTAATTATTATTATTTTTATATATATAATATTTATTTAGTAAATAATAAAGATATATATACATATATTAATGCACTTAGGATAAAATACCAAAAATATACATATTTTTATTTTATTAATATTTAACACTAAAAATACATTTTTACAAATACACTATATTTTATTTTATTTTTGTATATAAATAGTAAATATTATATATATTACATAATTAATACCCTTTTGATTAAAATTAGGGTTTTGCCCTAAATGTGAAAATATTCCAAAAAATAATACCTTTTTATTCCTTTTTTTATTTTTACATAAATAACACTTTTTCATACATATAAAAATTCTTTTTACATCTTGCATATTTATTTCATTTCCATTTAATTTATACCTTTAATTATATTGTAAATATTCAAATTAAATGATGTAATAGCTAGGTTTAAATTCTTGTCTAAATACCCCCCATTTGAAACATTTGTACCCCCCTCCCCATATTATTGTGTTGTAATAGTGTAGGAGTTTAAATCTCGCACTTTAATGCTTTCTAAACATACCATGCTAGAGTTAGGGTTTGTATGTAAATAAAAAGAACAAAATAGTTTGACCTAATTTCAAGATGATCAAGCATGAAAATGGACAACACATTTCACACTTGCACCCCTAGGGTATTCCACTTTGTTGCCTTCAAATAATTGGGCCATGTTGCATGTTAGGTTTCTTTGGGTAAAACAAACAATCAAATGATCATAGTCCCTCGATGACGCTTTCGAAAAGTTGCCTAAAATGATCAAGTCCCTTTCAAAGAGAAATTGCCCAAAGATATTTAGCACTATTGCAATTATGGTCTAAGCGATGACCCGCGCCCGTCCCTTTCATCTCCTAATACAAGATTGTCCACCAAATGCAATGGTGGAACAAAATTGTCAAAAGGTTTAAAACATAACAAAAATCTTTGAGAACTTTAGGGTAGATAACTCTTAGGTACTTGTCAATTTGCAAAGAAAACACTTGCCTATTTTCAAACCACACTTCACAAACACTTTCAAAACCAACTTTCAAAAAACCTTGAAACATCTTTTCAAAAGACAAAACACCTTTTGCAAAACATTCGAGTAAAGAATTGTTACAAGGGTAGCCTATACAAGGCATCTTTTCAAAACATTTTCAAAAACCACACACCGAGCACCATTTCAAACAATTGAAAACCAAGGCAAGTCTATCTAAGCAAGTACCTAAGAGCCCATGGATAACCATGGATAGAAAGGGTGCTAATACCTTCCCTTCCTATAATCTACTCCCCGAACCCAAGAAAAATCTCAAAGGTTTTTGCTGTGCTTTTTAAACCTTTCCTTAGGATAAAATAAAAAGTCGGTGGCGACTCTTGCTCAACCTAAACATTTGCGAAAACAAACGCAAAACCATAGTCAGTTCTCCCACCGTATCATACCATAGATAAGAAAAGCCACAATTTCTTAAAAGGCTTGCAAGTCTAAGGAATTCCAACAACTTTGGGCTTTCTCAAACAGGAACTTTGCTAAGAAGCCTTTGACACCACTCCTAGTTTCCCAATGAGTTGTGACATCAGATGAGTGCAAGTGCAGAGCTTGAGAAATCTCTTCTATATATGGGTCTCTTTCCGTACCGTTGAAAGGTAGTTGATTGAGAATGGGAATCCTCAATAATTGGGAGAATTCTTCCAAAGTAGGCACAAGTTGATAGTCGGGAAAGGTGAAGCAATGGTGCAAAGGATCGAAGAACTGAAAGAGAACCTTCATCATATCCTCATCAATTTCTTCTAAATCAAATCCAGAAATAACTCTTCATAACTCATTGGAATAGGGTCAAAATATCCTCTCTTCTGACCTTACCCTTGATTACCTTGAGGAGGTGCTCTCTGACAGGCAACAATAGTCAGAGCTACATTGACGGCTATAGTCACAGAAGCAACTTGTTGTTGGTACTGATGATGTCTTCTCAGAGGTCTAACCTTTCTTTCCTCAATAACAACATTTATGTCACTTTATTTCTTTATAGAAAACCCATATGATGATTTCTTTGTTCCTTCGTCTTTTGTCAAGTGTCCTTCCCTGAAAGCTTCTTATACACGAACACCCATACTTACCATTTCAGTGAAATCACTCGATGCACATTCAACCATCCTTTCATAATAAAATGAGCCATGGGTTTTTAGGAAGACCTTAGTCATTACTTGTTCTCCCATCAGGGGTACCACTTGGGCAACAACCTCGCGCCTATGTTGCACATACTATTTGAATGACTCCCTATCCTTCTGAACCATCACTCTCAATTGGTCACGTCCAAGTGCCATAAAAATGTTTACTTATACTGCTTGGTAAAAGCTTCACCCAAATCATTGAAGGTGAGAATGTTTCTACTGTCCAATCCCATACCATTTCAAAGCAGCACCAGTTAAACTATCCTAGAAAAAATGAAAAAGCAAGCGCTGGTCATCAGTATGAGTGGACATCCTTCTGATATACATCACCAGGTGATCACGGAGATAAGAGTTACCCATGTACCTTTCAAATTCTGGTACCTTAAACTTTGTTGGAACTTTTACATTTGGAACCAATCATAGGTCACTGAAATTTTGTCAAAAAAATTCTTTCCCTCGGAGAGCCTTCACTTCTTTCTGCATTTCATTGAATTGATCTTGAAAGTCATCCAGTAGGTCACAGAAGCCCAAAATTTCACTTGGTGGAAGAGCATGATGATAAACTTAATCATTAATAACATGCATCACATTCATTGTAGGAGGAAAAACATAACGAATCTCATTATTAGCAACAGGAGCAACATGCACTACAGGAGGTGCATAGATAACATTAGTTTGAGCAAATGGAGCAACTTGAGCAGCAGGGTTGTATCCTTCTGGCATGAAGTTCTCAGGTAGTCCCCACGAATAACCGTGAGTCATACGACATTGAGCAGCAATAACTGGAGTAACAGAGATGGGAACCGACGTAACCTCAGAAATAACAAATGTCTATTATGGCTGAGCATCATGAGGAGACGGAGGAGGGGGAGGTGGCTGATTCTGAGCAACCACCAATAATTCGACTAAAGCAGTCAGATTGGCCTTATCGGCTCTCAAAGCAGTAACTTCTTTGTGCAACTCACAGTTCTATTATTCAAGATTTTCCATCTTCTTCCTGGAATTAGCTCGAGTATTGTAGCGATGAGATAACTTGCTGACTGAACAAAGTAGAGAAATAAGTAAGACACTTGGGTATAAACATGAATGCAAAAAAAAAAGAGAAAAAATGATGCATGATATGTAATGCATATGATTTTTTTTTGTGTTTATCCGAGGAACCCAAAGAATTATAAACAATTGCAAATATTAAAGTACTAACACATTTGGAAATACTGAAAATTTCATTTAAATAATATCTTTGAAATGGATTAAAACTTTTAGTACAAGTTTCAATAATCCTAAGTACAAGAGAATAAAGATATAATTTAAAAATATTAAGGAGCCAAAGCTGATGAAGATCTATCCACACACTAATGCTTTCCCATGAGTCTTGCAATCTGAGCCTTCAACTGCTTGTTCTCTTCTGCATACTTGTTGACAACTTCTTTCTAACCACCGGAATCAGAAGATGAGTGACCTGGACCTGGATGAGATATAGAGGAAAATAAATCCTCTTTCTTCTCCATAACACGACTCTTAAGAATCTCGATCAAGTCATCATTCTTGTAACACGGTGGGAGAACTGATTTGTTTTGCATTTTATCGCAAATGTTGCGGATAGAAAGAGTCACCACCGAATTTTCTTTTATCCAATAAGGAAAGGGTGAAAAGGACAGGAAAGACCTTTTAAGATTTTTGATTTTGGGGGGTAAGTTATGAAAATGGAAGGTGTTAGCACCCTTTTCAACCGTAGTTATCTACGGGCTCTTAATCGCTTAGCTCACTTTGAAAATTTTCTTTTTGTGTGTGTGTTTGAAAAATATTTTGAAAGTGCCAATGTAAGGCGAAACTTTGTGATGATTCTTGTATAGGTCCTCAAGAATGCGTACAAAGTGTTTTGAAAATATTTTTAAGAGTGTAGTGTGATATGTTTTTGTTTTTGTGAGCAAGCGATTAAAAGTATCTACCTACTCAAGGTCGTTCTTGTACTGTTCCTCCTCCTTTAGATAGTGTTATTCGTACCATTAGTTAGTAGGAAGCCCTATCGTTGAATGTAAAGGGATAGGCGTAGGGTCATTGTACAATCATCATAGGCAACTTGTAAGGGTGCTTTAGCAATTTCATAAGGGACAAGATCATTTATCGAAAGGCAACATCGAAGGGTCATCGAGGGACTATGATCTTTGATTTGAGGGACTTTGCTAAAGCGTCCCCACTTTCGAGGAACATGATTGTTTGTTTTTTCGAAGGCAATAGAGGGAGGTTACCCTAGAGGTGCAAGTGCGCAAGTGTGTTGATTCGATTATTTTATCTTTCATTAGGGTTTTCTAGCGTTTGATTATTATCTTGCCATACAATCCTATTAGCTAACAGTTATATATACATACAAGGCATACGAAGCATAAGCGCAAGAAATAAAATGAGGGAAAGTAAAGACCTACAACTATTACATGGCTTCGGGAGAATTACAATATTTACAACTTTGCAGGAATTTAAACGTTAAGCTATTACAAAAACTCATGCGACCTATACAATCGTTTCTAAGAAAATAAATTGCAAAAGTAAACAAAATGTTTATAAAAAATATTTTTAAAGTCTTAACATCTAAAAGATTAGAAACTAATTTTTTGTGCATTTTGGTTTGATTTGAATGATAAAATAAATAGACATTAAACCTAAATTAAATATTCAATTAATTATATAAAAAAACTTATGTCTAATTAATTAATTAAGAAAATATTGTCAAAAATTAAATTAACCTATTAAAAGTCTAAAGTTGATTTTATTATATTTTTTTATGACTTTTATTGATTAAAGAAAAATGATTAAAAGAAAATTAAAATTAAATAAACAAAAGAAAAATAAAATAGGAAAAAAGTGGAAAAATGTTGAAGGGAGAAAACAATAGGGTGCAGGCGCTGGGGTTTAAACCCACACCCTTCCCTTTACAACCTTCATCCTTTGCCATCTGAGCCATGCGCGCTTGGTGTTAGAAAAATAGGATTGAATCATTATAATATAAACCTGCAACAATTTGGAAAAAAGATAAAAAAATATTACAAGCGCAGGGATTGAACCCACGCCCCTACGTTTACAAACCTTCTCCTAGACCAACGATGCTATGCTCCCATCCAGTTATTTGACACAAATAAATAAATATAATATAAAATGAATTAAAAATATAAATAAAAAAAGTGAAATGCGCGCGCTGAGGGTGGGGTCCAAATGATTTTGAATGGACGAATCAAGATGCACCATTGTTCCACGCATGCCCTCAGGTGAGTCTAACCACCCCTTACGGTGGTCAACTTCATCTTCTCCGGCGAGCAAGAAAGTGGAATCTGCAAAATATGAAAAATCAAAACAAAAGAAAGATCTTATCCACCTAATTCAGACATTGCAAATTCAATGGTGGTGTCCCCTTGCTCTAAAAGTGTCTGCAAACAGAGATACAAGCTAATGAAAATTTCGTTTCCTATCAATGGTATCTAGCGCATGGGGCATTTATCTTCACATATGATCGTCCCAACCTGCTCTAAATGGTCTAAAAAACACATATCAATGCACACAAATAATTTATATGACATAAATATAGAGTTTGATATCCAAGGATATGAGCCAACCAGAGTAACGTTGTTGGTGAGTTCTGGCGCGTTTGAACTTGAGTCAATGACTGGAACAGACCCTTGAGACTCACAGGAGACTAATGCACTACTTGATTTTACTCTAGAGGGACTGGAAATAAGGGTTTGCTTCGGCCTTAGATTTAATAAATTTTTGGAGAGTTTAGGTCTGCTTCGAGAGTAGCTCCGCATGTCCTTTGCAGCTGAGTGTTGCATGTATTTATAGAGGAAGGAATGGATCAAGACAAAAGAGGAAAAGATCAAGTATTTATTACCTTGCCTAAACACAAAAAAAATGTTTTCAAACATTCCACTTTGAGAAGATCATGTCTTAACTCTTGTCTCCCACGATTTTCATGGTTGTCCAAGGGTCTTTGGGCCTCAAATTTGATCCAAGAACCAGGCCCATATGCCATGGTCCATCATTTACTACTTTATTTAATTAATTTTGTATTTAATTGAATAAAAAACAAAATAAATGAAATAAAAATAAAAGATAAGGCATGAGTGGATTTATGGGTCTCTTATCATGTCATGAACATGTTTGAACTTAAAAAATTAGGTCCATTCGTCCATAATTTCAAAATTGATCAATGTAAGTTTCATGCATTTCTCAAATTTTGCTCAACTTGCACCAATCATAAAACTCTAAAATTTTATTATTTTAATGTGATATTAGACTTTTTGGAAAGCTCAAGATGTCCCCTACAATCTCTATGTTGATCATTTTTTCATTTGAAGACTTTATATGTAAGTTGCCTTGACAAAAAGTGTATTTTTGTTGACTTTTGAAATGACCTATAATGTTTTGGCCCATAACTCTCAAATGAAGCATTTTTTTGATCTTAGAGAGAAAAAGTTGTAGAGAATTGAATTTCCTTAAAAATAAGCTTTGTTTAAGAAACATCTGATGAAGCATGTGAAAGTTATGCTTGGTCAAAGTTCAGTTGACTTCTCCTTAAGAAAACCCTAATTTGGTAATTTTTTACTTTTGATGAATTGAGAGTTTTCTTGATGAATCATGATCAAAACTTGATCAAATGATGAATGTAACCTCAAAATCTTGATGTTGACCAGAAATGTTGAAGTTTGACTGTATGTTGACCATAATTGACTTTTTGTTTAATATAGTTGACTTTTACTCATATGAGCAATTGACTGAGCAAAATTGTGATGCAAGGCTTAAAACTTGACATGAGGATTCTTTGAAGTATGTGAGTAACCATGAAACTCACTTGAGGCATTAGAAGCACAATTTTCTTTGAGAAAAACAAAAGCCTAGTTGTAGGTCAATTGCATAGGAGAGGTGCTTGTATGCTCAAACCCTTGAGTATTCTTGAGTAATTGAGAACCCTAGGAGCATGATGAGTTGTCTTGAATCAATTGTCTTCAAAAATGGGAGGACAAAGTTTTGGGTACAACACTTCTCTTTCAATTTTGTTGAGTAGGACACCTCCAAAGTCTGGTACTTGTTCTTCCATGCTTCCTTTCCTTGTTGCATCCTAACTAGGGCAAACTGAAGTTCTTCCACATCACCTAAGATAAGAGGAATAGTCTTCATAAACATTTCAGGTATAGGTTCTTCACGAGAATAAGGCATCTTCAACTAAATTTCCCTTGCTTGTACCCAACAGAGATGAGGCTCCAAGGAAACAACTCTTCTTGGTCCCAAATCTTTTCTACCTTTTCCATGAATATGGTGCCAGACCTTCTCAATCTCTTTCTTAGCTTCCTTGTGATATTATCCTTATTTGAGAAAGAAACCACTCAAACGAATGTTTTTTGGCTTGTCTCTCATTGGATATCGAAGTTGACGATGCGTGAGAACGAGATTGTAGTTAATTCCTCCCTTTGAACCAAGAAGAGGCCCATTAGGAAAACTACCACGACAATTTATAATCTCGACATCATAATAATCATGATGATACCAAACAATGTCATAATGAGTGAGAGTCATAATATTTGGGGCCCAACGAGGTTCCTTCTTGATATCCCAAAAAGAAAGAGTCTGAGGTAAGTGAGAAATAAAACACTGATATAACAACGGTGTGCTACAAAAGATCATACCTCCCTCATAAAAATCCCAAAGATGGATCGAATAATAAGTATCTATTAGAAATGTAGGTACTGGATTCCCAATCAGAAAAATCTTAATGGCATTAACATTCACAAATTTGTCGACGTTAGAAAACAACAACCACCCATAGGCAAGCAAAGCAAACATAGCCTCAAAAGCAACTGTACTCTTCATATTGGCAAATTAGCGAGATTTCTCCATTAAAAACTAAGCAGGTAAACCTCTGATTCATCCTTTGGTGGTGATGTTATCCTCAATCTCAGACTTCTTCAAATGAGTCATAGCAGCAATCTCTTGAGACTCAGGCTCTCCTTCTAAGCTGGTGAAAGGAATATGATCAGTAATAGGTAAATCGAGTAAGTAAGAATACTCCTTCAATATGGGAATCAACTAATAATTAGGAAAAGTAAAACACTGACACAACAAATCATAGAACTAAGCCAACATAGAAAGAATACCCTCTTGAAGGATATAAACACACAATAAAGGGGCAGTTTGAATTGAGGTTTTCAAAAATAAATTTGTATGAAACATTTGGTTATCCTGGTTCGTTTGAACTCAAACTACTCCAGTCCTCCCGCCAAGGTGATTTCGTCTCTCTCAATCGAGGTCTTAATCCACTAATCAAAACTTGATTACAATTCACGAAAACAAATGTCAATGTCTTCTTAAGATCGAACCATAACTTAGTTTCTCAAGGAATTATAAATTTTATAACAGAAATAAAGTGTTTAACAAATGCTTCTAAATAGCTATATCCTAACTATGATGATTACACAAGATTGAAGCATAATGATAAAATAGATAATTTTTCTTGATAGATCTTGTTGTTACGTGTAAGTGATGATCTCTTGGTATGCGTGTGTAAGTTCTTTCTATTGTATGCGCTTGTTGTCTTCTTCAAGACTTCCTTATATAGGAGAGGCATATGAAACATGAGAATATGAATTTGTAAGGTTGATAAAGTGTTGTTAATGAACTTTCCCAAATTATAGATCTTGTTTTGTTCCAGTCGTTACTCTTTCATTTGTAATTAGTGAATTGTAACGCATCCAAACTTTGCTTCTTTGAGATCTTATCAGAATGAGAATATTACCGTTGAGATTTTGGATCCTCAAAGTTTCTTGATATTCATATGATTAGAACTTGGATGAGACAGACACGTTGAAGCTTCTTTTTACTTTCAGAAGATTTACATATAAGAGTATAGCTTGAGCTTAAGTTCCGAGTCTTTAGAACTTTAGTATAGATGAGTTCATTGAGACTTCCTTTGTTCTTCCAGAACATCAATTATTAGAGTATCAGAGTTTAACTTGTAGCTTTGGTGCTTCAGAAGTTATAACATCATAACTTCTTCTATTGAGCGTGTTACACAAATTTTCTTCTAAGTCTACACACTTCATCTAATCAAAGCTTTTTAAAAGTTATTCTCTCATCATATTCTATGCTTCTTTCATCATAACTTCTCTACATAATTAAATACATTATTAGAGATCATATTTGTTCTTTATATATATCATGTATTTTTTACCATCAAAACTATTACTAAGATGTAGAACCAAACTATGGTCTAACAATCTCCCCCTTTTCGATGATGACAAAAACTTGTGTATTTTGATAAATCATGTAAGAACATAAAGAGTTAGGATCTCCCCCTGAGTTGAATACTCATATAAATAAAAAATAGATACTTCCCTGTATTTGTTTTGATAAGAGCTTGTGATGGAAGTTCTGATAAGTCCATTTGACAGAAGTTACTTTCAAGAGACTTTTCTTGTTTTGCTTTCAAAAAATGAAACACAGGTTATGATATTCAAAATGATTGATACTAAGTCTCTTATATCAAAATATCTTGTGTTCTCCCCCTTTTGTCAAAAATCAAAAAGCAATAAAAACACGTAAAGAGAAGAAAATGAATTATGCATTCAAAGTAGATTAATACTGGTAGAAACAGATAAACAGAAGTTTTTAAACAAGAAACAAACATTGCAGAAAAAACAAAATATCATAAGGTTGTAGAGGAGGTGGGAGTCGTATGAGAAATGCTTCCAATAAACTTTCGATCTGATTGTTTGATTTCTCTTGCTTCTCTAGCATGACCTTAATTCCCTTGTTTGTTTCATTCTATTTGTCCAGCCTTTCCTTAACAACTGCATTCTCTTTCTTCAATTCCTCCAAAGTTTTCAACACAAGAGAGGAGGAGGCTGTTTCAACAGAAGAACCCACCTTTTCTGAAGTCATTGAAGCAGATTCTTGCTCAGGAGGTTATTCAATAGTCTTGCCTTTGTCTTTAAAAACGACCAGAGGAAAAGGTTGAGGTTCAGAAGATGGTTCATTACATTTTGATTCCTGAGAGGTTTCCCAAGAAGTGTTGTCTAGAAGAAGAAGGGGTTTCTTTACCCAATGTCATAGAACTTGATCCTTAAAGATTTTCAAGTGATCACATAAGTTATATTGAGAAATTTCATAACTGAGTTCCTTCAGCTTCAGAGATTCAGAATTAAACCATTTTTCTGAACTGATTCCAGAGAGAATCAGAAGAAGCTGGGTTAAGATTATCCATGTAAGCTTGCTTTAAGGAGTTAACCCATTTCGGTATTTCTGTTTCAAAAACCAGCATAGATTTACCAACATCTGATTTAAAAAGTTTTGGTGTTGGTTTTGGAATGGTTATTTTTAAAGAAGTTCTGACAAGATTGTCCTAAGCTTCTTCAATTATTGTTTGGAGGGGATCTTCTGAGTAGTCAGTGGGAGTGGGAGAGTCGGAAAGAATTATAGGAGAGTTAGGTGGTGTTGAATTATAGGGAGATGGAATATCTGGAAGGGAGAAGTCTTATGATGTTATGGTGGAGATTTGTGGTGGTTAAGAGGTGTTGAGAGGGCAAGTGATGCCTGGAATTGTTGACGTGGTATCAAAGGAAGTATTTGGATTTTCAGTTTGGGGAGCTTCAAAAAATGGATCAAATTGATCAATATTAGAAAGAACTTGTGCAAGTTCTGGATGAGCTTGAACAAATTGGGTAGAAGGTGGATTAATCAAAGGATTATTTATAGGTATTGAGGTATCAATTTATAGGTCAAAATCATCAAGGGTTTGAGGTAATGGATCTTCAGTAGGTTTTGGAGATGAGGGGTTTTCAAATGTTGATAAAAATACTGATTCAATAATAGAAACAAAAGACGAGTTACCTTTCTTTTTGACAGCTTTGGGAGTTTTCTGAGAAGTTCCTTCTCCAACAGCTCTCCTTTTTCTTGTCATTCTGGTAGAATCTTCCAGAAGTTGTTGCCTGAGATTAAGAATATCCACATCTGGAATTATTCCATCACTCTTGTAGGCTTCTAGATATTTGAGGAAAATTTCTAGAGAGGAGTCTGTTGAATGAAGAGAGGAAAACCCTTCAGAGGAACTCTTCTAGTGGTGATGACTTCCTTTGTAGAAAGAGTGGGATCCTTCTTAATGGTTTAAATTATCTTCATTTTCTTCAGGTTCTTGGTATTGAGATGCTTTCCAACACATGGTTCTAGAACATTTGCTTGTTGAGCCTCACTCAAATGTTCTATCAGTTTATTTTCTGTTAGAATATCCGTGATAAGCCTTCCTAAAGGAATCCAATCTCTTTTGGTTCTTTCTTCTTCCCTTGTTTCCTTGACACTTGTCTTTAGATGGTTGAACAAAATATGAGGAAGGTGAACTTTAGCTTTAGTGGCGATGAAGTACAACAAGTACTGTTGATCAATATTGATGTAGTCAGAAGAACTAGTTGATTTTCTGTGATTGATGTACCCCGTGATTATTATAGACCAAATTATGAAATAGTCCTTCAGATATTTGATCTTGTTTGAGGGTTTTCCAGAGGAGAAGATTTCTCTTGATATGATGGTTAGGTCATATCCTTTTTCTTCCATTTCACTACATTTTATACCGTTGCCGTCTTGACGAATAAGCATTCCAATAAGATCCTCGGTGATGACGATCTTCTTTGCCATAACATAAGAGGTTACTTGGTAATTTGAATCTTTCTTCATTTATAGTGGAGGATGAACCAGAAATGTTGATTTGAGAATCAATTTGACTCGTGCCTCAATGCATCAACTCAACCGTTTCAGCCCTTCAGATTTTGAACATGTGTTCGGCCTTAGAAAGTGACTTGCGTTTCGTTGGAAAATGTTGATATGGTGAACTGCTTGCTTCTATCTTAGAAATGAAACGTTTTTGAAAAATGTTCAGATCTTCTAGATAGTTTCTGATACAACTTTCCTTCTCACTTATGAAGAACTATTGTTCAGATGTTCATAAAAAAACAAATAAAAAGTTTTTAGGATAAAATATAGGAGAGAACCATTCATACCTCTGTAGAGCTTCTGTTCTACTTACTTACTTACCTCTTCCTTTTCCAGAACGCATGTAGTATGCGTAGGAGTTTTGGATGACTTACTTTCTGACATATCAACTTTCTTCAGAAGTTCTTTAACATAATTATTTTAATGTATGTAGGTTCGATCAGAGACAGTGATCCCATGAGATACTCTTTAGTATTTTTTAAATTAGATCTTGTTTTTATTGGATAATCTTTCTTTCCCAAAATCTTGGTTTCAGGATGTGCTAAACAACTTCTGGATTGTCTTTTATGGATGGAGTCTTCAGAAGTTGTTGTAATTTCTGTGATGTCTTCTTCTGTATTTGGAGGAAGTTCTGAACTTTTATTTTCTAAAGATCTATCTTCAGTACCTGTAATTAGAACTTCTATATCTACAAAGGATTCACCCTGCTTTGACTTTTGAGAGCCAAGCTTATTATCAAATCTGACACTAATAAAATCTTCCACAATTCATGTTTATGTGTTATATACTCTATAACCTTTTGAACATTTAGAGTATCCTAACATGAAACACTCTTTCTTGAGAATCAAACTTGTTCAGATGATCGTTACCAATGATTCCAGAGAAAAAAAATCTTTCCTTTCTAATTGCTTCCGAAACCTACGTATCCTCCAATTTTAAGTTCCAGGCTTTGGAACATATGCTTTCTTCCTATCATGTGTTGAGAGCATCTAGAGTCTAGGTTCTAAGACTGGTGTTTCAACCTTGCTATTAAAGACATCGGAAACATAAATGATTTTATCCTTTGGTACCCTTATCTTTTTGTGAACTTGTTTGTTAGACTTTCCAGAATTCTGATTGAATTTTGGTTTATAAGAGTTCACAGAATGAGAGTCACTAGTGTATTTTATGTCATGTGTGTGTCCATATGTGAAATGTGAATTTAGGGGTGTGTAGTTTATGACCATGTTATTAAGTTGTTTTTGTTGGTATGGTTCTTTCCCTTTTGGTTCACATATCCTATACCTTTTCCGTCGTTTCTGCTAACTCCATAGATCATAGAGGCCATCTTGCTTCTATCTATGTTTCTAGCTAGAAATTTTTGAAAGCTGTGATCATATTCTTTTATGATGTTATCATAATTAGTTAAAACTTTTGAGACAAATTCTTTCCCTGCTTTTTGTAACTCGTTTTTAATAACATAATTTTCATTTTTAATTTTAGAGATGGTTTCTTTTAGCTCTGAATTTTCTGCTTTTAGTTTCCTAGTTTCTTCAGAGTCAGATACTAGACCGTGTTTCAGGTTCTTATTTTTGACTCGAAGTTGCTGATATCTTTCAAGATTTCAGACAGACTATCTTCTAATTGAGATCTAGAAAAGTTAGAGAACACCTCTTCTGTTTCTGAGTCTGATTCTGAGTATGATTTAGATGAACTAGTGTCATCTGATGAACTAGTGTCATTTGATGAACTAGTGTCATCTGATGAACTAGTGTCATCTGATATGTTTGCTTCAAAAGATTTTGAGTCATCCCACGTTTCCATAAGGCTTTTCTTCTTTTCTTTGAATAACTTTTTATTTGGCTTTTCTTTCTGAAGTTTGGGACAGTCGCCTTTGTAGTGACATGGATCTTTGCATTCGTAGCAGACTATATCTTTGCTATTAGACTTTATGTATCCAGAGGAAGATTCAGAGTGATTACCTATTCTTCTGGGTTTTATAAATTCCCTCTGTCTTCTTCCATAACTGATGGACTCTTTTGGAGAGAAGAGATAATTTATCTTCTTCTGATGAGGATCCAATAAAGCTCTCTTGTTCTGCCTGAAAGGCTTTAGTTTCATATTTTTTTAATATATTTAAGAGCAAGAGACTTACCTTTCTTTTGGGGCTCATCTTCTTCAAGTTCTATTTCGTGACTTCTCAAAGAGATGATAAGTTATTCAAGAGATATATTGTTCAGATCATTGACAAGTTTTAAGGCTGTGACCATGGGTCTCCATTTCTTGGTTAAGCTTCTGATGATTTTCTTTACATGATCTATTGTGGAGTACCCTTTGTTCAGAACTTTCAATCCACCAACTAGAAGTTGAAACCTTGAGAACATTGTCTCGATAGTTTCTTCTTCTTCTTCCATTTTGAAAGCTTTGTACTTCTGGATGAGTGCAAGAGATTTGGTCTCTTTGACTTGTGTGTTATCTTTGTGCGTCATTCTCAGAGAGTCAAACATGTTTTTAGCAGAACCTCTGTTTGTGATCTTCTCATACTCAGTATATGAGATAACACTTAAAAATATTGTTATGGCTTTGCGATGGTTTTTGAATTCTTTCTTTTGAATTCATTCATACTCAGAATGTTTTAATCACTAGGATGAATGTAACCATCAGTCACCATATCCCAAAGATCAGCGTCATGAGCTAGAAAGAAACTTTCAATTTTGTCTTTCTAGTAATCAAAATTTTCACCGGCAAACATTGGGGGTCTGCCGATGATTTTGTCTTTATCATCATTGTTGTTATAAACTGGTTCCATCATAGTATTTTTCTTGCTAGGATATTTTTATGACATGCTTAAGTGTTAGCACCCAGAACCAGGCGCTCTGATGCTAATTGAAGGATAGAAAAACACAAGAAAGGGGGTTTGAATTGGGGTTCAAAAATAAAATAGTATGACACATTTGGTTATCCTGGTTCGTTTAAACTCAAACTACTCCAGTCCACCCGCCAAGGTGACTTTGCCTCTCTCAATCGAGGTCTTAATCCACTAATCAAAACTTGATTACAATTCACGAAGACAACTATCAATGTCTTCTTAAGATCGAACCACAACTCAGTTTCTCAAGGAATTACAACTTTTCTATAATAAATAAAGTGTTTAACAAATGCTTCTAAAAAGCTATATCACAACTGTGATGTTTACACAAGATTAAAGCACAATTATAAAATAGAGAGTTTTTCTTGATAACTCTTGTTGTTTTGTGTAAGTGATAATTTGTTGATATGCACGTGTAAGTTCTTTTTATTGTATGCACTTGCTTTATGATTCTTATTCAAGACTCCTTTATATATGCGAGGCATATGAGACACGAGAAGATGAATTTGGAAGGTTGATAAAATGATGTTAATGCACTTTCCAAAAATACAGATCTTGTTTTGTTTCATCCATTACTCTTTGATTTGTAATGAATAAATTGTAATGCATAAGAACTTTGCTTCTTTGAGATCTTATAAGAATGAGAATATTACTGTTGAGACTTTGGATCCTCAGAGTTTCTTGATATTCATATGATTAGAACTTGGATGAGACAGACATGTTGAAGCTTATTTGTACTTTCAGAAGATTTACTTATCAGAATATAGCTTGAGCTTAAGTGCTGAGTCTTTAGAACTTTAGTATAGATGAGTGCGTTGAAACTTCCATTTTTCTTCCATAACTTCGCTTATCAACTTTGGTGCTTAAGAAGTTATAACATAAGAACTTGTTCTATTAAGCGTGTTACATCGATTTTCTTCTAAGTCTGTACGCTTCGTCTAATTAGAGCTTTTAAAAAGTTATTCTCTCATCATCTTCTATGCTTCTTTCATCAAAACTTCTCTGCATATGTAAATACATTATTAGAGATCATATTTGTTCTTTATATATCATGTATTTGTTATCATCAAAACTGTTAATAAGATATATAACCAAACTATGTTGTAACACTTCATTCATCTTGAGCTTCATAAGAGGCACGGTGGCTCCATACTTCTTCCGGAAATCTATAGAGCTCTCAATTTAAGGAATCAAACTCATTAGTTCCTCCATCTTAGGATCCTTTAAATTGTACTTACGAGTATTTCTTTTCCAGAATCCATGGTCAAAAAAGCACTTGAGACATTTGCAAAATCAACTTTAAGTTCCTTGAGTCAATTGTTTTAAATAATGCTTATGGGTGCATGAATGCATGATGCAACAATCACACACAAGATCACAAACAAGGGGGGTTCATATGTTCAACGTCACACACATGAAGCCAAAGGTACTACCACAAGGTACAAACTAATAGTTTATCACATGCCAAACAAGGCTCTAAAAGATTCCTAGAGTCCACATCCTTCCTTCGGATATTACCAATGTCCCGATTAACTCGGTAATTAATAATATTCTCAGGAAAAACTTGTCTGAGTGTAGCATCGTGTAACAACCACTTCCGGATTGCTCCATCATATTTTCCGCACTATACCTAAAAGGCCAAGATGGGTTAAGGGTTCTATGGTCCTTAGCTTCAGTAGGTTCCCAAGTTGAAAGCAACATGTCTTCTCGATTACTCAGTAAATGAATACTATAGTCAAAGGAGCCTCCGTTGAGTGGAGGATCTCATGTCTCCTTTTTTGGGATTCCTCCCTCAAAGTTAACATGACTATACCACCCATCCTATCTTAAGTTTTCCTAAGTCCGGGTAGAGGACTTATGGGAAATCACCAAGCACCCTGAAAACCAGGAAAATCTAAACAAACATATATACAACACATAATATACAACAAATAATAGTACAAACATAATATAAACAAAGATAGGCTTGACCCACTTAGAGATGAACCAACATTTGGTTGATCTTTCCCCAGTGAAGTCGCCATTTTTTTTGTAGCAGTAGAAATAGAGACTAAGCCGTTAGATTGACTTAACTAGCACAAATCAAATAAAAATCGCCATCGCGCTTTATTATTTCCAGAGGAATGGGAAAAGAACGAATAAACCCAAGATGTGGGGAAGATAATCTACATACGGGGGCTGGTTATGCAAAGGGAAGGTATTAGCACCCTAAACATCTACGGTACTCCGCAGGAACCTCTTTGAAAATTTGTGTGTTTTGGCTATAAATGGTGTATATAAAAATAGATGGTGGAGATAAGAAAATAATTATTTTTTTTTACAATTTTGTACCCACCACGGTTGTGAACCTTTAGTGCCTATGTACCACCTTTCGTGCAATAGAGGATCATGGTACTCGTAGTTCACCTTAAAAATTTTAAAACACATGTGTGTTGGTTATTTTTAAGAGAAGAGACATCATCGTCATATCCGAGTAGAAAACATACTTACTACCCACGATTATGAGGAAGGAGAATTTGCATCATCTCAAAGTGGAGGATATAGCTTGGATTTTAAAATCAACAAAGCCTAACTCAACACCCAAGTGGAAAATATCTCACTTCACTACATATAGTATAAGTATAGTAGCTCGCATCACTACAAGAATCTAATATTTTTGAGAAAGTTTTAAAGTAAAAAGCCAAAGTGGGAAAAATAGTTTCAATGAGTTTGATTGACTTTTAGTCTTCTAACAAAAAAATGTCAAAGTATGATTAAATTGGTTAAAGTTTGATTAATAAAATATTTTTTTTGTAAATGTATGGACCTAAGTCTAAGTTTATTATGAAAGTGGTTCAAGTTAGAAAACAAGAAGAGTTTTAAAATGGAGGGAGACGATTTTTGAAATTAAAGAAGATGGGAGGAGATGAAGGGACTATCCTAAAGCATAAAGTAAAAGTTAAGGAAAAGAACCATCTAACCAACAAGAAGCCAACACTTGACACAAAGAAGTCAATGTAGAATTCTCATCCTTTGGATTGAAACCAAGCAAGAAAAGATACCAAACCTCTTAGAAATACCAAGCTTCAGAGGAATTAAGTCTTCACAAAAATCGGGCAGAGTAACAACTATATACAGAAGAATTCCCAATCACTGACAAAACACATAATCAGAGTAACCTACATACAAAGAAAATCAACCCAATGTCTTGGAGTAAATTCTAATAACATCAGACAAAATATCAACAGAGTTACAAGGTCCCAAGGGTATCAAGGCTTCTAATCCTAAGTCCAAGAGATCCACAACTCCATTATGCCAAGGATAGTAACCAAATAGTCCAAGCAACCTTAAAGTTTTTTAATGTTCAAGTTAGTTATTAAGTGTGTTTAAAAGAAAATGAAAGATAAATTGAGCAAAGATAAAATGTCATGGAATGTAATTGCTAAAATAAATGGTTAAAAGTAAATACAAGAAATAAAAATCATAAAGTAAAAGCACAAATAAAAAAACACAAAGTAAAAGCACAAAGTGAAGTCAATTGTTAATGAATTAGAAGTTATGTGTTAGTTGAATGACCATCTTAAAACTTGCATTTGAAAACTTATTAGAAGATTGATAAAATTAAGGCTTCTCAACAACAAGTTTCATTTTATTTTTATCAAGTATACCATTCATTTCAAATGCTAAAAGAAACCACATATGATCAATGATGTTTAAATGATTCACTTAGACCAAAGTTCATGAAAGTTCATTAGAGGATTGATAATACCAAATCCTCCTAATAATCAACCTCAAGGTTATTGGACCAAAGGTTTCAAATTAAATATACTTGAGCTTGCAAATATAGGTTTGAGCCACGAATAATCATTTTTGAATTGGGACAAATTTAGCGCTATGTTAAGCAATCGTAAGTCAAAATTAGGTTAAAAATAGGAAAATGACTTGTAAAATCATGTTAATTAAATCCTAACTTTCTAAAGACCTACAAAAGTCATAAACATCATTTGAAGTTATTAGATTAACTTGGAAAGGTTAGAATGATTGGAAATCATCAAGACAAGATGGCAACGAGCTCAAACTAGAGAGATTTTGACAAAATTATTTCAAAGAAAATGTAAAGTCAGATTTAAAAATCCAACATAATCATTTTTGTAACCTTGAATCATCCAAGAATATCAAACACATTTTTCTTAATTTTCAGAAGTGGAGGAAGTTCGAGGATTAAATTTTTCTTTATGCTTAAGCAAGAGAAGATCTCAAAAAACACAATTAACTTTTAAAATTTTGAAAAATAAGCAAACTGAACTGTAAATTCAATTAAAAATCATAAATAATTATATCAATATCTAAAGAACACTATATATATATATATATATATATATATATATATATATATATATATATATATATATATATATATATATATATATATATATATATATATATATATATATATATATATATATATATATATATATATATATATATATATATATATATATATATATATATATATATATAGAATTTTATCTTGAAAGAAAAAATTAAAACAAAAAATATTTGCACAGTGCAAAAAAATTGAAAAAAAAGAAGGACAAAACTAACCAATTGATTTAAATAGAGTGTCACGAATTTTGTAAAATAGAAAAAAAATTATTTTCATGAAGGAGACTCAGAGGGAAACTCATAATATTTTTTATATATTTTTTAGGTTAGTAAAATTTATAAAATAAAATTCTAAAACATAAAACATGATTAAAATCCTAATTAAACTAATTGAATTGTTTAATCATAAAAAAATGATGAAAATATGAAATAAAATTCATAATATGAAAATATACTAAAAATGGAGTTTGGAATATTTTTGTGATGATTTTTGAATTAAGAAAAATATTAAAACAAAATTAGAGAAAACAATGAAAATTCAAATATATTGAAACCTATTACACCTGTTATATGCAAAATGTACTGCGAAAAGCTTTAGAACATGTTCAATCAGAAGTGGACACGTCTCTGTCCCTAACAAAACACCAAGCCCTAACATGTTTTTACAGTTTTAACATGCAAAGTTCATGACACAATTTCTCTCTTATTTCTCCATGAAAATTCAAAATGTAAACATCAATGTTCAAGAAATGATGCAGGAGAAATTAGGGCGCGAAAGTTGCTGCATGAACATGATTTTAAGTTAAGCAATTCAACAAACAGTTTTCAAATTCAATTATCTCACTCGATTCTCAACCAAATCAAATGATCCAAACATCAAAATTCATCACAAAATAACAAGGAACATGATGATGCTTATGATTTTTTTAAATGATGCATGATCAAGTATAAATGTGAGAACAAAATCATTGTAACATAAAATTTTTCACAACTTGCAGAACACAAATCAAGCAACAAATCTCACATAAATATACATCAGATCTACGATTTGGCTAGCTAAACCATTATGAACAAGCTCTATGATGAAGATGAAAGTTGAAATCGTGGATTGAAGTTCAAAGGAATTTACCTCATATGTGAAAAATAAATTCACAATGTGTTTGAATAGTAGTACGAAACCGATAGATTCTTGCTTGCTAATCTTCAAATGAAGATGAAATAATTAAGATATGAGCACTGAAGCAAGAGAGAGGAGCTTCAAAAACAATTTAGAACAAGGAGAATTATGATTTTTTGTTGCCTTTGCATGGGGGAGAATTCGTGTGTTGGTAATTAGAGGAATGTCTTGCTTGTCTATTTTCTGGAATAGAGAGTGAGGGTGGGCTTAAATAGAGTGAGGAATAGAGAATGAGGGTAAAAGTGGAAACAAAACAAAGGTGAGAGTAAGGTGGTGTGATGAACACGCAATATTTTGAGTGAACTCAGCCCATCTTTATTTTGGCAAAGAAAATCAAGAGTACTCGTGCCAAACATGTGACCCAAAATGACTAAGTATACACCAAAACAAAAATATGCAAAAAACTGACTAAGCATGGCCTAATTGATTAGCTAACTCGTAACTCAAATAATTCAAAATTCACACGTGCAAAATAGGTGCTCAATAGGCCCTTTGAAAGATTTCATGATGAACTTCAACATGGTGCTTTGAATTGTTGAAATGATGCTTGCATTAGGGAGAAATTTATGTGAGAAGTTTGGAAAAAGAGAGGTCTTCCAGGCCATGGCGCGGGCGCATATATGGCATGCATGCCTTGCATGTTGGCAACTTTAGGACTCAATGTATATTGATAATATCTTCTTTAATATTTACTCAAATAGGGTGATTCAAGGATCAACATGAAGCTTATACATCCAACTACAAATCCCTTTTGATCATTTTTCAAATTGAAGACTGAATCAAGAGATAAACCATCATGAACATGGGCACACCATATGTTTGATAAAAGTATTGGCCTGACTAAGGAATCCCGTGTGCGCGTGGCCTTTATGGCATGCATGGCTTGTTGGTTTGGTTAGTTTGAGATACCAACTTTGAGAGATCATATTTCCTTCTATAATTGACCATTTGGCCTGATCCAAAGAGCTACATGAAGCTCATATGACAAATTATAAAACTCTTTCTTTTCATTTTTCAAATTGATACTTGAGGCAAAAGAAGTTAAGCCATGAAGATGGAACCCCAAGTGTTTGTTAAAATGACTGCAGGGGCGTGTAGCATGACTTATCAACTTTAAAACCTTGTGCCTAAAACTTCTAAGCCAATTTCATCTCAAATGGCTCACAATTGAGACTTCCACCCATATTGACAAAGTCAAAGGATTCTTTCCAAGCTTTCTGAATATGTATCATTCGCTTCATTTAAATAAAAAATGAGCAAGTTATGAGAAGTCAAATATCAGTACTATGGAACAGGAAATTTTCAAATGATCAAATAACTTCTTCAACAAGTTATCTTTAAATTAACCAATTCATTTGATTTTATGACAAAACTAATCATGTTATGTGAAAATAGGATCTTTGAATTGATGGTTGACCAAAAGTCCACTTGGTTAACTTTGACTTTGGTTGACTTTTGACAAAATGACCATTTTCCCCCTTTTGATCAATTGAACCTTTGCCAATCAAAATTAATGATCAATCCTCTAATCATAGATGCTCATGAAAATGCAGAGAATCATGGAATCAAGTCTTGCCCAAAAATTCAGAGATTTCCTGATTAAATTCAAAACCCTAGATTTGGCCCTCTGTGCAAGGAGATTGTGAGATGAATGCAATTGTGTCATCACCTACAATATGAACATACAAAGAGACATATATACATATTTTGATGTTAGTTAAAAGAGAACATATACAAGATACACAATTCAAGGTGCTTGGTGATCCCTCAAGAGAAAACTTAAAGATGGGATAAAGTAGAAAGAGAGAACCAACCCTAATGTGTGATCTTGATGTATTGATAAAAGTGAGATGATGAGAAATCTTAGGGGTAAAAATTGGGGTATAACACAGTGGCTATTGTAAAGTTGGATGAGCCACCGAAAGTTATGATAATAAGCTGCTTTATCTTCATTCTGAGGCCATTCACAAACATCTGCATTTGCTCAGTTTGATCCATATTGTAAGTGGGATAAGCTACCAACAACCTCTTGAACCTCTTATAAACATCACCTAGGAACTCTCCTTCTTTTTGCTTAAAATTAATAATATCATATCTCTTGCGAATATAAACAGAAGCAGGAAAGTATTCATCCAGAAAAGTTTTCTCCATCTGTTCCCAAGTAGTAATACTCCCAACAGGTAATGAGTAAAACCACTCTTCAACGTCTTCAGAAAGTGTGAACGAAAACATTCTTAATTTCTTGGCTTCTTCAGAGTACTCCTCAATCTTCTAAGTAGTACTCAAGGTGAGGAATCTCTGCAAGTGCTTATTGGCATCTTCATTGATCTTTCCGATGAAATATTTATTCTCAAGCAGTCGAATTATTGAAGGGGGCAACTGAAAATTTGCAATAGTTATCAGTTGATTTACAATAGTCAACCGAAGTGCTGGAGCATTTGCTCCTCTATAATCCCCAAGAAGTCTCTCAGGTGGTGGTGGATCTTTATCCATTAGTCTTTCATCTTCGGACCCCGAACCTGAATGATCTGATGAACTTCTGATTTCGGTCTAACGAATCGAGCTTGTCGGCTCCTTGCGTGAAAAGCTCTTTCGATTTTGGCATCAAAAGGAAATTCTGCTGAGGGCTTTCCTTGCATACAAGGGTTAGACACAAATCAGTAATAAGAAAAAATATAAAAATAACATAAATAAAAAATTTAGTTGCAGAGCAACAAAATGTTAATTGAACTAAAATTGAACTCTATAATTTGGCAGTCCCCAACAACGGCGCCAAAAACTTGATCGGAAAAATAGAAAGTACTATTTTGTCACTTGTATTAATAGGGAAAATTCCCCGAATTTTAATCTTAAGGACTGCACAGAAGTACCGGGTTCAATTCGTGGTTCAATTAAACAAAAACTTTAACTAGGGGTTTGATTTGGAAATTATCACTTAGTGATAATTAAAATTAAGCAGTAATGTAAATTGGATTTTTTAACAAATACAACGAGGATGCTATGGTAAAGTGTATAATTTTCCCTGTGACAACCTTGAATCCTGATTTCTTCAACAAGTTCATAACATTCAATTACCAACCCTTTAGATTATTTCCCCCTAAGGCCTTAGTGAGGAAACCTTTGACCATTCATCCTAAATCTTAAGTCCTTAGAGATTTTTCTGATAGAGTCAAGCCTTTGTTTTATTAAGAGTTATCTGGTAACTATAGGGTATCCCTAGTCATAGGTGATATCTACTATAGTCTAATACAAACCTTAACAACCACGGTCCAACAAATTGATAACCGTAAATCTATCCTTGTTTGTTCGACAAAGAAAGCATAAAAACATTGTACAATTAAATTGAATAAGAAAAAAACTCTATTGACGAACTTAGGAATTCAATATCATTACAAAATCAAATCAGGGACACCCCTAGCATTAGGGGGTTTATCTACTCATAGTATTATAAGAAAACAAAATATAAAATTGAGACATTACAACTATTTGGATGAATTTGAATCTTCAATTATTTTTGTTCATGAAGATTTGCATCCACCAAAACTCTTGAATCCTCTAATCTTCTCTTAGGTATCTTTCTTATGTTGTCAAAAAGTCCTCCAATTCATCGTGGAAATTGATCTAAATAGAAAACACCCACTTAAGTCGGTTAGAAATACCCAAAACACCCTCGCAGGCGAACTATGGAGCGAAATATCACAAAATACTGAAATCAGCATTGCAGCCCAACACAGATTGTGTCAAGCAACACGGACGACCGCATTTCTCCTCTGGCATTTTAATTTTCTTTTCTAAGTCCCAAAATGTGAAACACGGCCCGTGTTAGGCAACACGACCGTCCGTGTTGCACCCCTGACTTCCACTTTCTACACGCCTTTCCTCTTGACATGACTCGTGTCAGGTAATACGACTACCCATGTCAGGCCTCCTGTAGCATGCTTTTTGCACTTCCTGCGAAACTACAAATATCGCACTTTATCATCGAGTTATCCCAATTTATTCCTTTGAGCCTGAAAAAACTAAAACACATAACCAATGCATAAAATGTAGAAGAATGAAATAAAACACTTGAAACTAAACATAAAATATAAGTAAAATCAATAGTAAAAAAACTGTGTAAAAACCACTGATCAATACACCCCACCACCATCAGTTCTTAAAACTTTAAGCTTTCATAGAATCCACCTCGAGCAGTCAACATACATTAGAGTATATGACTTCAAGGATTTCCTTCGGCTTTCCTCCTGCATCCTTGCTGAAGCTGTTCTTGTGTTTCTTTTCCTGCACATTTTTCTCACACACCATATTTCTTCTCTTCAAATCTATGATGTCTCTGAAGTTGAGATGACCAAGTCGACAATTCCATATCCACTCATCTCTGATAGCTGCAGTTTCTAGGCATTTATGCTTCATCACATTTAGTTCAATCTTAAAGGTTCTATTATGTGACATATGAGCCTTCAAGATTAACCTTCCTCCTGCGTCGACGACTCTCATCATTTTGACTTTGACCGACACTTTGTAATTCTTTTTGATCAATTTCCATATGCTGAGCAAGTTTCTCTTCGTGACTGTTATGTACAACACGTTGGAAATTACTGACCTTTTGCAACCTTTCTTCATAATCAGAACATCTCAACTACCTTGAGCTCCTAGAGTATTGTCATTTGCAAATTTTAGAATGTTCTTCATTGAGGGTTTTAGGTTGATAAACCAATCTTTCCTTCCATACATGTGTGATGAGCATATTGAATACAAGTACCATTGGTCCTTTAATTTCTCTTCATCTCTTATTGTGACCATCATCATCATCTTTTCTTCTTCATACTTTGTGAACTTTGCATCACTTTCTTGAATCTCTCGCTTTTGTAGACAATCATAGAATAGTAACCATACTTCTGACAATTGTAACATTGAATGTGACTCTTGTCAAGTTTTTGACCACCGCCTCTTCCTCTACCTCAAGCACCACCTCTTTGGTTTCCTTGGTATGTGGGTCTTCTCTGATTCAACATAATTCCTTCATGCCGGTTTCCCTTACCAGTCGAATTATCGTAGCCACCTCTACCTTTGTCGAACCACTATCCTTTGCCTTTAATTTCTTTTGCTGAATGTGCCTGCAAAGCCACATCACTCTTCAACTTTCCCGTAAATCTTTCAGCCACTCTTTGTTCATGAGATTCAAGCGTCTCTTGAAGCTCTTCTTTTGTCAATGTCGAAAAATTCTTCAACTCTTTTATGACAACTACCACATGGTCGAACTTTGGAGTCAAAGATCTCAAGATCTTTAAAACAACAACTCTTGTTGTTAATGTTTCTCCATATACTTTAATCTGATTCACTAGTTTTGTAACCCTAGTGAAGAAATCAGACATGCTATCACTATCTTCCATCTGAAGCAATTCATACATTCTTTTGTGAGTTTGTTACCTCACCTCTTTCACCTTTTCTACACCTCCAAAAAACTTTTCCAGAATTTCCCAAGCTTCTTTTGCAGATTCTACATTATTAACCATTTCGAAGTTATCTGTACTCAGACATTGATGAATTATAAAGAGAGCTTAATAATTATTCTTCTTCAAATCTTTTGTGCAACCACTTCTTCTTCTATTGCGTTTTCTTTAAGAAAATCTAATCCTTCTTTCACAAGATCCCAAATATCTTGACAACATAACACAACCTTCATCTTCTTGCACCAATTCTCATAATTATTAACTTTCAGAATTTGAAGACTTGCTGGAAAATGCCCATTCACCATCATGATTTTCTTCTTCTTCCCTTGATCGCTCAACCGGAGCTCCTGGTACCAAATGTTGGAAATCCACCAAAAATCTATGGAGAATTTCAGTCAATCTTGATGAACAAGATTGTTATCACTACATAATAACGATTAAAAGAAAATAAAATTAAGAAGAAAAGAGATTAGGGTTTGTGCAGAGTTTCTCTCTTCCCACAAACGGTGGAAAATATTTATTCACTTCCAACTACAAATTATGTGAATAAGAGTTGTGTTATAAGTTATTACATACATATGGGTTTCTCCCTAAGCCAAAGCCAAAAACATAAAATACCAAAATACTTATTTTAGAACTAAGTAGAAATTTGTATGTAGCAACCTGCTTACAACACTTCAACAACTACATACAACTCAAAAAACTAAGATTTTCCATACACCTTGTGTCAAGAAACATCCTACTTCGATACAAGGAATTACACTTTTAACAATTTTTTATCTGATTTTATTAGTGTTTGTTTTCTTAATCATTTAATTGATATATTTCATTGATTTATATGTTATAATTTATTTCTCTCCAAAAAAGCTTCAATAGCAATTATTTTGGGCCCCCCTTTTTTTGAATTTGTTTTTGTTTTAAAATTATAGAAAAGTAGTAATGATCAGTAAAAAATGATTTTCTTTAATCTGAAAATTTCTGGTACATGCAACACATGTTAATATTGATATCCCAACACCAAAACAATGTTTTGACAGATGTTATAACATCTATTGACAAATTGAACATATTTATCAAGCTATGATTGATACTCAAATTAAATTGAAGAATAATAAATAACATAGAGAATTATTAACCCAGTTCGGTGCAACATCACCTACTATAGGGGCTACCAAGCCAAGAAGAAAATCCACTATTAGTAGTATCAATTCAAAGCCTATATAGTCTCAGTTTACAACTTCTCACTTAATCCCTATCCATTGCAACTTCTAACTAGAAATCACCATATAGATATGAGAAATCACCATCTCACTTCCTAATCACCTCCGTGATATCTTACAATCCCAATCTAGTGAGTGTATCAAGAACAACTCAACAAGAAGATTACACTTCCAATACAAAAACTCAACTGTTTTGCTTAAAAGCTTCAAGAGTGAGAACAATACTCAACTCATTACCTAAAGGCTTATGAGTGAGAACATTACATCTACCACAAGTATCAAAAGATACAAGGGTGACTTACACCCACACAAGAGACTCTCAAAACCTAAGACTCTAAGCTTCCCCTAATTTACAAATTATGTAAAACTTAATTGAAATTGTTGATACATTAGGTTTAGGTTTTCTCCTTTAAATACACCTCTACAGTCCACGGATTTCGAAGTCTACATCCATATATTTCTTGATCCACAGCCTGAGTGACCAACCAATTGTGTAGCAAAATCTCCTTAAATCTTGGAACAAACAATATCGAGTTTTCTAAATTGTATCACGTCCAAATTTAGTAACTTATGTACAGCTGGAGATACAAAACTTGTTCCAGATTAAATCTTCTTGACCTAAGAAATTTAGTGAGATATATCCAAAAGGAATATCATAAAATTAAATCAAATCTATCAAAATTTAAAATAGTAGTGCCTGTTGTACCAGACCAAGATGTCATGAAATCTGGTTTAAAAACTCATAACATAAAAACTGTTATGACTGTTAACAAGAATGCTGCAACATCTTGATCAACATAAGTATATAACCATGTTTTTACCAAAATTTAGCCAATCATAAAACCATGGAACTAACAATCTCCTTTTGGCAAATTTTAGCTAAAATAACCAAAGTCGAATAAAACTGGAGAGAGGCTTAAAACCATAGAGGACTAAAACCAAAAATTAAACTAAATAAAAATTGTATCAAATATACAATAGTTATACAAACACAAGCTACATGCTAAACATGTAAACTTTGTACATGAGGAAGAAGATAACACGCATCTTCAGAACCATCCAAGTTACTCCTCCTAAAACACAAAAACAGTTCTTGTCATAGAGAGATAAAGATCCCCCTAAAGAACTCAACACATTAGAAGAACATGCAACAAAAGCAACACACATAACTCAGAGCACAAGACATAACAATGCTCATAACTCAAAACACAATAGACATAATGTTATAACATCCTATAGGATATCATACAAACAACCACAAGAAAATTAGTAGAAACAGACTCAAGACACACATGAAAAACATTCATGCTCCCCCTAAAGTGTTGCATACAACAAACAACACTTGACTTATACCTAGACCTACTGACACCTTTTCCCCCTATTTAGCAAAAAATTTACAAAAAAATGAGTTGAAAAGAAACTGACACACAAAAAGAATCAAAAGAAGCAAGAATTGACACACAAAAGAAAACCAACTCTATGGACTTTATGCTGAACCAATAGCACCAATATAACTCAAAGACAAACTCACCCAAATAGGACTGACTAAACTGAAGAAGGGAAAAAAAGAAATCGAAAGAAAAACAAACTTGACCGGAGGAGACGCTGTTGTACCCCAAAATTTACCCTCTTTTCATACACGCATATTATGGGTTTTATGGTTATGGAATAAAGGTATATTCATAAAGCTTCTTCATGTTACAAGTGACGTTTATTTCGCCAATGAATGTTCTCAGAGTATTTTCCGTGCTGAAGATCGGTTCGCCGTTTTGTGATGATTCTGGGTTCAAAGATTTACAAGTCCAACCCGGCGCGTCATATTCAGGTGTTCTTTCGCCAAGATATCTTTGATAATGCATTCTCAAATTCAGGTTTGGCTCAAGAGTCAATTCTTTAAAGAAGGTCTTCGAATGTATGAGTTTTCTCGAAGAAATATGGTGAAAAAGTGTGCTGAAAGTACAGTTTTTACGCACTAAAAAATTCATAACTTGAAGATCGTGACTTGTTTTGAACCCGTTCCGGTGGCCAAAATTCCACTTTGACGTCATCTATGTTTTCGTCTCTCACGGCTGGAGGCCAATTTCAATCAGAAGGTCTTCAAAAATGCGGATTTATCAAGTATTTTCGTACAGAAAATTTGTGACAGAAGTTTATTGCGTTATGTTCAGAAAATTATAACTTGGTCGATTTTCATCGTATCGTGCTGGTTCCGGCGCCAAAATTTCACAAATTGAGTTGACTACATTTTCACAAGAGGTATCAGTTCGAACGATATCCAAAAGGCCTTCGTTTTTTACACAGAGTGCACGTGACGCGCCAAAAATCCTGAATGCTGAATATTATTTCATCTGGGTCAAAACTTAGAAAATTCATAACTCGGTCAATTTTTATCGGATTGGACCCATCTTTTTACACAAGGTCACTAACTTAGAGATCTATAACTTTTCTTTCAAAGTTTAGACCAGGTTATACTCCGATCAATATCAGTTTTTTATTGAAGATCGTGTCAGAGTCGACACTGGAGTCCAAAATAAATTTCTCTGAGGCGAAATATCAAAAATTCATAATTAATTCATCGTTTATCCGATTGAGCCCATTTTCAGACAGGAGTTAGTTCTCGATGTCGGCTACATTTTGATTAAAATTTCATCTTCAAAAATTGCACTTAAGCCCCCGCGACTTAGCCTGGAACGTGATACACTCAAGTGAACATTGGAGACCCAATTGCACATTCAAAGTCCATTTCTTTGCTCTAATTTCAATTACATAATCTCATTCTTTTCACACAAAGGAGGGAGAGAAAAAAAACCTTTTCCACAATCCTGTCAGAATATCAAATTCTTTCAAGAATCCTAAAACCTTGAAATCCTTATTACAAATCTCCATCTCACTACAAATAAGCCATCCTTGTTACAAACTCACATCTCACTACTTCTCCAGTAAGGGTAAGGTTGGTTTGATCTCCATGATCAAAAGGGTATAGAAGTACTCATACATGTCATATCGGTTTGAATATTACAAAGTTTCATATATTTTATTTATTTGTATTTCATGATATAATAATTTATTTAATGTGTTCATGAGATTCAACACTACAGATTTAGACAGGATCCCATGCAGGATTATTACAAAAGGTTGAGGGTAAAACAGAACAACCAATGCATGACTCATGGCAAGGCAGGCATCCTGAGGAGGCTAAGGGCGTGGGTTCAACAACCACCCTTATTGGTTTTGATTTTCTTCCTTTCTATTTATTCTTTTACCTATTTTTATTCTTTCTGTTTAAAACCTTTTTCCATAAAACTTAACATTTTTCACAAACCTTTGATTTTTCATAATAAACTTGAATAATTAATTTTAAGGTTTTTTAATCTAATTTTAGATTTTAAATTAATTTTTAGGTCAACACCCACCCCTGACAATATAATTTTGCTTATTTTTAACCCTTTGTACCTCATTACTTTCTCTTTAATATCTTCCTTTAAAATCCTAAATTCGTATAAACTCTAATTAATTTAACCTTTTTTACAAACCCTAATTAATTTAGGTTTTAAATTTTTTATTATTATTATTAACTCTTTTTTTATTATTTATTAACTCTTTAATTTAATTAATTAACTTTTTTCTGCAAATTAGGAAAACAATTAGGTTTTAGGTTTTCTTTGTAATTAACCATTTAATTAATCATTTTTTTAACAAATAAGTTAGTAACTGAATTTTTGGATTTTTTTTCATTTATTAATAAATTAAGTTAATTAACTTTTTTTTTATATTAAAATTAGTTAGAATTAGGTTTTTTAATTAACTTAAAGTTATTTTCTACAAAAAACACCAAAAACATAAACTTAGAATTTTAGGTTTTAATTTTTCCTTAATTTCTTTTATTTATTCTTTTACATTTTAATTTCTAGGAAAATTGTATAGGTCGCATTATCATTGTAGTAGTGTAACTTTATTTTTCCATTTTTTTCTAATTATGTAATTGCTTCAGGGATGTAATAGTTTTATGATTTCTTTTATGCACTCTTCACTATTATGTAACTGCCCCAAAGCTCTATAATAGCCTAGGTTTACATTTCCGCCTTTACCTTCTGCTACTATATTTTATGCAATACTTAGACTAATAGGACTGTATGGAAAAATAAAAATGAACGATAGAAAACCCAAATTGCAAGATAAATATAACTGAAAAAACACACTATTGCACCCCTAAGGTACTCCTCACTTGGTTGCCTCGAAAAACAATGGTCATGTCCCTCGAACGTAGGGATATCTTAGCAAAAGACGCTCAATCTAAAAATCTTCATAAAGATCATAGTCCCTTAATATCCCTCGAAGTTTCCTACGGTATATGATCTTGTCCCTCGATGTTGCCTACAAATATATGATGACAGTCCCTTCGAAATGCTAAGGTATCCTTACATGTTGCCTTCAATGACCATTACGTCCCTTTCGATAATCCCTCAAACATCCAACAACTAGGGTTACCTACTCACTGATAGTAGGATAACACGGTCTAAAGGATAGGAGTATAAGAAAGCCTTTTTTCGAGTAGGTAGATAACTGTTTGGTACTTGCTCAGAACGATAAATCTTTTACACCATACACTTTCAAACAAACTTTTCAAACTAAAATTTTCAAAAACAACTTCGTAACACTCTTGAGGACAGAAACAAGGGTTGAAACGAAGTAAAACAAAACTTTTCAAAGCAAGCACACACAAGAAATTTAAAAATGAGCAAGTACTTAAGAGCCCGTGGAAAACCACGGATAGAAAGGGTGTTAACACCTTCCCTTTCTATAATCTAAACCCCCCCCCCCCCCCCGTACTCAGAAACATATCGAAAAAGGTTTTTTCTGTTCTTTTTCCTTTTCCTTATTGGATAAAATAAAAGTCGGTGGCGACTCTTGCTTACCGCGACATTTGCGAATACAAAATGCAAACCAGTATTAACAGTTGGTTCTGCCACCGTGTCACAGAACTGGCGACTCTGTTGGGGAGTTATAAGTGGGGTATACCTTAGGATCTAGGTAAATTAAATTGCTTCTCTTGATTGCTTTGTTTGCTTTATTTTTGAGGGTTTTGTTTGGGGTTACTATAGATCCTACACCCGGATCTGGGGAACACCTTTTAGGTAAGTAGCAATAGATTGTGAGGGAACTGTACAGCATAGACCGATACGGTTGAAGCAGTAGCGACGTTGGTGTGACACTTTGGTTGGTACCGATATCCCTTGTGGTGAAACGAGGAGAATACGGGACCGCTGCATGGTGTCGTGAAGCATCAAATGACCTTAGAACCTTTAATTTCCCAACTTGGCCATTAGAAAGTAGCGAGATAGTCGGCCTCGGTGTAGAGATGAGAACTGGTTGATACTCAATGCTACACTCATTGAGATCATACTTTCAGAATATTTCGGCCGCAAAAAAAGATTGCGTGAGCTGAAACTATGATCGATAAAGGATGGTCAGTGATATTGAGATCCTCTAGAACCCGGTTACTTTACTAGGACAGGTTGAACCAACTAAACTTCAAGAGGGTACTACCTTAAAACCCATGCAAGCCTAAACCTAAGGTTGTTTGTGTGACTCGTGTGCTTTCAACTTGAACTACTTGCACAAGTTTATCATCTGACAACATGAGTTCCTTGCAGGTTTTGTTTACAGTCCTTATCCAATAACTTGGATTTCTTTATGGGTTTACTTGCTTACATCACCTTGCACTTTTACTTAAACACATAGCATACACATCATAACATCATGCCTTAACATTTCCTTAACCATTTTAAGGATCTCAAGGGTTTGTGATGCGGGTTATGATAAATTAGACGTCTAGCAAGGGGAAAGGGGATTTATTTTCCTCTAGCCAATGTCGTCTAGAGATCAAAACACGATAACTTGAGTCACGGGCTATGACCCACTCGATATGGTGAGCTTGACTCTTGAAGAAGGACTCTTAACGACACGGAGTTTCTTCAATCAAGCTGCAACCAAATTCTAACAGTTTCTTGTTTACCCCGCGAGATCCTTGAAAACATTGCATACATATATCATACATATCATTGCATAACAGGTCTTCCAGTACAGGTCTCTCATGTTATCTCTTTATTTCAGCAATGGCTCTCAAACAAGACAACAGAGATCTTCCAACTCAAGAAGCTCAGTTCAGGGACATATTCCTAAACCTATCCAAGGGGCAGGAAGAGTTGAAAACACTCCTCGTTGGGAACTTGGTCAAGAAAAGTCCTGAAGACAATAAGGACGAACGACTGGAACAACTGCAAGCTGAGGTAGGTGCAATGAGAACCCAGATGCTGGGGCAGATGGATCTTATCCAAGGCTTAGCCCGAAGGCAAGAAGAGCTGAAATCCATCATCAACCAACTTCATCAAGACAGATACAACAATATGAAGTAAACATTCGAGGTCGGGCACCAAGTCATTGATCAACCTCCAAGAAGACAAGAGTTTGGTTTGGTGAAGAGTGGACCTTTCCAACTTTCTACTACCTCACGGGTCCAACAACAACCTCACCAAAAACAACGGGTTAATCAGAGTAAGCCAGATACACCCAAGAGGCAGTTTACCAAACTCAACATGCCGCTGTCTCAAGCTTTACAACACATGTTGAGGATGAATCTGGTTACGTTGATAGGACCTCATCCGAATCCCAAGACTTCTTCGCCTAACTACAATCCTGGTGCAAGGTGTGCATATCACTCCAACGGTCCGGGGCATGATACTGACGACTGTTTGAGGTTGAAATACAAAATTCAAGACCTGATTGATGAAGGAGCATTAGAATTCGCACAAGATGGTCAGGCTGAGTTCTTCTACCATCCCTCCAAGGCACGTCCTCTGAAGTGACAACATCAAACGAAGAGGCTTTTGTTCATTAGAATTTTCAATTTTCAATTTTCTTTTGATTGTTCGAACATCTATTCATGTCAAACTCTGTTACTTTATCAATGCATTGCATATGTCTATTTTGAATCAATTCATTCGTATTGACTATATTTAAATTGCTTTCCTTTTTGTGATATTCAACTCTCGAACAAAAGCTCTGAGCCTTTAGAGGGAGGATGGAGAAAACGATACCAGGATCTCTACAGTATGCTTTTGAACAAACCCCAGTGACGATGTACATGCGTTGTTTCAAATCCTAAACAATGGAGTTATAAGGAAGACAATCCCTAGTCAACCCCTTTGAGCCAAAGAAGTAGGAGTTTTTCTTTCACACAAATTAAAACCCTTAATCACAACCTGGGGCAGGGTAGTTTTCTCAGTTAATCCAGGTGCACAATGAATGTAATCGAAGACGTCCTTCCGAATCAGAAGATGGTGATGGTTCTGCATAATCATCCAAGCAGGCAGTCATTATTTTTCAAAATAAATGCCCGTTAAGTCAAAACCTATGAAGGAGACTTAAGAAAAACGGGGGCATCCCGCTGACTGTAATCACAAAAGGAAACAGTTCAGGAAAAAAAGAGGGATAATAAAATAAAAAAGAAAGAGGTCCTACAAACCCTCAACAAAAAAGAAATGACTGCATATTCAAAATAAACTGTCAGTATCTGAACCATCACTGGAATATCAGAGCAAAGACTCAAACGGGATTCTAAACACACAATTAACTAAGCATAGGACTGAAGAACATCACGAAGAGCGGGTGGGTACAAATAAATTTTGAGCCTTTATCCTTTGTTTCTTGAACCGTGAACCAGGCCACGTTATAACCCTTAAAAGTCCTAGCTGAAGCATCGGTTAGTTCGAAAGCATATTGTTACAAAAGGTATCCTGACTCCTATAGGACTTGCTATAAATCCTGAGTTGATATCACATCATTGCAAAATTCTATTTTTTCTAAAAAAAACCGCATCTTCAAAAATTTCAAGACAGAAATAAGCTTTGCATTCTTAAAATATTATTGTTTGCATATGACTATTTGTTTAACAGCATAGAGATTCGCATGACGAATATCTAGTGAACAAAAACCTTCTCAATAAAAAGTATCACCTCAAGTGGAAAAACACTCCCAACCAAGGGGCACGGCATGATCATTGTCCATCATCTGGGGCAGTCAAGTCAAGATTTAAGGAATCTCTTAAAGATGCCAAATAGCCAGAGGTAGATCTCCATCTGAATCCCTTAGGGAATTGGGTATGAATTCCAGCAACGAATCTTATACGATCAAACAAACATCTTCTGGTAGTGTGGCAACAAAACACTACCGACAGTGACAACTCCCTACACCCTGAGAGCGTGGACATAGTCAGAAAATACTGCGCATGAAAAAAGACCTGCTAAGTTGACTGGCCTAGGAAAAAAAAGGGCATCCCGGTGAACCAAAAGGGTTCGGGCAAAAATTAGGGATAAAAACAAAAAATATTTGTACACCCGGCAAGTCGAAAACCTGAAAAGGCGGCTTGGGCAAGAAAGGGTATCCCGGTGGACTAAAAATCTGAAAAGACAGTCCAGGAAAAAGTTAGGGATTAAAGCGTACGACTATGTCCCGTTATCTTGTCACTTGCCTATCAGTAGAAGACTTATCATTCCGATCGGCAGTTACCAAGCACCTTATAAGTTGGGATGACACTCAATCCACAAGGCCTCCGCAAGCACTTTCTCCAGCAGGTACAGGGGCAGAAAAGTATTGATGAGAAGTCATTGTCATATCCTCAGCATGCGTCCCAGTAACATCTACACTCCCCACAGAGTAGAGGAAACCAAAGTTTTGATCTCTGCTTCCCCAAACAGGAGTTACTTTCCCCAGCCAAGCTCTTTTGGAGAGTCGACGTCTATATTCCCCAGCCCAATTTTGTAATCACAAGCGGTTCATATAGTTTTCTCCCAAGAAGAGTTTATTTCTCTGAATATGGAAGCCTCTCTCTCCAACAGAATTATTCACCCGCAGAGTTGTTCTGAAGTAGAGTCTCTCCTCAGCAGAATATCCGTAAACAAGGGGTAGATCTCCAACATAGTCATCTCCGGTTCACCATCCCCAGCGGAAGTAGAAGAACCACTTTTTCTATGATGGTCAGGAACTCAATTTCCGTTACTCTCCAGCAGCAGTCAGGGAATTATTTTCCCAAACTCGGACGTGCCACAATAGCATTTCATGTTCATACATCATGACATGCGCATACATATTGCATCCAGCATAAGCTCATTTATTTTGAGAACATCATCAAACAATGCATTTCATGCATCATATACGATTAATCATGTACCTTTTCAGGAAAGATGGTTATCATTAACAACTTCCATCATGTTCAAGATTAGCTCTTGAAACTAAACAAAATAATTATCTGCGCAACCAAATGCATCTTTACACGGGTTTGTCACGAAGCAATCTTACACGGGTTTCTCTTAAATGCAACTTCACACGGGTTTATCCTGAAAAATCTTACACGGGTCCTTTCTCATACATTTCCGAATGAAGTTTTACACGAACTCATCCCAAAGTAATCTTACCCAGGTTCCTCCTAAAGTTTTACACGAACTTATCACAAAGTAACCTTACCCAGGTTCCTTCTGAAGTTTTACACGAACTTATCCCAAAGTAACCTTACCCAGGTTTCTTCTGAAGCATTACACGAACTTATCACAGTAACCTTACCCAGGTTCCTCTTGAAGTTTTACACAGACTTAGCCCAAAGTAACCTTACCCAGGTTCCTGCCGAAGTTTTACACGAACTTATCCCGAAGTAACCTTACCCAGGTTCCTGCCACAGTTTTACCCAAACTCCTCACAAAGTAACCTTATCTAGGTTTCTTCTCGGTTCAGATGCAGTTTTACCCAAACTCCTCACAAAGTAACCTTACCCAGGTTCCTTCTCGGTTCAGGTGCAGTTTTACCCAAACTCTTCACCAAACAACCTTACCCAGGTTCCTTCTCACAACCCTACTATCCAGGCTTTCATCTCGAAGTAACCCTACTATCCGGGTTCCTTGTCACAGCCCTACTATCCAGGCTTTCATGTCGAAGTAACCCTACTATCCAGGTTCCTTCTCACAGCCCTACTATCCAGGCTTTCATGTCGAAGTAACCCTACTATCCAGATTCCTTCTCAAGCCCTACTATCCAGGCTTTCATGTCGAAGTAACCCTACTATCCAGGTTCCTTCTCAAGCCCTACTATCCAGGCTTTCATCTCGAAGTAACCCTACTATCTAGGTTCCTTCTCAAGCCCTATTATCCAGGCTTTTATCTCGAAGTAACCCTACTATCCAGTTTCCTTTTCACAGCCCTACTATCCAGGCTTTCATGTCGAAGTAACCCTACTATTCAGGTTGCTTCTAAAGCCCTACTATCTAGGCTTTCATCTCGAAGTAACCCTACTATCCAGGTTCCTTCTCAAGTCCTACCATCCATGATTTCATCTCGAAGTTACCCTACTATCCAGGTTCTTTCTCACAGCCCTACTATCCAGGCTTTCATGTAGAAGTAACCCTACTATCAAGGTTCCTTCTCAAGCCCTACTATCCAGGATTTCATCTCAAGTAACCCTACTATCCAGGTTCCTTCTCATAACCTTACCATCCAGGTTTCTTTTCTCTTATCTCCAGACAGCAGTCCACAACATTGTAAGACCTGGACCTGATCAAACACGATTAATTTCGCATTTCCCCAGTAAGTCGCGGTGCAGCTTGTACCCTGAACAAATAGCAGTTCACTTTCACCTCCTCAATAACAGGAAGAGGTCTCTCATCGAAGGAATATCTCGGGAAATCAACATCCTCTAGATGGAATCTTTAAGCCCATCTCCGACGATTCTTTGTCATATCTTTCGGATGGCATCTTTAAGCTCATCTCCGGTTACCTTCAGTCATCTCCTCCAAATGGCATCTGTAAGCCTATTCCGGATACTACCTACATAGTCAAGCATCATTACAGACGAGTTCAAATTTCTGGGCACTCTAGTGTTCAATCATCTTCCACCTTCAAATCACGAAAGGCAGACAAGTCAATCTAAATCTTCAAGTTTAAGAAGATTGAACAGGGGCAGCTGTTGTACCCCAAAATTTACCCTTTTTTCATACACGTATATTATGGGTTTTATGGTTATGGAATAAAGGTATATTTATCAAGCTTCTTCAGGTTACAAGTGACATTTATTTCACCAATGGACGTTCTCAGAGTATTTTCCATGCTGAAGATCGGTTCGCCGTTTTGTAATGATTCGGGGTTCAAAGATTCACAAGTCCAACCCAGCGCGTCATATTCAGATGTTCTTTCGCCAAGATATCTCTGATAATGCATTCTCAAATTCAGGTTCGGCTCAAGAGTCAATTCTTTAAAGAAGGTCTCCAAATGTGTGAGTTTTCTCGAAGAAAAATGGTGAAAAAGTGTGCTGAAAGTTCAGTTTTTACGCACTAAAAAATTCATAACTTGAAGATTGTGGCTTGTTTTGAACCCGTTCCGGTGGCCAAAATTTCGTCTTGACGTCATCTACGTTTTCATCTCTCACGGCTGGAAGCCAATTTTGATCAGAAGGTCTTCAAAAATGCAGATTTATCAAGTATTTTCGTACAAAAAATTTGTGACAAAAGTTTATTTGCGTCATGTTCAGAAAATCATAACTTGGTCGATTTTCATTGTATCGGGCTGGTTCAGGCGCCAAAATTTCACAAATTGAGTTGACTACGTTTTCACAAGAGGTATCGAGTTCGAACGATATCCAAAAGGACTTCGTTTTTTACCCAGAGTGCGCGTTATGCGCCAATAATCCTGAATGCTGAATATTATTTCATCTGGGTCAAAACTTCGAAAATTCATAACTCAGACAATTTTTATTGGATTGGGCCCATCTTTTTACACAAGGTCACTGACTCAGAGATCTACAAATTTTCTTTCATAGTCGAGATTGGGTTATGCTCTTATCAATATAAGTTTTTTATTGAAGAACGTGTCAGAGTCGACACTAGAGTCCAAAATAAGTTTGTCTGAGGCAAAACTTCAAAAATTCATAACTAATTCATCATTTATCCGATTGAGCCTATTTTCGGACAGGAGTTAGTTCTCGATGTTGGATACATTTTGTTTTCACATTTCATCTTCAAAAATTGCACTTAAGCCCCTGCGATTTAGCCTGGAACGTGACGGAATCAAGTGAATATTGGAGGCCCAATTGTACATTCAAAGCTCATATCTTTGCTCTAATTTCCATTATATAATCTCATTCTTTTCACACAAAGGAGGGGGAGAAAAAAAACCTTTTCCATAATCCTGTCAGAATATCAAATTCTTTCAACAATTCTAAAATCTTGAAATCCTTATTACAAATCCCCATCTCACTACAAACAAGCCATCCTTGTTACAAACCCACATCTCACTGCTTCTCCAGTAAGGGTAAAGTTGGTTTGATCTCCATGATCAAAAAGGGTATAGAAGCATTCATACATGTCATATCGATTTTAATATTACAAAGTTTCATATATTTATTTTATTTGTATTTCATGATATAATAATTTATTTAATGTGTTCATGAGATTCAACACTGCAGATTTAGACAGGATCCATGCAGGATTATTACAAAATATTGATGGCAAAACAGAACAACCAATTCATGACTCATGGCAAGGCAGGCATCCTGAGGAGGCTAAGGGCGTGGGTTCAACAACCACCCCTA
Organism: Vicia faba; assembly: GCA_948472305.1. Classification (NCBI taxonomy): domain Eukaryota; kingdom Viridiplantae; phylum Streptophyta; class Magnoliopsida; order Fabales; family Fabaceae; genus Vicia; species Vicia faba. Next base: position 1,356,463,368 of record OX451735.1, read on the forward strand.
TTGGTTTTGGTTTTCTTCCTTTCTATTTATCCTTTTACCTATTTTTATTCTTTCTGTTTAAAACTTTTTTTCATAAAACTTAACATTTTTCACAAACCTTTGATTTTTCATAATAAACTCGAATAATTAATTTTAAGGTTTTTTAATCTAATTTTAGGTTTTCAATTAATTTTTGGGTCAACACCCACCCCTGAAAATATAATTTTGCTTATTTTTAACCCTTTGTACCTCATTTCTTTCTCTTTAATATCTTCCTTAAAAATCCTAAATTCATATAAACTCTAATTTTATTTAAATCAAAAACCCACTAATTGGCAAACTTAACCTTTTTTACAAACCCTAATTAATTTAGGTTTTAATTTTTTTTATTATTATTAACTATTTTATTATTATTTATTAACTCTTTAATTTAATTAATAAACTTTTTTTCTTCTGCAAATTAGGAAAAACAATTAGGTTTTAGGTTTTCTTTGTAATTAACCCTTTAATTAATCATTTTTTTAACAAATATGTTAGTAACTGAATTTTTGGCTTTTTTTTTCATTTATTAATAAATTAAGTTAATTAACATTTTTTTATTAAAATTAGTTAGAATTAGGTTTTTCAATTAACTTAGAATTATTTTCTACAAAAAACACCAAAAACATTAACTTAGAATTTTAGGTTTTAATTTTTCCTTAATTTCTTTTATTTATTCTTTTACATTTTAATTTCTAGGAAAATTGTATAGGTCGCATTATCACTGTAGTAGCGTAACTTTATTTTTCCATTTTTTATTCTAATTATGTAATTGCTTCCGGGATGTAATAGTTTTAGGATTTCTTTTCTTCACTCTTCACTATTATGTAACTGCCCCAAAGCTCTGTAATAGCCTAGGTTTACATTTTCGCCTTTACCTTCTGCTACTATATTTTATGCAATGCTTAGACTAATAGGACTGTATGGAAAAATAAAAATGAACGATAGAAAACCCAAATTGCAAGATAAATATAACTGAAAAAAACACACTATTACACACTTGCACCCCTAGGGTACTCCCCACTTGGTTGCCTCAGAAAACAATGGTCATGTCCCTCGAACGTAGGGATATCTTAGCAAAAGACGCTCAATCTAAAAATTATCATAAAGATCATAGTCTCTTAATGTCCCTCGAAGTTGCCTACGGTATATGATCTTGTCCCTCGATGTTGCCTACGAATATATGATGACAGTCCCTTCGAAATGCTAAGGTATCCTTACATGTTGCCTTCAATGACCATTACGTCCCTTTCGATAGTCCCTCAAACATCCAACGACTAGGGTTACCTACTCACTGATAGTAGGATAACACGGTCTAAAGGATAGGAGGAAAAGAAAGCTTTTTTTCGAGTAGGTAGATAACTATTAGGTACTTGCTCAAAACGACAAATCTTTTACACCATACACTTTCAAACAAACTTTTCAAACTAACATTTTCAAAAACAACTTCGTAACACTCTTGAGGACATAAACAAGGGTTGAAACGAAGTAAAACAAAACTTTTCAAAGCAAGCACACACAAGCAATTTAAAAATGAGCAAGTACCTAAGAGGCCATGGAAAACCACAGATAGAAAGGGTGCTAACACCTTCCCTTTCTATAATCTACCCCCCGTACTCAGAGACATCTCGAAAAAGGTTTTTTCTGTTCTTTTTTATTTTCCTTGTTGGATAAAATAAAAGTCGGTGGTGACTCTTGCTTACTGCGACATTTGCGAATACAAAATGCAAACCAGTATTAACAGTCGGTTCTACCACCGTGTCACAGACACTAAGTCTCTTCAAAAAACCAAAAGACTCTAGACAAGACTGACTCAATGAACAAACCAAAGAAATAAAACACACCCATTCTTTTTGTTTTTTAATAAACAAATAACATATAACAGCTATCTAACTCTACCTCTCGAGTTAATGAAATTAACCCAATCTTCATCAGCATCTGAGTTTGAGTCATGTAGCTTAACATGATTCTTATTGAGGGACTTCATCTTTGTTACAAATGTTTTCCATGTTCTAGATGTTCTAGTAGATGTTCTAACATTTGTTACAGTGTTAGACACTACTTTCTTTGAAGAAGAAACCACTTCCTACTTGGTTTTCAGCAGAAAAGCCTTCTTTTCATAAGCAATTTTTGAAGATTTGCTCATGTTGAAATGCAACTTGTGAGGTTGGTGAGGTAGTAAGGCCTTTAAATACAAGGAGAGTTACCTAGTTTTTAACGACACCTCGCTTGTAATGACTGTCTAGTCAATGAAAGCGTTTTTATAAGAAAATACGATCAACCTTAGTAACAATGAACCACTCACCAAAGAAGAGAGACACGCGTTCTTGTTCTAATTTCTCTCTTTCCAAGTTTTGACTGCTTGAAAAATGTTACAACATTTGAAATGACATTCTCCATGCCATTGAAAATGGTTCTCATGAGACTTCACATATCGCTAGGAGAAGGAATATAGTTTCCACAACCGTCCAAATAGTTACTACTATAATTCTTCAGTAATGCAATTCCAAAACTACCCCTCATATTCTCAATGTAACTTGCACCTCAAGTTATGATGAAAATACTTCTAGATCTTCTTAGCCATACCAAGCTTAAGAGTGTAACCATTTGCTTGTAGCAAGACTGTAGCGGTAGAAATGTTGAGACTAAGCCATTAGATTGACTTGACTCGTATAGATCAAATAAAAATCGCCACCGCGCTTTATTGTTTCCAAAGGAATGGGAAAAGAGCGAATAACCCAAAAAGAGGGGGAGAGAATCTAAGTTCGGGGGTTGGTTATGCAAAGGTAAGGTATTAGAACCCTAAACATCTACGGTACTCACCAGGAACCTTTTTGAAAATTTGTGTATTTTGGCCATAAGTGTTGTATAAAAAAATAGATGTTAGGGATGAGAAAAGAAATATTTTTTACAATTTTTGCACCCGCTGAGGTTGCAAACCTTTATTGCCTAAGTACCACCTTCCGTGCAATAGGGGATGAGGGTACTCGTAGTTCACCTTTAAAATTTTTAAACACAAGTGTGTTGGTTAATTTTAAGAGACGAGACATCATCGTCATATCCCAGTTGAAGAACATAATTACTACCCACGACTATGAGAAAGGAGAAATTACATCCTCTCAAAGTGGAGGATATGACTTGGATTTTAAAATCAACAAAACCTCACGCAACACCCAAGTGGAAAATAACTCACTTCACTATATATCATAGAAGTATAGTAGCTTGCATCACTACAAGGATTGACAAGAGTCTAATCTTTTGGGAAAAAGTTTATGTAAAAAGCCAAAATGGCAAAATGGTTTGAATGAGATTGATTGACTTTTAGTCTTCTCACAAAAATGTCAAAGTATTATTAAGTTGTTTAAAGTTTGATTAAGTAAATGTATTGAAAATGCATGGACCTAAGTCCAAGTTTATTATGAAAGCGGTTCAAGTTAGAAAACAATAATAGTTTTAAAAATGAGGGAAAAGATTTTTGAAATTAAAGAAGATGGGAGGAGATGAAGGGGATATCCTAGAGCATAAGGTAAAAGCTAGGGAAAAGAACCATCTAACCAACTAGAAGCCAACACTTGACACAATGAGTCAATGTAGAATTCCCATCCTTTGGATTTGAAACAAAGCAAACAAAGATATTAAACATCTTAAGAATACCAAACTTCAAACGCATCATGTCTTCACAAATATTGGGCAGAGTAACGGTTGTATACAGATGAATTCCCAATCACAGTCAAAGCATATAACCAGAATAACCCGCACACTAATAAAAACAAACAACCCAATGTCTCGGGGTAAACCGCAAGAACTTCAGACAAAATAGAAATAGAAGTCACAAGGTCTCAAGGTAGGTCAAGGTCTCTACTCCTAAGTCCAAGAAGTACATAACTCTAAAATGCCAAGGATAGTAACTAAATAGTCCAAGTAATCTTTAAGTTTTTTATTGTTCAAGTTGGTTATTAGGTATCTTCAAAAAGAAAATGAAAAGCTCAAGTGAGAAAAATAAAAAAATGACATAAAAATAAATGCTCAAGTGAGAAAAGATGAAAATAGCATGAAATGTAAATGCTAAAATAAATCATGCGTAAAAGTAAAGGCATAAAGTAGAAGCATAAACATAAAAGTCATTTGTTAATGGGTTAGAAATTAGAGGTTAGTTGAAAGACCATCTTGAATCTTGCATTTGAAAACTCATTAGAAGATTGATAAAATCGAAACCTCTCAACAACAAGTTTCATTTGCTTTTTCTCAAGTATATATTCATTTCAAATTCTCAAGGCAACGACAAATGATCAACGATGTTTAAATGATTCACTTAGTCCAAATCTTATGATAATTCATTAGAGGATTGATAAGACCAAATCCTCCTAACAATGAACCTCGAGGTTATTGGATCAATGGTTTGAAATTAAACATACTTGGGCTTGCAAACATAGGTTTGGACCACGAATGATCATTTCTTGAATCAGGATAAAATTTAGCGCTATGTTAAGCAATCGTAAGTGGACTTATATAGAAGTTGTACCTATTTTGAGGTCGGTCAATAGCAATCTATGTGCCATATGTTTAGAGATATGATATATAGATCATCCTCTAAAAATATGTAACACAATGAGAAAGGGGTAAGATGGAGAGGGAGGGGAAATATTTGAATCAAAAAATTTAATCAAATTATCATTAAAATCATCCATCCATTTTGGTGGAGTTAAACTCAACACACAAGATCCAATGATGTTAATGAAGTTCATGATCAACAATCACATAGCCAAGATATATTAAAAAAATAAATTGCATTTAATGAATAAAATAAAAAGGAAAAATGATTTTTAAAATGTTTTTAAAAAGAAATAAAAGGTAAAATAGCAAACCATACTTAAAGTATCAAAGAAAATTTTAAGGAGACCATAGAAAAATCAGAAGTGATCTCAGATATTTTTATAAAATTTTTGGTAACTTTTTTAAACAGAAAAACATTTTTAAATATATTAAAATCATTCAAATAAATGGAAAAAGGATAAAAATAGTAGAAGCCAAAATAAAATTTTAGAAAAAATTCAGAAAGTCGGAAATAATGAAAATAATTTTTATAAATTTTTTTAAAATTTAAAAAAATATTAAAAAGTATTTTTAAAACAATTAAAATAAGGCAAACAAAACAAAAATTATGAAAAATATCAACCATTAAAATAAAATATGAAAAAATATTCACAAAGTCAGAAATAATTCAAAGTATTTTTGTATTTTTTTCATAATTTTTGGATAAAAAATAAAAGAGTTATGAATTTTTAAAGGTAAAAGAAATTTAAAAATAATTTTGTAAAATAAGAAAAAATCAGAAAAACCACGCGTGTTGGATCTCTTTCACTTATACACACTGGCAGATCTAATGGATCTGAGGTGAGGAAGTATGATGGACCCAAGGTAAGGCGCGCGCATACAACACAAGAAAGTCCAACTAATCAAAATAAAACAATTGGCTGGGTGTCATTGGTTGACGAACGACACAGAGATCGTCTTTAACCTCCAGCCTCCTAAAAGTAGGGCAAATCCAAGATCCTTGAGTCTGTAAATTTACGCGTTCATAGTGGTACCACTAGATGCGTCTACTTGAGACGATCACAACCATATGCTTGCGAAAAATTTATATAAAGCACATCGTAGTCTATTCGGAAAAAAACCATAGATGTTTAAAAATGTTAAAATCGAAAATCAGAAGCATCAAATGCTTTGTTTCACAAAAATTGAGTTAAGACCAAGCATCAATGAACATCATAGACCATTCCAGTCATTTGAGTTAGAAGATTTGGTGCCTTAAACTAGATGAACTAAGTCAGATGAACTTGCTCTGTAAATGGACTTAGATAGCATGATTGAGGGCATCTCAAGGCTTGATTCTTCTTCGGTTAGCTTCAGTGACTTTCAAGGATGAAGGATCAATGAAGAAATTGGATTGAAAAATGGAGAAAAGAGGAATTCGAAATCTCAGAAAAGTGAGTTATGGAGAGAGTTTGACATAGTGATTTTGGTTGTTCAAGCTTGCGAAAATGAGTGGAATAGAGCCTATATTTATCGGAGAAGCGAATGAAATTAAGACGAGGGGTGAATGATGCAATTTCCCTTGAGTTTGTGCACACCTGTGATCATTAAGAAATTGTGATCACATGTGCATCAAAACTCAATAAAATGATGTGTTTTATCATTCTAAATGATCCAAACATATTTTCTAATCATGTTTAAGTAGAAAACATGTGGAAATTTGGTGATTAGAAGCAAAATTATGAATTTTGCAATCTGACTTGAAGTGAACCTTTAGTTTTAAGGAACCAACTTTGAATCAATGGTATTCATGGCTCAAGGGGTCTTAGGGAATGATTCTTGAATCATTTGAAAGATAAGGTCACAATCTTTGCAATGTGACAAGAATGAGATCAGATGGATGTTTGAGCTAAAATTTGTGATAAGTCAAAGTTGAGAAAAAGATGCTGACTTTCAAAAGTGACCTAAAATGTTTTGAGTTAAAACAAAGCCTTCCTCCAAAATTTAGCTTTGATCATTGATGCTAGCTTTAAGTAGACTTCCCAAAAAGAATTTTGAAACTAAAATCACTCAAAAATAACAATTATTGAAAAGTTATGGCCTTGTAAAATTGGTGAAAATTCATGAAGTGACCTATAAAGTTTTGAGTTCTTAGAGCATCCTCCACTTATTTTCAAGCTTCTCACATAAAATAATAGTTGAAAGTCACATACTTAAGATAATTGTGGAAAATAATGGGCTCAAGGAGATAAAAATTGATCAAGTTATGATCTTTTGAAGTTACATAAGGGAATTTAATAGCCTATCTAGAGGACATGTAATCTTTCTTCATCATTAGACATCTTCCACACAAAATTTCCTTGAAAATCTTGAAGTTATTAGTTGATAGCTTTTTAAAGAGAAGCATACCTTTGGAATCACTCAAAAATATCAAAAGATGAGCAAGATATAACCATTAGAAGTTCAAAATCCTAGCTCCTCAAGCACCAAAATGACTTGGAAACCCCTTTCAATTTTGAAAAACTTTCTTGCACAAATACTCTTGACATGTGAATATAAGTTGTTGTGGATGATAAAAAGAATACATAGCAACAAAAAACACTTCCAAATATTATGAAATGATAGAGTTATGAACTTGCGATCAAGGAATCAAGAGCTTGTCCAATTAGGTCAAACTTCTTCAATCAACCCTTGTATCTTTTGACTTTCTTTGACAAATTGAGGCATGGTGAATCATAGTAGACATTTTCATGATATTAGTTTAAAGCATCTTCAATGATGGAGCTTTAATCTCAATGAAGCTTTGTTGAAGAAGGCATGGAAATAAACTTATGAACGTATGTATCAACCTGATGAAATGTGTTTTTCCCTCACCTATAGTATTATCAATTAGAGCAAACATTCATTTAATTTGTTAGTTAAAAGCTGATCAATACAAAAAATATATGATTACAATATACAAATCGAGGTGCTTGGTGATTTCTCATGAGCAAACCTAAAGATAGGGAGGAGAGCCAAACCCTAGTGTGATCTTGTTGTGATTGAGTTGATATGAGATGATAGAGTAATCTTAGGGGCAAAAATTGGGGCACAATAGCTGCCCTTATTTAAGTGTATTCTATCCGGAGATATGAAGGTTAAAATCTTCGTGTCGACGCGATTGAATATACTTAAATATAAAACAAGCCCTATTTTTTGCCCTAAGATGCCATGCAATGCTTATGATTGTGCATGCAAACAAACAGACCCAAAGGTGACACGGGACACCGCTGGGGAAACAGAAAATAAAAGATCAAAAGAAAATTAGACCAGGAAAATAAATCACTGGGGAGCAGAAGACTCGAATCTATTGGGGTAAAGCCCAAGGAGGAGACAAAGTAACATCAACTCAAATATTTATGAGATAAAATAAAGGATAACAATGATGGACAGATAACTACGAACTATCCATTCATTGAGAAGATTGAAAAAATTTTACCATCGACCCTCAGGGGAAAAGAAATGGTAGGATAATACCAGCAAAGGCCAATATTAGAAGCAAGCAACAAATGATTAGTATTCGTACTTATGACTGGAAACGTACAAATTCTTCATAGAAAAGTAAGTCTCGACAACGAACTATCTCCCATAATGAAGAGTACCATCCATCACAGTAACAAACCTCAACAACAAACTATCTCCCATAATGACGAGACTACCATCCATCAGAGTAACAAATCTCAACAATGAACTATCTCATATAATAACGAGACTACCATCCATTGGAGTAACAAATCTCAACAAAAAACTATCTCCCATAATAACGAGACTACCATCCATTAGAGTAAAAATATCAACAACGAACTATCTCCCATAATGACGACACTACCATCCATCGGAGTAACAAATCTCAACAACGAACTATCTCCCATAATGACGAGACTACCATCCATCAGAGTAAACAAATCTCAACAACGAACTATCTCCCATAATGACGAGACCACCATCCATTGGAGTAACAAATATCAACAACGAACTATCTCCCATAATGACGAAACTAACATCCGTTGGAGTAACAAATCTCAACAATGAACTATCTCTCATAACGAAGAGACTACCATCCATCGGAGTAACGAATCTCAACAACAAACTATCTCCCATAATGGCGAGACTACCATCCATTGGAGTAACAAATCTCAACAACAAACTATCTCCCATATGACGAGACTACCATCCATCGGAGTAACAAATCTCAATAACAAACTATCTCCCATAATGATGAGACTACCATCCATCAGAGTAAACAAACCTCAACAACAAACTATCACCCATAATGATGAGACTACCATCCATCGTAGTAAACACATATTAACAATGAACTATCTCCCATAATGACGAGGCTACCATTCGTCGAAGTAACAAATCTCAACAACGAACTATCTCCCATAATGACGAGACTACCATCCATCAGAGTAAACAAACCTCAACAAGGAACCATCTCCCATAATGACGAGACTACCATCCATTGGAGTAAACAAAATGAATCTTCTCTGGGAACTAACAGACTTACTAGGGAAGAATAGGTTGCTCAACAAAAGAGACTTTCCACTTGCTGCTTTGAGAAGGAAGCGCAACAATGCTGCTGGGAAATGAATCTTGGCTTCTCTAGTGAATTGACAATATAGTCCTATTGAGGAGATAAAGTCTTCTCATGTAAAATAAATGCACATTCTCAAACCAGGACTCAAAGCCTGCAGAAAACATAATAATAATGTTGCCAGGAACCAAAAATTCAAACAAAAAATAAACTATAGTGAAATAGTCAACCAAGATAGCACCCGATGAGAAATAAAATCAAAAGGGAAAACGATTCTAACCAGATAATGAGCCGAATAAGAAGGCTAAAGCAAAAATCTTCCCCGAGGGATAACTCAATGGGGAAATTGAAGGAATATACACTTTCTGCTTAAGGTTGACACTCTATTGGAGAGAGGGTAATATAACTTTGCGAAATAGGGTAATATGCCAACAAAATATTAATGAATGAAAATGAGAAATGAATTTTAAATTCAGCTATACATGATGTATGTGTGAATGTATGAATGTTATCATGTATATGCTGACAACATAGACACACACACTGGGAATAACCAGACAAAACCAGCTTGGGAAAGTGAATACTCGACTAAATCACATCCAGGATGAAGATTTCACAAGAAAGTAAGCATCAACTGAGGAAACAAATTCCTATTTTATGGCTTAAATTCACTGGGGAGAAACACAATCCGAAAGATAATCAACTCAAAATAGTAAATTAAAGTAGATACATGGATGTGACATCCTCCTCCAGGTTTCACTGGGGAAAACTCACACAGACTTCAATGGGGAAAGCAAAGTTCCAACGTCTAGATTTCCACTAGAGACAATAATATTGACTTCATTTGGGCAGATGGAAACCACATCGTCGAGATATCAACTAGGGATCTCGTGTTGACTTCATTGGGGAGGACAATACCACATTGTCGAGGGGATCCCAAAATACATTTTTCAATACCAAGAGCGATGATTACGCAAACTTCCCCAGGGGAGAAATTATGAAACCACATAGGGATAACAACTTTCAGAGAGAGAGACGTTATCTCAGCTTTACTTGGAGATTTAAGAAATCAAACAATACAACAAGATATCAAAATTATGGGGATTTTAAATCAAACCCAATTCTTGGAGGGAGAAAACCCAAAAAGTTGGCAACTGTTTCAACACTTCTTATAAAAGATACTTCCCTTGTCTAGTTTCCTGGGAAACAAACAACAACAATAATGCCATCACTACAAAGGGCGATGTTTTGCAAATGATTCTACCTAAGAACACAAAGGGGGAAGGGACTTTCGTCATATGATCGAAGACCTCAATGGGGAATCTGGGATAGAGGCTTCAAACCATGCAAACCCGAAATCCAAATAATCAACTTAGAGAGAAAAACTGAACTAAGACTGGACTGGGGAAAATGGGATCACAATCCTAACACCGCACCATACATCAATTGGTATCAACTCCAACTATTTTAGAAACACAAGAAGATCATGTGCATATCAGCAAGAGTGGCCTGGGTGAACTTTCTTAGAGAATATTCATTTCCAAAGTTTCAGAAGTCTCCCATCCTCGGAATCATTACTTTTGTTTTTCTTGAGTCACAAAATCTAAAGTAAAAAGTAATTTGTAAATTCTTTTCAAAGACAATTTTATTGTTAAATCTCTTTGTTTTGAAAATTACTATCAATAATAAATGGGGTCTTTATAAGAAGAATAAAATAAGAATTGCAAAGAATTGGATAAAACTCAAACATTATTAGTAGAAAGGTAGTATGCGAACGACGAGACTCCATAGATGATTACGATGTTTGGAAAATGGTAATACATTGGAAAAGATATATTGAAATACAATGACCACTATTCTCCCTAACAACATTGAATTCATGAGCAGCGACTTCTGTTGAAGTGTGGCGAGGATACAAGAAGTTTGTTCTTTCAATGATCAAGTCTTGTCTGGCGCAGTTACTTGCCAAGAAATCCCTAACTTTTTCCTAGGTTTCCCTTGCGGGTTTTCAACCTAGAGGGATAATTTATTCTGTTTATGTCTCTCATTTTTTCCTAGACCTCCCTTTCGGATTTTCAGCCTACTGAGACGCTCTTTTTTGCCTAAACCACCCTTTCAGGTTTTCGACTTAGTGAGCTGTTCTTTTATTTCTTTAGGAAAAGTATTTCTTGACTGCATCATCATTATAGGACGTGGGAACTCCTCGCCATCCATAGTTTCAAGAAATAACATTGAGAAGTGTCGGAGGCACATAAATTTTGTCAGCATAAATCTGGAATTTATGGCACTTCTTTGAAAATTTGTAACATTCAGATTCCATTGTCATCCAATAGTAACCTTCCCTAAGCATCTTTTTTGCCATCAAATGTCCATTGGCATGAGTGCCAAAGGAGCCTTCATGAATTTCATGCATAAACATGTCTGCTTCGTGTCTATCCACGCATCTGAGCAAGACCATGTCATAATTGCTTTGGTATAGCACATCTTCATTAAGGAAAAAGCTTCCTGCCAACCTTCTCCATGTCTTTCTATCTTTGTTTGACGCACCGGCCGGGTATTCCTGAGTCTGGAGAAAATACTTGATATCATAATACCAAGGTTTTTCTTCTGACGTCCCCTCTTCTGCAAACAAATTAGTTGGTCTATCCAGACATTGAACTGTGATACGAGGCACGTTGTTTCAAGTATTTACTTGGTACTTAGAAGCCAAAGTGGCCAAAGCATCCGCCATCTGATTTTCATCTTTGGGAATATGATAGAATTCAACTTTATAAAAGAAGGGTAATAATCTTCTAGCATAGTCTTTGTAGGGAATCAAGCCAGGGTGACGGGTATCTCATTTTATTTCAATATGATTTATTACCAAAGATGAATTTCCATATACATCTAGAATTTTGATTCTGAGATCTATAGCCTCCTCGAGACCCATGATACAAGCTTCATGTTCTGCCATGTTATTGGTACAATCAAATGCCAATCTTGTCGTAAAAGGGATATGTGATCCATGAGGAGTGATAATCATGGCACCGATTCCTTTCTGATAAGCATTAACAGCACCATCAAACACCATACCCCACCGGGATTTAGGATAAGGACCTTCCCCAGGCAAAGGTTCATCACAATCTTTTATTTTCAAAAACATCACATCCTCATCAGGGAAATCATATTTCACAAACTGATAATCATCAACCGGTTGGTGAGCAAGATAATCTACCAACACTCTTCTTTTTATATCCTTCTGAGTATGGTATTCAATATCATATTCAGATAACAACATCTGCCAATGGGAAATTCTTCCAGTAAGAGTAGGCTTTTCAAAAATATACTTAATCAGATCGATTTTGGAAATCAACCAAGTAGTATGATTCAACATATATTGCCGCAACCATTTTGCTGCCTAGGCCAAAGCACAACATGTTTTTTCCAGCATAGAATACCGCGACTCACATTCATTAAACTTCTTGCTGAGATAACAAATGGCATATTCTCTTCTCCCTATTTCATCTTGTTGTCCCAAAATACAGCCCATATAATTATCTAACACCATCAGATACATAATCATTGGTCTTCCTTCAACTGGAGTGAGAAAGATAGGAGGTTCAAGTAGATAATCTTTAATAATTTCAAATGCCCTTTAGAAATCATCTATCCACACACAACCTTGATCCTTCTTTAACAACTTAAAGATCGGCTCACATGTTGCAGTCATATGGGAAGTAAATCTGGAAATGTAATTCAACCGCCCAAGAAAGCCTCTAAATTGCTTTTCAGTTCTTGGCGTTGACATTTCTTGAATTGCCTTAACTTTATCAGGATCAACTTCAATCCCTTTCTGGCTGACAATGAAACCTAACAATTTTCCTGATCAGACACCAAAGGTGCATTTATTTGGATTCAAGCAGAGACAATACTTCTTCAAACACTGAAACAATTTCAACAAATCTTGTATATGCCCTTCTTTAGTCTGGGGTTTGGAAATCATATCATCAACATATACCTCAATTTCCTTGTGCGTCAGATCATGGAATAGGGTTGTCATAGCCCTCTGGTACTTTGCACTAGCGTTCTTCAACGCGAAGGGCATCTCTCTGTAATAGAATGTTCCCAGGGTGTGATAAACATTGTTTTTTTCATGTCCTCAGGAGCCATTCCGATTTGATTATATCCCGAAAATCCGTCCATGAACGAAAATACTTTGAATTTTGTTGTATTGTCAACCAACATGTCAATATGTGGCAATGAAAAGTCATCTTTTGGACTAGCTTTGTTTAAATATCTACAATCAACACACATGCGAACTTTTCCGTCTTTCTTTGGTACTGGGACAATATTAGCAATCCACTGAGGGTACACTGATGTCACAAGAAAATCGGCATTAATCTGCTTTAAAACTTATTCTTTAATTTTCACTTCCATATCATGGTGAGTTCTTCACATTTTCTGCTTGATTGGCTGGCATTCGTGCCTTAGCTGCAAATGATGTTCCACAATATCAGTATCCAAACTAGGCATGTTTTGTTATGACCAAGCAAATATGTCCACATACTCTTTTAACAATTCAATTAACCTGCTTTTCACGTCAGAATGAAGCAATTCTCCAATCTTTACTTCTTTCAGATCTTCTTCTGAACCCAAATTAACCGTCTCTAACGGCTCTTTATATGGCTGAATGGTACTTTCCTCATGCTCAAGCAACCGTGAAACCTCTTTTGGGATTTCATCATATTCCTCCTCTTCGGCCACATACGCAGAATATTCAAAGTTGGGAGAGGGTGCAGGGTCATTGTACTCAACGAGTTTTTTAATTAATCTACACATATTACTTATGATTACTTTTAGAAACTGACACATGTAGCAAGTGATTATGCAGATTCAATTACAATTATTATTTATTTTGAAAGGATTTTTCTGATTACCATTTTCCAAGAAAAATCAGAAAATAAAGACACAATTTGGGAATCAAAGACAAATTTTATTAATGATTTCAAATATCAAAACAACAGATATGCCCATACAATATCAATACTTTCACCTTGGGCAGAGTGAAAGATTTTTGAAAATATTAACAAGTTGTACCCCAATTTTTGACCTAAGATCCCATTTTTATTTTTTGCATTTTTATACAAAAGTCAAGGTCACGAAATACGGTCGGTTTTAACCTCTCACCTTCGAGCTTTGACTATGCGAAGATTGTCAAGTGTTTTGAACATTTTTAGCCTATGTATCACTAATTTCTAATCGCATACAAAGGTGTATGCTCATGTTTTCTTTTGCTTCATGTGCAGAGACAGGTCTGAATCAAGAGCATCAGGTGTCGCGCCTCAATTAAGGTTTTGAGTCTCTCAAGCCAGAAGTACGGTTGATTGTGGATTCTCGAAGACTGATTCATCAAGGCACACTGTTGCATCCTTAATTTCGCCCCTAATTTCTTCAGTCGCACATTCATACCATATTTTGTCATTTGGTCACAATCATTAGTAAATATCTTCATTCATCATATTTTGCATCATTAGTCGTATTTAAGTTTAATAATAAAAATATTTTGGTTTTATAGACAAACTGTTAAAAGCAATTCAACAATGTGCGAAAAGATAGCGAGAAAAATATTTCAAGTTTTCACCTCTTACCGATCATTTTATGAATCTGCATGACGCGTAGATTAGGACGGTATGCTCACTTTATTTTTTCGGTATAGTTTGAAGTCTCGTTTTTAACCGTAAATGTCCGTATTAGCCTGATATTTTATCATTTTATTTTTGACTTCTTGAATATTTTTTCTTTAATCTTTATGACATGTAGATTATTTTAATGTGTTCATTTTATTTTTTCGGATAAATTTTCGTCCGTTTTTTATCATTTTTGGTCATTTTGGGTCTTTATATTTTATTCATAAAATATTCAAAAAAATCATGTTAAATTGAGTTAATTTTAATGCATTTAGTTTTTGGTAATTTTTATCATTTAAGGGCTTTTTGGTCATAAAAAATTATTTGTTAAACTGTGCTTTATTCTGATTGGTTGTTAGAGAGAGTAATGGATCGATCCAGAAATAGCAAATGAATTGCAAAACAGAAGTTAAATTTCCTCTTGATCTGTCTATATAAACACTTCTTTCTTTTCTTTGTTAATGGGGGGAAACACAAAAAAAAAAAAAAACAATACAACAAGAGCAACTAACAGTAATCCACACTTCTCTCTCTCAACCTTGTATCTCTCCCATGCCTATCTCCCTTCCTTCTACCGTTCCAATCCCATACCACAACTTCCTCACCAACCAAAACTCCATTGTCTAACATTTCACCAACTATACCACCACCTATTCCAAGTGAATCTGTTCTGAACTTCACCAGCATCATTTTCACATCAACTCCCTCTCATATGCTATTTCTCCACCCTTGTTTTCCCTTCCACCCTCAATACTCTTTTCCTCTTTGTTCAACAACACAATCAAACGCGTACCACACTCACACAATCGCCCTTCTTCCTCTTTCTGTCACCGTCCCAAACCCTTCTTTCTCCCACTTCCTTGCCCTGGATTCTCGCCGTTCCTCTTGGTTACACTGCTCTTACTTTTGTTATTGCGTTTCTTAAAACCGTTAGGAACTTCGCTTCTCCCAAAGCACAGCGCAGGAAATTGGTTGGTAAAAATGCGTTGTTGTGTAAGTCGGTGGATGAGTTGTTGCAAAGAGGAAGAGATGAAGTCAAGGTTGATGATCTCAAAGGAATTGAAAATAAGACAGGTTTTGGCTTGGAATAAATTTTGCGCAAATATATTCGATATGCTCTGAACGAGAAACCATTCAATCCTGATGTTGTAGCTGATTTAATTCAGCTAAGAAGAGCTTCTGCATTAAATGACTCACAAGTTGCTGAGATTCTAAATGAAATTTCACGAAGAATTGTGAGAGACAAAGGTCCTATTGTAATGAATAAATCAGGTTATACTGAAAAGGGTTTCAAGAGAAAACTAGCTGTTCAAGCTCTTTTTGGAAAGGTCTTCTATCTATCTGAGCTGCCTGAGTTCTGTTCAAGAGATAGCTCCTTAGTTGTTAAGGAAATCTTCGGAGTAACAGATGAAGATGCAGATCAACTCAGATTACACACAACTTCAGAAGCCGGCAACCTAGATTCTCTTGAGAAGATGGTTGATAGTTCAGATTCAGAAGATTCTAGTGAGGTTTAATAATGCTTGATGCAAATATGCCTCAGGGTTTTGAATTCACAGAGGCCGAGGAATTGGTTATGCAAACAATCTTCTCATGACTTGGTGCTGCAAATTCTAGATCACCATCATCAACATCTCCACCTAACCTCCATCAAATACAATTCCTCTGCCGCTATTAAATTGTAACCCTATTTCTTCTATTTTCTTAAACATTTTTTTCTGTCAAAGTTGCAAAATTTTCTTTCCAGGTCAGAATAGTAGCGCTCTGTATTATACGTTTGGGGGCCCACAAATCAGGTCTCAAGATCAAGGTATATAGTTTTTAGGGCATTAGGATATTAGTGTTTTTTTTTAGAAGCTGAAGGCAGTTCGATGAGGCATAGATTTGGAAAATAGTATTATCAATGAAGCAGTTGAGCTAGCACTGCTACTTGTAGTGGCTTGATGCTGAGGGCGGTATGCCGGTTATAGTTGGGGGGAAATGAAAAGGTATCATGCTGGCAGCTGCACTAGTGCAGTTAATAACAGTTCAATTGGTGGCCCATCGGCTAGGGACCTTGGGAGAATTGATTCATCTTCCTTGCCAACCAACTTTCCTGTAAGTTCAAGGCAACAACACTTTTTTTTAGACTCATTTTCCTTTCTAATTAATATTTTGAATTGAAATTAATGTGATGTGTTTCTTTAGTTGAATTGTAGAGTTTTTGAAACAATTGTGTTAAAATGGGTATTGTTGACATTTTTAGTTTTTTTTGTTGTCAATTTTGGAGAATTTAAATTTAGTTTTAATAATTAATTTGTTCCTCATTAGTTCAGAATTTTTTTCAATTGGAACTATGGAGTTTAATGCATAGATATAGTGGTTGTCCAAAATTTGGTTTAATTGAATAATTCTTGAATTGGAATCAATTTTCCGTGTTCGATTTTGAATTGAATAATTTCATGAATTCTTGATTTTGATTTGTGTAAATATTCATTTATTCACGTGTATTCATACAATTTTATTTTTGATTTTATACTCATTAACACATATTTTAATTGTTGCAATTTCGTTTCATTTTAATTTGTATACCGCTTATGCTACTAACAAATTTGCTTACTGTGAAGGTTTTCGAGAGCAATTTCAAGCGTTCGTTCCCGCGTAGCACATTTATAATTTTTCTTTATTCCTTTTTTACCTTACTATTTTGATTTAATATTTGGTACTGTAAATACATATTTGTACATAATATTTTGACTGTATATTTTACTTGTAAATAAATTCAGGTTTTGAAAATATTATTTTCATCGCATTATGATTTTATTTTTAATTCCAACTAACTTCTGAAAATTGTGCGGACGCACATAAGTTTCCTGTGCTATTAGATTTTGTCGGTATATCTCTTGTGATGCAGGGATTCTTATCTGACACTGTGAGCTTTATCCACCGCCTTTGCGCTTTATCTGATGCTCGGAGTATTATCTCACATTAGGTTTTTTGATGATGCTGTCGGCTTGTGATTTATTTTCACATAAGGTTTGATATACTCTTAGCTTATTTATCCGTCTAGGGTTTTAAATCCAAGGGAAATGTTTTAAATTTGTTGACTTCATGTCATCGAACATATCTCATACAATCGTGCGAATACCCTCATTCATTTTTTGCTTATTTATTATTTTTCCAAACTTAAGATAATTTTCCCAAAAGACTCCATTTTCAAACTCACACCTTTTAAGTCAAAACTTCGACACTAGGTCGTCGTATCTTCAAAATCTCTCCAACACCGATTTTTAGTCAAACGAACCATTTTAATCAAACAAACAATTTTAAACCAAAAAACAGATATTTCAAAAGGTTCCTGCGGAGTACCGCAGATGCATTGGGTGCTAATACCTTCCCATTGTATAACCAACCTCCGAACTCTCAATCTCTTTTAAAAACGCATTGTATTTTCATTACTTTTAAATATTACTTTACATTGCATATTTTAGGGTTTTATTTCGCTCTTTTCCCTTTTCCCTTGGAAATAATAAAGCGCGGTGGCGACTCTTGCTTTTGCGAGTCAAGTTAATTAATAGCTTGATCTCCGATTTTCACCACTACAGAATTGGCGACTCTGCTGGGGATAGATTGACCTCTTGCTGGTCCATCCCTAAGTGGGTTAAGCCTAATTTGTTTTATCTGTTTTATCATTATTTGATTGTTTGATTATATGTATATATTGTGATTATTTGGGTGTTGATAATATTTACAAAGGACAAGTCCTATACCCGGACTAAGTTACACTTAGGAATAGGACGGGCGATATAGTCATGTTAACTTTGAGGGAGTAATCCCGAAGAAGGAGGCATGAGATCCCCCACTCAGTGGAAGGCCCTTTTGAACGTAATATTTGTTTACCGAGTAATCGGGAAGACATTATTATTTTCGACTTGGGAGCCAGAGAAGCTGGGAACCGTAGAACCCTAACCCATCTTGGCCTTTTAGGTGTAGCGCGGAGATTATAACGGAGTAATCCGGAAGTAATTGTTACGCGATGCTACGCTCGGATGAGTTTCTCTTGAGAATATTGCTGATTATTGAGTAATCAAGACGTTGGTAATATCCGAAGGAGGAATGTAGACTCCGGGAACTCTTAGAACCTTGTTCTACAGGTGTGATTAAACCGTTAGTACATACCTTGAGGGTGTTCCTTACCTTGACTCCATGCTCGTGACGTTGAACCTTTCGACTTTATTTGTGACCTTGCTTGTGGTTGTTGCATAGCCATGCATTCATGCATCCATAAAACCCTTTTCACTTGACTTTGAAGGAATTTGTAGGTCTTTCTTTGTAAACATCACAAGTTTTGTCAAGCTCAATGGATCTTGGGTGTTGATAGGGCGAAAACCCTAATCCACCAAAATGGATGATTGATCTTGATGATAACTTGATCAATGTTTGGAGCCAATTTAAAATTCATCTTCTATCTTCATACTTTGATGTTTACAACTTAATATCTTGAGTTCCTTGAAAATCAAATAAAAACTCTCTTTTGCATATCATACATCATTCTACATTTTTTGTTTCACTGTCAAAGGTCTTTTTCCGAGTCTTATTTTTCCTTTGGTCTCACTAGTACAACACTCGCGCTAAGAGAACAATGGAGAAAGAGATTTCTGAACTCCGCAGATAGGTGACTAATTTGAAAGCTGGTATGGATCACTCAACTGTTTTGGTTGAAATTTTGGTTGCCTCCCAAGTCAATCCTTCTAGGAGGAAGGAAGCGATGATAAAAGTATTCACTGAAACTCTAAAATCATTCTCTCATGAGAAGGTGAGGGTTAATGCACCTAATGACTTTCCTGACAAGGTGAATGTGGGAGTGCATTTAGAAGAAGATGTCGGAAAGGGATGTTTATATGAAGATGGTAGCTCAACTAATGGTGTGAAGAAGTTTGATAACAACTTTTCCAAGAAGAGAACCAGAGGAAGAAATAATCATTGTTAGAATCATCATGTTTCTCCTATTCATCAACAGAATCAGCAAGTTCCTAATCAGAGGAAAACCCAGTTTGATCCAATTCCAATTACCTATACAGAGTTGTTCCCTATCCTGATGCGGAGGAATTTGGTTCAGACCTGACCTCCACCGAAGGTTCCTGAGAAGATACATTGGTACTACAAAGCTGATTTGGCTTGTACCTTTCATCAAGGTGCTCCTGGGCATGACTTGGAGGGTTGCTTTGCTTTGAAGATTGAAGTTCAGAAGTTGGTTAGAAGTGGTATCTTGTCATTCAAGGACGTTGGTTTTGAGGTTCAAATCAAGCACGTGCCGAAGAGTAAACACGATTGATGGTCACTTTGAGTTTTGAAGGATGTTTTTGGTGATTCAAGTCCATATGGAAATCCTTCCCCGATCATTAACTTATTTCTGCTTTTTGTAATTTTTCTTGTTTATCAAAACATTGTTTGCATGTAAGAACTTGTTTGCATCTGAATGATTATCTTAATACAATGAGTATGTTTGTCTTGAAGAAATTCATTCGTTTCACTCATGTTTGTTTTTAAATTTTAAATTGCTTTTTGCACTATGATACCAAATTGTTGCTCGTTCTCTTGCCTAGGCAGAGATTGAAGGGAGGATGATAATCTAAAGAACACAAAAATCTCTGATTGTTTGCTTTTGGATAAAATCTTGTTGATGATGTACATGCATTGTTTCTAATCCCTAAACACCGGAGATATAAGGAAGATAATCCCTTGCTAACCCCTTTTGAGCCTTGAAGTAGAAGTTTCTTTTCTATATGAAAAAACCCTCAACTTTTAACCTGGGGCAGGGTAGTTTTCAGTTAATCTGATTGAGTGTTCAAAACTCATAAGGAAAATGTTTTTTGAAGAGAAACTACGAGGGCTATCCTTCATGTATAATGAATCTAGAGGATGTGGAACCATAATGTTAACCCTCATTCATCAAGAAACGAGGCAATCACAATCCTCTCAACAAACAAAGACAAGCTAATGTCACACATTTTGTTCAAAAAGTCAAAAATCGAGAAAAAGAAAAAGCCTGCTAAGTCAAAAAACATGAAAACGTGTGACTTAGGAAAAATTAAGGCATCTCGCTGGACTATCAATTCAAAAGAATTAGTTCAGGCAAAAGTTAGGGAAAATAAAAATGGCAAAGAAAAGGACTGCAAAGAAAAGTCCTCAGCAAAGCACAAATTGGTGACTACAAATACGAAGACATGAGGGTGGTTTCTATTTCGAAAGCCTCGTCGTTTCCTTGACCGTCACAAAATCCTTTTGAGAGATGAACACTCATGTCGAATTAACTGAACATAGGGTTGGAGAACATCATGAAGAATGGGTGGCACCAAATATTTTGAGCCTTAAAATCTTTTTTCTAAAAACCGTGAACCAGACCACGTTACAACCTTCAAAAGTCCTAATTGAAGCAAGATTATTTTGAAAGCATACTTCAATGAGATAGTGTTCCTGACTCCCATGAATGTTCTAAATAGTTATGTTAGTATCATATGTTTTTCCTATACAAAAATAAATGGTGCTTTAACTCGCAAAATTTGTGCGATATCTTTCAAAATCTTCAAGGCCTACATAACTGTTGCATTAGAATTTTCATTCTCATTGTAAACTTTTTCTAACTGCAAAACACTTGTTTGATGTCAAGGAAGCTCACATAAGCACCAGTGATGAGTTTATTCTTTTAAGGCCTGAAACTATGTTGAGTAATTGGCGGATCACGTCAAGAAAAAATCATATCCAGGGGCATGTCAGCTGAAGACCTTAAGCACGGACATGTTGCTTCTCCCAGTTAATGCTTTTCCCAACTTGTTTGCTCGTTTGGGGCAAAAATTCGAAGACTTTGTTGTGCCAACTACAGTCAATCCGGGGCAATCACATCGAGATTTGATGAATTCCTCTAATAGTTTGAAGACACCAGAGCATGGTGAATGCCAGGTCTTTTGTAAAATCCTCTTGAGACGATTTCTCCTCATCAACCAGATAGCTTGGGGCATGTTAGAAGTGAAGCTATTCGCAAGAATTGTCGTGCAACATGCAGCTCATCAGCAGTAAACTTGGGGCATCTAAAATTAGTCCCAAGGGCAATCCAGATTTGTCAAGATATGTTTTGCACACATTATCAGAGGGTGGTGTTCCCAGTATCTCCAGCTAAGCATGACTTTTTCCAGCCGAAATAGTGTTCGTGTTGTCATCCTTTCAAGGGATTGTTAGTGATAGAAGATTGAACTTTGGGCTTTCTACCGAAAAATATCTTCCTTTCCAAATAAATTTAAGCCTTGTAAAAGGACTTTGCTCCAATGATGGCTTTTGTTTTTATCTCCAGTAATGTTCCCCTTTTGTTGAGATTAGCTGAGCGTCGGGTTGTACTGGGACGTCTTATCATCTTCCGTCTATCTCCCCTGTTTGTTTTGTCAGCATATATATGACATTCATTCATTCGTTCACACTTGCATCATGCACGCACATTTGCATTTGTTGATATCTTTGAGTTCGTATACCTTGGTTATGTCTATTCAAATAGCGTATTTGATCTTTCCAAATAGAGTGTCAACTTAAGCAGAAAGTGTGCCTCTTTTCTAATTCCCAACTGAGTTAACTCTCGTGGAAGAATCTTGCTTTAGCTTTCCTTTTCCATCTCTGGATAGGATAAATCCCCATTTGAGTTATTTCCTCATTGGGTGGAGTCTTGTTTGATTATTTTCTCTCCAGTTTATTCCTGGATTGAGCTTTGCCTCTTGTGAACGATACCCTGTGGATCTCTCTAGGCTGTGAAACCTAGATGAAGAGTGCATTTACTTTGCAAATTTAAATACTTGGTCTCCTCAAGAAGGATTTATTCATGGTTCCCCATTGAAGATGAACTTTATTCCCCAGCAGTGTTATCACAACCTTCTTCTGGAATATCGACATGACAACAAGCGACTGACTCTTTATTTGAGCAGTTTGATTATTTCTGATTTCTCTACGACAAATGGCGGTCTCTTCATGAGAAGTTTGTCCATCCCCAATGAAATTATTGGTTCTCACCTCCAGCAATATCTTCACGATATTGTATGGGTATCTTTTTGGGAAACAGCAAGCGGCGGTCTCTTCATGAGGTAACTTGTGTGTTATGGATACTCCTGACAAACAGCAAGCGGCGGTCTCTTCATGAGCAACTTGTATGTTATTGATACCTTAGAGAAAACAGCAAGCGGCGGTCTCTTCATGAGCAACTTGTATGTTATTGCTACCTTTGAAAAAAAAACAGCAAGCGGCGGTCTCTTCATGAGCAACTTGTGTGTTATTGGTAATTTTGAAAAAAACAGCAAGCGGCGGTCTCTTCATGAGCAACTTGTATGTTATTGATACCTTTGGAAAACAGCAAGCGGCAGTCTCTTCATGGACAACTTGTATGTTATTATCACCTTTGAAAACAACAAGCGGCAGTCTCTTCATGAGCAACTTGTGTGTTATTGTTCTCTCGAAAAACGGCAAGTGGCAGTCCTTTCATGGGTAGCTTGTACGTTATTTTTTTCTTTTGAAAATGGCAAGTGGCAGCTTCTTCATGAGCAGCTTGTACGTTAGTATTTTTGGAAGACAGCAAGTGGCAGCTTATCTATTTGAGCAACTTGTGTGTTATTGTTCCCTTGAAAACGGCAAGTGGAAGCTTCTTCATGAGCAGCTTGTACGTTAGTATTTTTGGAAGACAGCAAGTGGCAGCTTACCTATTTGAGCAACTTGTGTGTTATTGTTATCTTTTAAAAACAGCAAGCGGCGGTCTCTTCATGAGCAACTTGTATGTTATTGATACCTTAGAGAAAACAGCAAGCGGCAACCTCTCCATGAGCAACTTGTATGTTATTGTCACCTTTGAAAACAGCAAGCGGCGGTCTCTTCATGAGCAACTTGTATGTTATTGACACCTTTGAAAGATAGCAAGTGGCGGCCTCTTTATTTGAGCAGCTTGTGTATCCCCAACAATAATGTCTACTCAGCAAATGGCATCCCTTTCGGAAAAGTCCCGTGGGGAAGTTTGTTTATTTTATCCTTTTCAAGCGATATCTTGGTTAGAGAAGAAATGTGAAATCAGAGATGTTTATCTCCAGCCACAGTGCTGATGTCAATCATTTTATCTCCAGCCACAGTGTTGATGTCAATCATTTTGTTTTCCCGCCACAGTGCTGATGTCAATCATTTTGTTTTCCAGCCACAGTGCTGATGTCAATCATTTTGTTTTCCAGTCACAGTACTGATGTCAATCATTTGCTTTTCCAGTTACAGTACTGATGTAAATCATTTGCTTTTCCAGTTACAGTACTGATGTAAATCATTACCTTTTCCAGTCTCAATACTGATGTAAATCATTCAAGAGTCTCTCATTTGAAGTCTATGACTTTGTTTCCCCAGTGGTGTTATAATCTGTTCCCCTGTAGGATTACTATAATATGCTTGGTTTCTCCAGCATAGTTTGTCTCATATGGCGTCATTCCCCATAAAATTCAGAGCATTACATTCATATCATATCATGAACATAATCGCGGTATCATAAGGCCAAAAAATTGTGTATTCTATATTTAAGTCCCTTCAATCTCGTCGAAATGAAGATCCCAATCTTCATATCTCCAGATAGAAGAAACTTAAATAGGGGCAGCTGTTGTACCCCAATTTTTGACCTAAGATCCCATTTTTATTTTTTGCATTTTTATACAAAAGTCAAGGTCACGAAATACGGTCGGTTTTAACCTCTCACCTTCGAGCTTTGACTATGCGAAGATTGTCAAGTGTTTTGAACATTTTTAGCCTATGTATCACTAATTTCTAATCGCATACAAAGGTGTATGCTCATGTTTTCTTTTGCTTCATGTGCAGAGACAGGTCTGAATCAAGAGCATCAGGTGTCGCGCCTCAATTAAGGTTTTGAGTCTCTCAAGCCAGAAGTACGGTTGATTGTGGATTCTCGAAGACTGATTCATCAAGGCACACTGTTGCATCCTTAATTTCGCCCCTAATTTCTTCAGTCGCACATTCATACCATATTTTGTCATTTGGTCACAATCATTAGTAAATATCTTCATTCATCATATTTTGCATCATTAGTCGTATTTAAGTTTAATAATAAAAATATTTTGGTTTTATAGACAAACTGTTAAAAGCAATTCAACAATGTGCGAAAAGATAGCGAGAAAAATATTTCAAGTTTTCACCTCTTACCGATCATTTTATGAATCTGCATGACGCGTAGATTAGGACGGTATGCTCGCTTTATTTTTTCGGTATAGTTTGAAGTCTCGTTTTTAACCGTAAATGTCCGTATTAGCCTGATATTTTATCATTTTATTTTTGACTTCTTGAATATTTTTTCTTTAATCTTTATGACATGTAGATTATTTTAATGTGTTCATTTTATTTTTTCGGATAAATTTCCGTCCGTTTTTTATCATTTTTGGTCATTTTGGGTCTTTATATTTTATTCATAAAATATTCAAAAAAATCATGTTAAATTGAGTTAATTTTAATGCATTTAGTTTTTGGTTATTTTTATCATTTAAGGGCTTTTTGGTCATAAAAAATTATTTGTTAAACTGTGCTTTATTCTGATTGGTTGTTAGAGAGAGTAATGGATCGATCCAGAAATAGCAAATGAATTGCAAAACAGAAGTGAAATTTCCTCTTGATCTGTCTATATAAACACTTCTTTCTTTTCTTTGTTAATGGGGGGAAACACAAAAAAAAAAAACAAAAACAATACAACAAGAGCAACTAACAGTAATCCACACTTCTCTCTCTCAACCTTGTATCTCTCCCACGCCTATCTCCCTTCCTTCTACCGTTCCAATCCCATACCACAACTTCCTCACCAACCAAAACTCCATTGTCTAACATTTCACCAACTATACCACCACCTATTCCAAGTGAATCTGTTCTGAACTTCACCAGCATCATTTTCACATCAACTCCCTCTCATATGCTATTTCTCCACCCTTGTTTTCCCTTCCACCCTCAATACTCTTTTCCTCTTTGTTCAACAACACAATCAAACGCGTACCACACTCACACAATCGCCCTTCTTCCTCTTTCTGTCACCGTCCCAAACCCTTCTTTCTCCCACTTCCTTGCCCTGGATTCTCGCCGTTCCTCTTGGTTACGCTGCTCTTACTTTTGTTATTGCGTTTCTTAAAACCGTTAGGAACTTCGCTTCTCCCAAAGCACAGCGCAGGAAATTGGTTGGTAAAAATGCGTTGTTGTGTAAGTCGGTGGATGAGTTGTTGCAAAGAGGAAGAGATGAAGTCAAGGTTGATGATCTCAAAGGAATTGAAAATAAGACAGGTTTTGTCTTGGAATAAATTTTGCGCAAATATATTCGATATGCTCTGAACGAGAAACCATTCAATCCTGATGTTGTAGCTGATTTAATTCAGCTAAGAAGAGCTTCTGCATTAAATGACTCACAAGTTGCTGAGATTCTAAATGAAATTTCACGAAGAATTGTGAGAGACAAAGGTCCTATTGTAATGAATAAATCAGGTTATACTGAAAAGGGTTTCAAGAGAAAACTAGCTGTTCAAGCTCTTTTTGGAAAGGTCTTCTATCTATCTGAGCTGCCTGAGTTCTGTTCAAGAGATAGCTCCTTAGTTGTTAAGGAAATCTTCGGAGTAACAGATGAAGATGCAGATCAACTCAGATTACACACAACTTCAGAAGCCGGCAACCTAGATTCTCTTGAGAAGATGGTTGATAGTTCAGATTCAGAAGATTCTAGTGAGGTTTAATAATGCTTGATGCAAATATGCCTCAGGGTTTTGAATTCACAGAGGCCGAGGAATTGGTTATGCAAACAATCTTCTCATGACTTGGTGCTGCAAATTCTAGATCACCATCATCAACATCTCCACCTAACCTCCATCAAATACAATTCCTCTGCCGCTATTAAATTGTAACCCTCTTTCTTCTATTTTCTTACACATTTTTTTCTGTCAAAGTTGCAAAATTTTCTTTCCAGGTCAGAATAGTAGCGCTCTGTATTATACGTTTGGGGGCCCACAAATCAGGTCTCAAGATCAAGGTATATAGTTTTTAGGGCATTAGGATATTAGTGTTTTTTTTTAGAAGCTGAAGGCAGTTCGATGAGGCATAGATTTGGCAAATAGTATTATCAATGAAGCAGTTGAGCTAGCACTGCTACTTGTAGTGGCTTGATGCTGAGGGCGGTATGCCGGTTATAGTTGGGGGGAAATGCAAAGGTATCATGCTGGCAGCTGCACTAGTGCAGTTAATAACAGTTCAATTGGTGGCCCATCGGCTAGGGACCTTGGGAGAATTGATTCATCTTCCTTGCCAACCAACTTTCCTGTAAGTTCAAGGCAACAACACTTTTTTTTAGACTCATTTTCCTTTCTAATTAATATTTTGAATTGAAATTAATGTGATGTGTTTCTTTAGTTGAATTGTAGAGTTTTTGAAACAATTGTGTTAAAATGGGTATTGTTGACATTTTTAGTTTTTTTTGTTGTCAATTTTGGAGAATTTAAATTTAGTTTTAATAATTAATTTGTTCCTCATTAGTTCAGAATTTTTTTCAATTGGAACTATGGAGTTTAATGCATAGATATAGTGGTTGTCCAAAATTTGGTTTAATTGAATAATTCTTGAATTGGAATCAATTTTCCGTGTTCGATTTTGAATTGAATAATTTCATGAATTCTTGATTTTGATTTGTGTAAATATTCATTTATTCATGTGTATTCATACAATTTTATTTTTGATTTTATACTCACTAACACATATTATAATTGTTGCAATTTCGTTTCATTTTAATTTGTATACCGCTTATGCTACTAACAAATTTGCTTACTGTGAAGGTTTTCGAGAGCAATTTCAAGCGTTCGTTCCCGCGTAGCACATTTATAATTTTTCTTTATTCCTTTTTTACCTTACTATTTTGATTTAATATTTGGTACTGTAAATACATATTTGTACATAATATTTTGACTGTATATTTTACTTGTAAATAAATTCAGGTTTTGAAAATATTATTTTCATCGCATTATGATTTTATTTTTAATTCCAACTAACTTCTGAAAATTGTGCGGACGCACATAAGTTTCCCGTGCTATTAGATTTTGTCGGTATATCTCTTGTGATGCAGAGATTCTTATCTGACACTGTGAGCTTTATCCACCGCCTTTGCGCTTTATCTGATGCTCGGAGTATTATCTCACATTAGGTTTTTTGATGATGCTGTCGGCTTGTGATTTATTTTCACCTAAGGTTTGATATACTCTTAGCTTATTTATCCGTCTAGGGTTTTAAATCCAAGGGAAATGTTTTAAATTTGTTGACTTCATGTCATCGAACATATCTCATACAATCGTGCGAATACCCTCATTCATTTTTTGCTTATTTATTATTTTTCCAAACTTAAGATAATTTTCCCAAAAGACTCCATTTTCAAACTCACACCTTTTAAGTCAAAACTTCGACACTAGGTCGTCGTATCTTCAAAATCTCTCCAACACCGATTTTTAGTCAAACGAACCATTTTAATCAAACAAACAATTTTAAACCAAAAAACAGATATTTCAAAAGGTTCCTGCGGAGTACCGCAGATGCATTGGGTGCTAATACCTTCCCATTGTATAACCAACCCCCGAACTCTCAATCTCTTTTAAAAACGCATTGTATTTTCATTACTTTTAAATATTACTTTACATTGCATATTTTAGGGTTTTATTTCGCTCTTTTCCCTTTTCCCTTGGAAATAATAAAGCGCGGTGGCGACTCTTGCTTTTGCGAGTCAAGTTAATTAATAGCTTGATCTCCGATTTTCACCGCTACAAAATCAAATTACTTTTAAATGCGAATGCAAGAAGGAACATTAATAGTGATCCAATTTTGGACTGTGACTCCATGCGTCACGTAGTTTGGCATATCTTGCTCTACTTCGCCTTCTAGAATAGCATTGATTCCTGGAATAGTTGGATGAAGGTAACCTCTATTGTGAAAGATGTCTTGATATTTACCCAAAGCAGACATCAGCTTCATATTCTCACCTTTACAATTCTTCACAGAGAATCTTAAACCATCTCTATTCTTATTCACAGGTGGATCAACAATCTGCCCCCACACCTTACTAGGGCCATTACACACTACCTGTTGACCATCCTTAAACGAAGCTATAGAATTCTCGTTTTCCCTTGCATTATCAATGGATAAAGCTTGGAACTGAGTTCCAACAGCAGCTTCATCCGCTTCCACAACACTGAAAGAGGATAAATGAGATATTAACAAATCCTGCTCTCCATTTACGATAACCACCTTTCCTTCACGAATAAACTTCAGCTTCTAGTGCAAAGTTGAAGTAACAACCCCTGCCTCATAGATTCACGGTCGTCCCAGTAAATAGCTGTAAGCGGGAACAATATCCATAATGTGGAAAGTAATATGAAATAAGTGTGGGCATATATGAATAGGAAAATCTACTTCCCCCATGACTGACTTCCTCGATCCATCAAAAGCTTTCACAATTATGCCACTCGGGCGCATGGGAGTTCATTGGTACTTCAACTTCATGAGTGTGCTCCTTGGTATGACATTTAAAGCGGACCCATTGTTAATCAACACATTGGACAATGAATCGTTCTTACAATTCATGGAGATATGGAAATCCAAGTTATGATTCCTTCCTTCATCGGGAAGCTCGTCATCACAGAAACTCAGGTTATTACAGGATGTAATATTCCCGACAACACTACTGAATTGGTCTAAAGGCATATCACTTTCCATGAAAGCTTGATCTAATACTCTCATCAAAGATTCCCTGTAGGCAGAAGAGTTCATTAGCAAGTCTAGAATAGATATCTTTGATGGAGTCTACAATAATTGATCTACGATCCAGTAGTCGCTCATCTTGATAATCTTCAATATATCATCCACATCTTTTTCCAGAGTAGTACCACTAGATTCTGCCACTGCTTTCTTAGGTTCAGTACTTTCAAAAACCCTTTTATCAGCATTAACATTCCCTCGAATGTCAGGTGGGAAAACACGGCCACTGCGGGCCACCCAGTTGGTTTCAACAATATTCTTGACATCAGACAAAGTTTAGATGGGGACTTCCACACCATCCTCCAAGATTGTAGCATTGTATTTATATGGCACGTCCTTGTCTGATTCGTAAGGAACATGACCCGGTATGCAAATCACCACTGGAGCAATAACTGGTTTGCTATGGTACTCAATTCCTATAGGGGCAGGAACACCGAAACAAGGCACAATAACATTCACCCCTTCTTCAGAATACTTAGACATCACAAAATCATTACTAGAGAACATATCTTCATCTGAGGAAAAAAATTCATTTGCAGAAGCATGCTCATCATCTGACACAATCTCGGCCGAGCAGTCTTTAATCACGTTAATTCCATTGTAATCATCTCTATTGCCCGAAACTTTGATAGTACCATTGTCCAATAATAACGGAACACCCTTTTTCACAATGGAACAAACACGAGAATATCGGCAGCAAATATGGAAAGACCCATAATGGTGTTTTTTTACCATCCATGTGATAGAAGGTAGCGTGTAACTGTATCAAATCGCCATTCATATGATTCACGTTAAAAATCCAAAATTCACCGGGACATCCATAGACCATATTCACATTTTCTTTGTACTCTACCCTAGGCCTGATTATATGAATGAGGCCTTCGTCCATTATTTCCTGAAGATCAACTTTTATTTTATCACATCCCTGAATATTTGTACTGCAAATACCACAACCAGCATGGTTATACGTATAGTAACTGAACTCTCAGAGGTCAGCATGCATCTTCACCAGATCCCCTCTAACCAGGTTGATATCAAAAATCTGGAAGTCCCCTGGACAACCAACAACCATGTTTACAACATTTTTTCCTCCATGCTTAGGAAAAGGATTATCTTTTACGTTACGGCCAACAACTTTAAAGGATAAGAGGCCATATCTCACCATATTTTGTACTTTAGATTTCAAAGGGTAACGATTCTAAATATTGTGCCCTTGAGCTCCTTGATGAAAAGCGCATGTCCGGTCTGCCTTAAAATACTAGGGTAGAGTTGAAGGTATAGTAGGGGTGGCTTGGTTTGAACCAACTTCTTCTGAATCAAAGCTGGGAACAACTCTGCTTAGCTCATTAGAATAGAGTCAAAAGCTTCTCTCTTTTGACTTTTCCCTTGATTCCCCTGAGGAGGTTGTCTCCAATAGGCAATAGTGGTTGGAGTTACATTGACAACTGGAGTCATAGAAACAACCTGTTGCTGGTACCAATGATGCCTTCTAGGTGGCCTGATTTTTCTTTCCCTAATAACAACATTTATTTCGCTTTCTTTCTTTCGAGAGAACTCGTATGATGACTTCTTCGTCCCTTCATCTTTTATCAAGCGCCGTTCTTTGACAACCTCTTCTAGTCTAACAGCCATGCTCACCATCTTGATGAAATCACTCGATGCACTAGCGACCATCCTTTCATAATAAAATGATCCAAGGGTTTTCAAGATGACCTTGGTCATTTCTTGTTCTCCCATAAGTGGCACCACCTGGGCAGCTATCTCGTGTCAGCGCTGCACATATTCTTTGAATGACTCCTTGTATCTCTGAGCCATTACCCTCAACTGGTCACGGTCAGGTGCCATGAACATATTTTACTTATACTGCTTGGTGGAGGCTTCCCCTAGATCATTGAAGGTGCATATACTACTACTGTCCAGACTCATATACCACTTCAGAGCAGAGCCAGTTAAACTATCTTGAAAGAAATGAATAAGCAAACATTGATCATCAATATGGGTTGACATTTTTCTGATATACATCACGACGTGGTCACGAGGACAAGAGTTGCCTTTGTACCTCTCAAATTTAGGCACTTTAACCTTAGCTGGCACCTTTAGTTGGGATCTAGGCAGAGTTCACTAACGTTCTGTCCAAATAATTCTTTTCCTCGAAGGGCCTTCATTTCCTTATGCACCTCATTGAACTGGTCTTGAAAGTCATCCAACTGATCACAGAAACCCATACTTTCACTTGGTGGAGGAACAGGACAATAAACTTCATCATTAGCAAACGACATAGCATTCACTGAAGGAGGTGTAGTATAATGGATCTCATTTCTAGTAGCAAGAGTAACATGCACCACAGGAGGTGCGGGAATAGTAGCAACTTGAACAACTGGAGAAACTTGAGTATCAAGATTATACCCTTCTAGCATGAAATTTTATGGCATCCCCCACGAGTAACCCTGAAGCATATGAACTTGTGCAACAGTAATTGGAGTAACAGAAACGAGAACTGATGGCCTTTCAGAAACAATCGTTGTTTGCTGTGGCTGAGAAAAAGGAGGAACAAGTGGTGGCTAATTCTGAGCAGCCACCAATGATTCCATTAAAGCAGTCAGATTGGCCATACCGGCCTTCAAAGTAGTAACTTCTTTGTGTAACTCACGATTCTCTTGTTCAATATTCTCCATTTTCTTCCTGGAATTAGCTCGAGTATTGTACCGGTGAGACAGCTTGCTGAACGAAGTAGAGAAACTCAGTAAGACACCTGGGTATGAATAAAAATGCAAGAAATATGTACAAGATGATGCATGATATGCAATTCACATGATTTATTTTATTATTATTAATATTTCATGGGACAAAAAGAATTATAGACGATTCACAAATACTGAAGTACTAAGACATTTTGAAATACTAAAAATATCATTATAATAACTTCAAAATGGATTATAACTTTTTAGTACAATTTTC
Source organism: Vicia faba (assembly GCA_948472305.1). Classification (NCBI taxonomy): domain Eukaryota; kingdom Viridiplantae; phylum Streptophyta; class Magnoliopsida; order Fabales; family Fabaceae; genus Vicia; species Vicia faba. The sequence goes on from OX451735.1 coordinate 1,356,495,930, forward strand.
AATAATCCTAAGTACAAGAGAAGATAGAATCTAAAATCCTAAGAAAGCAAAGCTGATGAAGATCACTCCACACACTAACGCTTTCTTGTGAGTCTTGCAATCAAATCACCATGGTCAGGAAGTGAATGACTAAGTTCTAATCGAGCTCTAAAGGAAAATAAATCCTCTTTCCTCACCATCACCTCTACATCACGACTCTCAAGAATCTCAATTAGGTTATCCTTCTCTTTCAAGTCTGCTTAGTAGGATATCTCTAAAGTCTGACACTTGTTCTTCCAAGCCTCCTTATCCTGCTGCATCCTAACTAGGGAAAGCTGAAGCTCTTACACGTCATCTAAAAGGGGAGGAGTGGTTTTCACAAACATATCAGGTAAAGGTTCCTCATGGGAATATGGCATATTCAACTGAATTTCCCTTGCCTGTGCCCATCGGAGATAAGGCTCCAAAGAAACAACTCCTCTAGGTACTAAGTCCTTTCTACTCTTCCTGTAATATAGTGCCAAGCCTTTTCAATATCCTCTTTAGCTTCCTTATGATCCTCTCCTTATTTAAGAAAGAAACCACTCAGATGAATACTATTTGGCTTATCTTTCATCGGATATCCAAGTTGTCATCGTGCAAGAACAAGATTGTAGTTAATTCCTCCCTTTGTACCAAGAAGAGGTGCATTGGGGAAACTACCACAACTATCGACAATCTCTATATCATAGTAAGTCTGATGATACCAAACAATGTCGGAATGAGTGAGATCCATAATCTTCGGAGCCCAACGAGGTTCCTTCTTGACATCCAGAAAGCATCGGACCGAGGAAGTGAGAAATAAACCACTGATAAAACAAAGGCGTGCAACAAATGATCATCCCTCCATGATAAGAATCCCGAAGATGAATAAAGTAATAAGAATCTCCTAATAATATAGGAATTGGATTCCCGATCAAAAAGATCCTGATGGCATTGATATCCACAAATTTGTCGATGATAGGAAATAAGAACAACCCATAAGTAAGCAGAGCAAAGATGGCCTCAAAAGCAACAATACTCTTCATCCTAGCAAAGTAACGAGCTTTCTCCAATAAAATTTGAGCGGGTAATCCTCTGATTCCTCCCTTGGTATTCACGTGGGCCTCAATCTCAGACCTCCCTAAATGAACCACAATAGCAATCTCAAGATACTTTGGCTCCCCTCCAAACCGGCGAAAGGAACACAATCGATAACAGGTAAACCAGTAGGTAAGAATACTCCTTCAATGTAGGCATCAACTGATAATCGGGGAAATTAAAATACCGATACATCAGATCATATAACTGGACCAAAGTCGAGAGAATACCCTCTTTCATCCTGATCTTCATATGAGACATGATGGATCCATACTTCTTCTGAAAATCAGCAAAACTCTCGATCTTGGGAATCAGACTCATCAAATTATCAATCTTAGGATCTTCGAAATTGTACTTCCGAGTTTTTATTTTTCCAGAATCCATGGTCAAACAGTACCTGAGATATTCGCAAAAAGGTTTGTAGCGGTAGAAATGTTTAAGACTAAGCCATTGGATGGACTAGACTTATACATATCAAAATAAAGATCGCGACTGTGCTTTATTGTTTCCAAAGGAATGGGAAAAGAGTGAATAACCCAAAAAGAGGGGGAAAGATTCAAGGTAAGGGGGTTGGTTATGAAAAGGGAAGGTATTAGCACCCTAAACATCTACGGTACTCCACAGGAAGCTCTTTGAAAAATCTATATATTTTGGCTATAAACTATTGTATAAAAAATAGATGGTGGAGGTGAGAAAAGAAGTATATTTTATGATTTTTGCATCCTCCGCGGTTGTGAACCTTTAGTGCCTACGTACCACCTTTCGCGCAATAGGGGATCAGGGTACATGTAGTTCACCTTTTAAAATTTTAAAACTAATGTGTGTTGGTTAATTTTATGAGATAAGGCAACATCGTCATTGTCCATGTGGAAAACATACTTACTACCCACAATCATGAGAAAGGAGAATTTGCATCATCTCAAAATGGAGGATATGGCTTGGATTTTAAAATCAACAAAGCCTCACTCAACACCCAAGTGGAAAATATCTCACTTCACTACATATTATAGAAGTATAGTTGTTTGCATCACTACAAGGATTGACAAGAGTCTAATCTTCTGAGAAAAGTTTTAAATAAAAGGCCAAAGTGGAAAAATGGTTTGAAATGAGATTTATTGACTTTTAGACTTCTCACAAAAAAGGTCAAGGTTTTATTAAATTGATTGGAATTTACTCAAATATTTTTGAAAAAATTTTGGTGATTTTTTTAAAGTTAGAAACTATTTTTAAACTAATTAAAATTGCTCAAACAAATATAAAATAGATAAAAAATAGTAACATCAATATAAGATTCCATAAAATTTTCAAAAAGTCAGAAATATGTAAAATGATATTTATGAATTTTTTTAGAATTAAAAAATGTCAGAAAATATTTTTAAAGTAATTAAAAGGAATCAAATAATGCAAAAAATATAAAAAATATCAAATATCAAAATAAAAATGTGAAAAAATTGTCATGAGATCAAAAATAATTCAAAGTATTTTTGTGAATTTTTTTTCATGATTTTTGGATAAAAAATAAAGATTTATGAATTTTTGAAAATTATATCAATTAAAATATAAAATCAGAAAATAAAATAAAACTAAAAAGATGTGGGCCATCAAATCATAGTCAAAACGCGTTAGTAAGTGGATCCAATGGGCTAGACGCGTTATGCTTAATATGTACCTTAGTGAGATACGCATAAGATCAGAAAAAAGGCAACCAATGAAATTAAAATGTTTGGAACGCTATCATTGACTGAGACGAGACATGTCATCATCTTCAACCTCTAGACACCATGCAATGGAGATTTTGTGAGATCCTTCAAATGCAAAAATTAGGATCCCAGACTAGTATCATTGGATTCGTCTTTTCAAGACGATCCTAACACCACCATCGCGCCAAATTTATATAAAGTATGCAAATAAATATGAATCAAAAACCCAGAAAATAGCGAGCACCTTCAATTTTAGATTTCTCTCTCAATTCTCAATGGATTTAAAAATTATAAGAAGCACAAGAATCAGGGGAAGGAGTAGAATAGGTTAGTGTTTTATTTAGATCTAAATGGTGGAGAATTCTACCTTTTTGAAGTTCAAGAAAGAAGCTCTAAAACTAGACTTATGTAGCTTGAATTATGGCTCGTTTTGCTTGGTTTAAGTGCTGGAGATTTTGTATGATACTGAAGGATGATGAATGTGAAAAGAATTTTGGAAGAAAAGGCTTGAATCTCAGAAACTGATTTAAAAAATTTGAAGTTTGTGTGAGGTTTTGACAGAGGGTATTTGGCTCTTAAAGCTTGAGGAAATGAATGGGGGATGACCCTCTATTTATAGGCAATCAAATGGAATGTTCAAGCATGTGAAATGATGAAGTTTGGAGGGAAATTGTGTGAACCTGATACACGAGCAAGGTGTGATCTGTTAGAACAATGTTTGAATCTAGTACCCTATAATTAAGTTTTGATGATAACAAAGTGAAAAGATATAGTACTTAAATATTTCATGATTGAATTATATGCTGCCTAAAATTACTATGCTCTGATTTGCAGATATGCTGATTAAAATAAGCAAGATCACATTTTCAGCATCAGAATATGATTTCATACACCAGCATCAGAAGTTGCTGAATCAGAACGTAAAGATCAGATGATCAACGCTTGCACATGCTGAAGCTTGATGAACAGAACTGCGCGTAAAACACTCTGATACAGAAACAATAGTTCATCAGCAGCGAAGCAGAATCAGAATGAGCCAAGCCAGAACGTGCATTGAAGAAGCAACGGTACTGTGCATTGAACGCTAATCAATTCCAACGGCCTCATTCCAGACAAGATCTGCTCAAAAAGGAAAGCTTGTTAATAGCATTGAATCAAGAATATTTGCTTCAACGTTCATCTTCTCAAGTGCTATATAAACCAAGCTTCGAAGATTATCATGGCTAATGCTTCCAAACTCTCTACACGCACAAAGCTGATCAATAATCTTCATCTACCAGTTTTGCTAAACCAACAAACTCTGATACTTCATTAGCGTTTAGCAACCTAGTATTCTAAGCTTCATTTGTGTAAACATCACAGTTGTGATATAGTTTTGTAGAAAACATTCACACACATTATTTTATACCTTTGTAAGAAAGTGTTGCCTTGACAAACCGGATTGTGGTTTGAATCAAGAAGGCTTTAGCAGTTGTTAAAGCAGATTTGTATTCAGTTGAATATAGTGAATTAAGACCTCGTTGGAGAGAGGCGAAATCACCTTGACGGGTGGACTGGAGTAGTTTGAGATCAAACGAACCAGGATAAAAATATCTTGTCATTTGCTTTAAGATTCCAGTTTTTCAATTCAACCCCCCCTTCTTGTGTTTTTCACCCCTTCAATTGGCATCAGAGCGCCTGGTTCTGAGCTAAAACACTTAACCGTGTCAGTACAAGATCCAGCGTCAGAAAAACACAATGGCAGGAAATAACTCTCATTTCAGCAATGACACCAATGAGGACAGAGACAGATTCAGCGGCAAACCTCCAGTCTTTGATGGAGAAAACTTTGATTACTGGAAAGACAGAATTGAAAGCTTCTTTCTAGCACATGATGCTGATCTGTGGGATATGGTGACAGATGGATACACGCACCCTGTGAATGCAACTGGTCAGAAGATTGATAGAAAATCAATGACTGATCAACAAAAGCGTGATTTCAAGAATCACCATAAGGCCAGAACCATCCTCCTCAGTGCCATTTCATATACTGAATATGAGAAGATCTCCAACAGAGACACAGCTAAGAACATCTTTGATTCTCTCAGAATGACGCATGAGGGCAACGTTCAAGTCAAAGAAACAAAAGCTCTGGCGCTCATTCAGAAGTATGAGGCGTTCAAAATGGAAGAATCTGAATCCATTGAAGCTATGTTCTCTAGATTCCAGATTCTGGTAGCTGGTCTCAAAGTTCTGGACAAAGGATACTCTACTGCTGACCATGTCAAGAAGATAATCAGAAGTTTACCCAAGCAGTGGAGGCCTATGGTTACTGCTCTGAAGCTAGCGAAGGATCTCAACAAAATCACTCTGGAGGAACTTATAAGCTCCCTCAGAAGTCATGAGATAGAGCTAGAAGCTGACGAGCCTCAGAAGCAAGGTAAGCCTATAGCTTTAAAATCTAACAGAAAATCTGAATCTAAAGTTTTGCAGGCAGTTGAAGAAACATCTGATGGATCCTCATCAGAAGAAGACGAACTTTCCCTTCTCTCCAGAAGAGTCAATCAACTGTGGAAGCAAAGACAAAGGAAGTTCAGGAATCCCAGAAGATCTGATCAGAACGAGTCTTCTTCCAGATACAGAAGGACAGATTCTTCCTCTGGATACAGAAGATCTGAAGGCTCCTCCGGTAGCAAGAAGCCAAACACAAAAGACATCATCTGCTACGAGTGCAATGAGCAAGGACACTACAAGAGTGACTGCCCAAAGCTTCAGAGGGAAAAGCCCAAAAAGAAGTTTGGAAGAGAGAAGAAGAAAAGTCTCATGGCCACATGGGATGACTCTGACTCGTCTGAAGCTGACTCAGAATCAGATGATGAAAGGGCGAACATAGCGCTCATGGCTAACATTCCAGATGACAGTGAAGCTTCTGACTCAGACTCAGAATCAGACACAGAAGAGGTATTCCCTAACTTCGCTGTTAATTTTACAAAGGCTGAACTTGCTGAAAGCCTCAATGAAATTCTGGAACGCTATCAGCAGATTAGAGCTAAATTCAGAGACCTGAAAAGGACTCTTGAATCTGACTCTAATAAGTCTGAGAGTCTCAAATTGGAAAACTCTGAGCTGAAAGATAAAATTTCAAAATTAGAAAACTCTTTACAAAACTCTCAGAATGAACCAATTTCTGAAACTCCCAGCAACGCTGATGAGATCATCAAGGAGTATGATCATAGTTTCCAGAAGTTCCTTGCTAAAAGCATAGATAGAAGCAGAATGGCTTCAATGATCTATGGAGTTAGCAGAAACGGCAGGAAAGGAATAGGATACCTAGGTAAGGTTCCTACACCTAAGAATGTCATGGATTTAATTATTAAACCCACTCCTTTAAATTCACACTTTGTGTATGGTCACACACACGACATCAAATACACTAGCAGTAAACACTCTGTGAAACCAAAATTCAACCAGAGTTTTGGCAAAACTAACAAATCAGGACCCAAGAAGATCTGGGTACCTAAGGATAAAATAATACATGTTGCAGATATCTTTAGCAGCAAGTCAGAAACACCAGTCATGGTACCTGGACTCTGGCTGCTCACGACACATGACGGGAAGAAGGCATATGTTCCAAAGCCTGGAACTTAAGCCTGGAGGCCACGTTGGCTTTGGAGGCAATCAGAGGGGAAAGATAATTGGCTCTGGAACTGTAGGTAACGGAAATCTTCCCTCTATTAATAATGTTCTGCTAGTTGATGGATTGATGCATAACCTGTTATCCATAAGTCAATTAAGTGATAACGGTTATGATATAATCTTTAATCAAAAATCATGTAAAGCTGTTAGTCAGAAAGATGGGACTATCCTGTTTAATGGAAAGAGGAAAAACAACATTTACAAAATCAAACTTTCTGAACTTAAGAGTCATAACGTAAAATGTCTTCTGTCTGTTAACAACGAGCAGTGGATCTGGCACAGAAGATTGGGGCATGTTAGTATGAGAAGAATATCTCAGATTAACAAACTCAATCTGGTCAGAGGACTTCCAAATTTGAAGTTCAATTCAGATGCTCTGTGTGAAGCATGTCAGAAAGGCAAATTTGCAAAACCTTCTTTTAAATCCAAAAATGTTGTTTCTACCTCTAAGCCATTAGAACTTCTGCACATTGACTTATTTGGACCAGTTAAAACTGCTTCAGTCAGTGGCAAGAAGTATGGGTTAGTAATCGTAGATGACTATAGCAGATGGACATGGGTAAAGTTCTTAAGACACAAGGACGAGTCACACTCTGTGTTTTTTACCTTCTGTAACCAAGTTCAGAATGAAAAAGATCTTAGAATCGTTAAAGTCAGAAGTGATCATGGTGGAGAATTTGAAAATAAAGATTTTGAGTCATTCTTTAATGACAAAGGCATCCTGCATGATTTCTCTTGTCCTAGAACTCCCCAACAAAATGGAGTTGTAGAACGAAAGAACAGAACATTGCAAGAAATGGCCAGAACCATGATCAATGAGACAAACGTTGCTAAGACTTTCTGGGCAGAGGCAATAAACACAGCGTGCTACATTCAGAATAGAATCTCAATAAGACCTATTCTGGAAAAGACTCCATATGAACTGTGGAAGAACAGAAAGCCCAACATTTCGTATTTTCATCCATTTGGATGTACTTGCTATATGTTAAATACTAAGAATTATTTGAACAAGTTTGATTCTAAGGCACAGAAGTGTATTATGTTAGGATACTCTGAACGCTCAAGAGGGTACAGAGTATACAATACAGAAACACAGATTGTGGAAGAATCAATCAGTGTTCGTTTTGATGACAAGCTTGACTCTGAAAAGTCAAAGCAGAATGAAAATCTTGCAGGTGTAGAAATTGAATTTGCAGGTTCTGAAGACAAGTCATCAGAAGCTCTCAACACAGACATTCCTTCAACGTCTGAAAGAAGCAATGCTAGAAATCCTACAACTGCTGTTGATCAACCTCAGAAGAGAGTACCCAGAAGCAGTTTGGATCACCCAGAAGAAACTATCCTAGGAAGAAAGGAAGATCCAATCAGAACAAGAGCAAGCTTCAGAAACTCTGAAGAAACTCTGATGGGACTTGTGTCTCTGATTGAACCTTCTTCTATTGATGAAGCACTTCTGGACAATGACTGGATTCTGGCAATGCAAGAAGAGCTGAATCAATTCACCAGAAACGACGTATGGGATCTCGTTCCCAGACCAAAAGGATTCAACGTCATTGGAACAAGATGGGTGTTCAGAAACAAGCTTAATGAACAAGGTGAAGTCGTCAGAAACAAGGCACGACTGGTTGCACAAGGTTATAGTCAGCAAGAGGGGATAGACTATACAGAAACCTTTGCCCCAGTCGCCAGGTTAGAATCTATCAGACTTTTAATTTCATTTGCTGTTAATAGAGGCATCACTTTGTATCAGATGGATGTCAAAAGTGCATTCTTAAATGGTTATATAGAAGAAGAAGTTTATGTTCACCAACCCCCAAGTTTTGAAAATACAAAACATCCAGAACATGTTTTCAAACTTAAAAAGTCACTGTATGGTCTGAAACAAGCTCCCAGAGCTTGGTATGAAAGGCTAAGTAACTTTCTGCTTGAAAATGAATTCACCAGAGGGAAAGTGGACACTACTCTATTCTGTAAAACAGTTAAGAGTGACATTTTAGTCTGTCAAATTTATGTTGATGATATTATTTTTGGTTCTACTAATCCTTCTCTTGGAAGAAAATTTGCTAAGTGTATGCAGGCAGAATTTGAGATGAGCCTCATGGGGGAACTGAAATTCTTTCTAGGAATTCAGATCAATCAAACTCCAGAGGGAACTTACATTCATCAGAGCAAATACATCAGAGATCTTCTGAAGAAATTTGACCTCTCAGAATGTAAGCCATCAAAGATTCCAATGCATCCCACGTGCATTCTGGAAAGAGAAGAGGTAAGCAAAAGCGTAGAACAGAAAGTCTACAGAGGTATGATTGGTTCTCTCCTTTATCTGACAGCTTCAAGACCTGATATTTTATTCAGCGTATGTATTTGTGCTAGATTCCAATCAGATCCTAGAGAATCTCACTTAACAGCTGTTAAGCGAATTTTCAAGTATCTGAAAGGTACTACTAATCTGGGTTTGTTTTATAGAAAATCTAGTGATTACAGCTTAGTAGGCTACTGTGATGCTGATTTTGCTGGAGACAGAGTGGAACGTAAAAGTACTTCTGGAAGCTGCCAGTTTCTGGGAGAAAATCTGATCTCGTGGTCCAGCAAAAGGCAATCAACAATTGCTCTGTCAACAGCAGAAGCTGAGTACATAGCAGCAGCAGGATGTAGCACACAAATGTTCTGGATGAAAAGTCAGCTTGAAGACTTCCAGATTTTTGAGAGTAACATTCCTATTCTTTGTGATAATACTTCTGCTATTTGCTTAAGTAAGAATCCTATTTTACATTCTAGAGCTAAGCATATAGAAATAAAACATCATTTCATTAGGGACTATATTCAGAAAGGTATTTTAAACTTGAAATTTATAGATACAGACCATCAATGGGCTGATATCTTCACTAAACCCCTTTCAGAAGATAGGTTCAATTTCATTCTGAAACATCTCAGCATGAAAGTATGCCCAGAATGAAAATGTTTTAATTTCATATTTTTATCTTCAGAATGTAATTATATTACTGTGAACTTCTGATCAATCTTCTTTCAGAAAGATAGAACATGCAGATTGTATCAGATGCAAGTCTAAAGATCTGAGAGTCTAATCTCAAAGACAGACGTGCTGATCACTACATCAAACAAGTGTCATCCAATCATCAGCAAATCCCTGAAGCAGAACGCGTGCACGCTTCTGAGAAAGGAAAGCGCTGATTGGGTGCATTGAGACACATGTCTGGTAACCGTTTTTAAGTATCCTTCTCAAATCCCCCAAAATCAGCAAGCATTTAATGCAAAGTAATCACGCTTGTTAATGGCAATCATTATTTCTTTCTCTCTCTTAAAAACGTTTAATTTTTCAAAATAATTTTTGAAAACTCTATTTAAGCACATTATTCTTCATTCTTACTCTTTACGCTTTCTCATAATCTCTCAAGAACTTTCTGCATATTTCTGAGTTTCTCTCCTTCAAAACCTTTTTTTCTAAAATCTTTGTTGTGTGAGAACAATGGCATCCTCCAGCATTTCTGCAGGGATTCAGAAGAAAGAAACTTCTGAGCAATATCAGGTGCCTACCAGAACTCTTCTCACACCGGTAAAGAATCTTGAGGTTCTCTCTGAGTTAATCATCGACTTCGAAAGTTTGAAGGAAAATGGATTTGACCTAACTGAAGAGATTAGGGCTCAAAAGTGGGAGAGGTATTTCGATAGGTTGGTTGGACCAACTTTCCCAGAGCTTGTCAAGGAATTTTGGATTCACGCCAAGATTCATAAACATCTAGTCATCTCTTCTGTCATGGGAAAGAAGATAGTAATTTCTGAAGACCTCATTGCTAGGTTAATCGGTCAAAGCGGTGGTGGAGTCCGTTGTGTGGACATGGCTGACAGATGCCCTGATATAGGTGTGGTAGCAAACTGCATTTTCACTCTTGGATTTCCCAGCAGCAAAATTAAGGATCTGAAGGATCACTGCAGAGTATGGGCCAAGATTGTTCTGGGCTGTTTCAATCACAGGAAGCCAACAAGCTCTCCTGATTATATAAACGTGGATCAGCAATTTCTGATCTACTTTATTGATCAGAGGGTGAAGATCAATCTGGCACACTTCCTGTTCAACCATCTGAAGACTAGTGTGAAAGAGACTAGAGAAGAAGAAAGGACCAAAAGGGACTGGATACCGTTTGGGAGGCTCATATCAGATATTCTGACAGAGAATAAGCTGATAGATTATCTGAGTGAAGCTCAAGTGCTGGGCACTATGGAACCAACTGTTGGAAAACCGCTGAACGCTAAGAACCTGAAAAAGATGAAGCTGATAGAAAATATTAGGAAGGAACCCAGAGCTACTTCAACTGCTGACATCTCCAGCAGAAGAGTGCCTCTGAGTAATTTCCCAAGATTTTCTGAAATGGAATCCCAACCTGATATGTTTCTCAAGTATCCAGATTCATACAAGGAAGAAGATGCAGGTTCAAAGCTGAAGATCAAAGATCTGAGTCAAGTCCAGCCTGAAGTGACTCAGAAGAAGACAAAGAAGAGGAAAGCAGAAGGATCATCTCATCAGACTCCAAAGAAACGAGGTAATTCATCTGCTGCCCCTATTTCAATTTCATCTACTATTCCAACATCTGTTGCTCCTCCTCAAACCTCTCACAGAATATCCATCCCAATCCCTACTATTGATGAAACCATACCAGAAGACCCCTCTGAGACCTTACAACTCAGAAGAACCAGAATTAAAATTACCAAACAACCAATTGTTTCAACAACACCAGCACTTGATAGAGTGCTAGCTGATATTGAGCGTGAACATGCTTCTATTCAACCTCACTCTGAACCACCAAATATTCCTCCTCCACAACCAGAACCACAACCTGAACCAGAAATACAACCAGAACAAGAACCAGAACCACAACAACAACAACCAATCACAGAAGAACCTCTGATCCCTGAGCAATCAGAGATTCCACCTCCTCAACCAGAAAATAAACCACCTTCACCACAAACAGAGTTTCAACGCTATGAAACCCCATCTCCTCATCATTCTGATCCCCACTCACCTCAACCTTCACCGCTGGTAATCCAGTTGCCATGTGGAACCACCATTGTCAGGCCCCAGTTGCCATCATCAGAGGAATCAACACCTCCAAAAACTCCAACCACTCCAATAGAAATATCCTCTGACTCTGATAACCATCCTCCAAAACAAACAGCACCTCAGCACACCTCTGAAAACCAATCAGCTGAAAACCCCAGCAAAACCTTCATTGACTTAACAAGTCTTGAACGTCTTGCTGATTTAAGACACAAATTGGCCATTCCCAAACCAAAGCAACCAGATGTTGGCTCTGGTATTTTGAATTTTGAAACAGGTATGCTGCAATGGATTGCTTCTTTGAAGCAAGTCTGTCCGGGGATGATCGACCCAGCTGCTTCTGATCAGCTCTGGTCACAGTTCAGAGTATGGGTACGTGCTGAAGCACTCAAGCTGCAGGACGTCAACTACGAGCAGGCTCAACAGAACTTTAGCATGCTGCTGAAGGAAGTTGAGAGTCAGCTGCCTCAAGAAGTTGTGCTCCCTCTGGACAGTGAATCCTGGTCTGAGAAAGAGCAAGCTGCACAGGTGCAACCATCAGAAGAAGACAAGACCATTCAGGCTGAAGAAAATCCAGCAGAAGATGTAGCTGAAAGTTCTGAGAAGCTTCCTCCTGCTGAAAGTTCTCAAGCTGCCTTGGACAGGCAGGCTCTGGAAGAATTAAGACTGAATGACTTGCGTCTCCAGCAGAGGATGGAAGAGAATGATCAGAAGATGGAAGCAAGAATGAATGTTCAAGACAGCAAGATTGACACTGTTGTCACCATGGTTCAGAAGCAGAATGAAACTTCTGAAAAGATTCAAGCAATGCTGGAAAGCCTGTTCTCACGCATGCCCCCTCAACCATAAATCTTTTTCATGCATAATTTTTCATGTTTTCTTCATTTTATGTTTTGACTATGTTTTGTAATGTTCTTTTGCTCTGAACTATTTTAATATAATTTGTTTTTCTGATCTAAATTGTTTTAGCACATCACCAACACTTTTTGATTGCTGACAAAAAGGGGGAGAACAAGAATGATATTTAAAATCAATAACGGCTAACTAGACAGAAATTCTCAAACATTCTAACTTTATTACTTGAAATGTTTTTCTGTTTTGTTTTTAAGTCTACAGACACAAGGAAGCTCTTGAAGACTAGAAGCTAGAAGCTCTGATCAAAATGTAGAAGCTCATGTTGCTCTGATCAAATATGAAGTTCTGATCGACCTAACACTCTGATCCAAAAGCAAAGCTCTGACAGGGTCAAAGACCTATAATCTGATGCTCAAAGATAGAAAAAGATCTGATCCTGAAGAACACGTATATCAAAGGGAAGTAACAAACTCAGGGGGAGTATCTCTTAACTCTGACTTCTCCGTACTTCTTATTCTGATACATAGCTCTGATACCTTTTCACGTTATTTTTTCATTTAAAATATCTAGTTTTTGTCATCATCAAAAAGGGGGAGATTGTTAGAACAATGTTTGAATCTAGTACCCTATAATTAAGTTTTGATGATAACAAAGTGAAAAGATATAGTACTTAAATATTTCATGATTGAATTATATGCTGCCTAAAATTACTATGCTCTGATTTGCAGATATGCTGATTAAAATAAGCAAGATCACGTTTTCAGCATCAGAATATGATTTCATACACCAGCATCAGAAGTTGCTGAATCAGAACGTAAAGATCAGATGATCAACGCTTGCACATGCTGAAGCTTGATGAACAGAACTGCGCGTAAAACACTCTGATACAGAAACAATAGTTCATCAGCAGCGAAGCAGAATCAGAATGAGCCAAGCCAGAACGTGCATTGAAGAAGCAACGGTACTGTGCATTGAACGCTAATCAATTCCAACGGCCTCATTCCAGACAAGATCTGCTCAAAAAGGAAAGCTTGTTAATAGCATTGAATCAAGAATATTTGCTTCAACGTTCATCTTCTCAAGTGCTATATAAACCAAGCTTCGAAGATTATCATGGCTAATGCTTCCAAACTCTCTACACGCACAAAGCTGATCAATAATCTTCATCTACCAGTTTTGCTAAACCAACAAACTCTGATACTTCATTAGCGTTTAGCAACCTAGTATTCTAAGCTTCATTTGTGTAAACATCACAGTTGTGATATAGTTTTGTAGAAAACATTCACACACATTATTTTATACCTTTGTAAGAAAGTGTTGCCTTGACAAACCGGATTGTGGTTTGAATCAAGAAGGCTTTAGCAGTTGTTAAAGCAGATTTGTATTCAGTTGAATATAGTGAATTAAGACCTCGTTGGAGAGAGGCGAAATCACCTTGACGGGTGGACTGGAGTAGTTTGAGATCAAACGAACCAGGATAAAAATATCTTGTCATTTGCTTTAAGATTCCAGTTTTTCAATTCAACCCCCCCCCCCCCTTCTTGTGTTTTTCACCCCTTCATGATCTGTTTTGCATCAAAACTCATCCGATCCTTGCGTTTTAAGGCTCTAATCCACTTTGGCAACTTGGTTAAACATGTTTAGATCATAAACGCGTGCTAATTTGATGTTTAGAAGCCAAAACATGAATTTCAAATTCTGACTTATGAAGAAACTTCAAGTCCAAGTTACCATGTTCAATCCAATGGCATTCTCAGCTCAAGGGGTCTTAAGGCACGATTATTGATGCTTTAGAAAGATGAGATTACAAGATTTGTAATGGAAAAATAATGGAATCAAATGGATGTTTGAGTTGAAAGTTGCAATGAGTCAAAGTTGGGGAAAAAGGGTTGACTTTCCATACTTAGAAATATTTCAATTTTTTATTCAAAAGTGACCTATAATGTTTTGCATCCAAACATGGCCTTCCATTTGGAACTTTCTATTGACCAAAAAATATGGCATGAAATAGACCTCTTAAATGACATTTTAAGACTTGAACCATTCAAAATCTCCAAAAATTGAGCGAGTTATGAATTGTTGAAGTTGGCAAAAATCACGAAATGACCTATAATATTTTGTATCCTTAGGGCATATTACATCCATTTTCTCACTTTGCACATAAAATAAGGCATAAAGTTAACATCCTCAAGATAAATATGGAAAAAGAGTGGGCTCAAGGTGATAAAAATTGACATAGTTATGATCATTTGAAGTCACACATATGAAATTGGGGGTTCATCTAGAGGACTTGTAATCTTTCTTCAACATCAAGTTTCTTCCACATGAAAACTCCTTGAAACTTTTGAAGTGATTTGTTGATAACCCTTTTAAGAGAAGGATGTATTTGGAATCACTCAAAAATACCAAAAGATGAGCAAGATATACTTCTTTGAAGTTCAAAACCCTAGCTCCTAGATCAAGAAAATGCTTTGAGGAACTTTGACAAATTTGAACAACCTTCTTGTACCAACACTTTTGCTTTGTAAATAGAAGTTTTTGAGGATGATAATGAGAACTCATATCCACCAAAACCACTTCCATATCTTGAGAATTGAGAGAAATATGCACTTGTGACCAATGGGAACAAAACCTTGTCCAAACATGACAACTTCTCCAATCAACCCCTTGTACTTTTGAATGAATTTTGATAACATTGAAATGTGGTGATCAAGATAAACCTTGCCATGCCATTTCTTACGAAATAACTTCAATGGTGAGGTTTGAACTTTTCAAGCTTTATTGACTAAGGCATGGAAATAAACTCATGAACCCATGGATCAACTTGCCAAGCCACATTGCATTTACCTACATTATTAACAAGCAAGACAAACCAACATTGCATTTTATTAATTAAAAGGAAAGTCAAAACAAAACATGAATGATCACAAAAGAAAAACAAGCCAAGGTGCTTGGTGATTCCTCAAAGAGCAAAGCTAAAGATAGGGAGGAGAACCAAAAATCCTAATGTGATCTTGTTGTGATTGAATCAACATGGTATGATGAAGGGATCTTAGGGGCAAAAATTAGGATACAATAGCTGCCCTTATTTAAGTTTCATCTATCCAGAGATACAAAGTTTAAAGATCTTCGTGTCGACGCGATCGAAGATACTTAAATATAAAACAAACCCTATTTTTGGCCCTAAGAATCCATGCAATACTTATGAGCATGGATGCATATGAACAAATTCAAAGAGACGCAAAACACCACTGGGGATGTAGAAAATGAAATAAGGATCAAAAGAGAAACCCGACCAGGAAAATAAATCACTGGTGAATAAAAAAGACCTGACTCATAGAGTATGGTAAAAGGTCTAAGGATACACCAACTTTTACTGAAGGTAGGAAGAGAAAGGAATAACAACACCGACGTTTACTAACAGTGAGCTTCCAACATTCACTGAAGGTAGAGAGAAAGAATCATTGACGTTCACTAACGATGAACTACCAACTTTCACTGAAGGTAGAGGAAAAAGATATATCATAGAACCGCCATTCACTGATGATGAACTACCAACGTTCACTAAAGGTAGCAAAAAGATAACAATCACCAACTTTCACTGAATATGACCTACCAACTTTCACTGAAGGTAGAGAGAAAAGAAATATCATAACACTGTCGTTCACTGACGGTGAACTACCAACATTCACTGAAGGTAGCAAAAAGATAACAATCACCAACGTTCACTGAAGGTGACCTACCAACTTTCACTGAAGGTAGAGAGAAAAGAAATATCATAACACTGCCATTCACTGACAGTGAACTCCCAACATTCACTGAGGGTAGAAAAAAGATAACACTCACCAACTTTCGCTGAAGGTAGTAAGAGAAAATATATCATAGCATCGCCGTTCACTGACGATGAAATACCAACGTTCACTAAAGGTAGAAAAAAGATAGAAATCACCAACTTTCACTGAAGGTGACCTACCAACTTTCACTGAAGGTAGAGAGAAAATATATCATAGCATCGCCGTTCACTGACGATGAACTACCAACATTCACTGAAGGTATCAAAAAGATAGCAATCACCAAATTTCACTGAAGGTGGTGACTTACCAACTTTCACTGAAGGTAGAGAGAAAATATATCATAGCACCGTTGCTCACTGACGATGAACTACCAACGTTCACTGAAGGTAGCAAAAAGATAGCAAGTTTTCCCAGAATTCTGGCGTTTCACCTAGAATGGGTCTCAAATTCTTCTTTAACCAAGGCATTCCGCCTGGAAATGGTAATATATAAGTTGTCTCGAATAAAGAGAGTACCACTTGCAAAGATTTCACAATGAACTGTCTCTGCGATATTGAAAGACTTGCCATCCACTGGAGTAATTTGACAATGAACTGCAAACTATCAACTCATAGAGAAGATAGCAAAAAAAATAACGTCGACCTTTACGGGGAATACAAGTTGATCAAATAAAAATACCTTCTACGTGCTGTTATGGTGGATTGTAAAATGACTTCCTGGGGAAAATGTCATGACTTCCCGGGGAAGCCAGTATAGCTTCCTAGGGAAAAAAATGTCTTCCTGGGGAAAACTAAATGGCTTCCTGGGGAAATGCCAACATATGCCTGCTGAGGAGATAAAGTCTTCTCGTGCAAAATAAATGCACACTCAAACCAAGGCTCGAAGCTTGCAGAGATCAAAAGTAATAATATTGTTGGGAAGCAAAGATTCAAACCAGAAATAAACTGGAGTAAAACAGTCAGCTAAAACACATCCTTCTAGAATTAAACTCAAGGGGGAAACCCAAATCATTCAGACCAAGAGCTATACATGAAGGCTAAAGCAAAAAATCTTCCACGAGGGATAACTCGGTGGGGAAATTGAAAGAATATACACTTTCTGCTTAAGGCTGACACTCTAATGGAGAGAGGACAACACAACTCTGCAAAACAGGGTAATATGTCATCAAGATATTGATGAATACGAATGAGCAATGATTTGCTAAATTTAACTACACATGATGTATGTATGAATGTATAAGTGTTATCATGTATATGTTGACAAAACAAACATATAATACTGGGGATAAACAAACAAAACCAACTTGGGCACAATCAACACTCGGCTAAATCACATCAAAGATGATCATTCCATA
This sequence comes from Vicia faba, assembly GCA_948472305.1. Taxonomy (NCBI): domain Eukaryota; kingdom Viridiplantae; phylum Streptophyta; class Magnoliopsida; order Fabales; family Fabaceae; genus Vicia; species Vicia faba. Next base: position 1,356,513,480 of record OX451735.1, read on the forward strand.
AGAAAATAAGCACCAATTGAGGAAACAAAGTCCTACTGCATGGCTTAATTTCACTGGGGAGAAACATAATCCAGAAGTAAACAAATCATAGCAACAAAACAGTACAAATACAGAGATATAACATCCTTCTCCAGGCTTCATCGGGGAATAACACTCAGACTTCAATGGGGAAACAAATGTTTTCATGCGTAGAACTTCTACTGGGGATTGCAGTACTGATTTCAAATAAGGCAGATGGAAGCTATATTGTTAGAACATCCATTGAGGAATTAAAGCTGACTTCAATGGAGAAATACCATACAGACTTTACTAGGGGAGATAGTGCTTCATCATCGAGATATCAACGGGGGACCTCGTGCCGACTCCATTGGGGAGGTCAACACCATATTGAAGAGAGGAAACTAAGGTACGCTCTTCACTGGGGAAACTGATACGTTTTAAATATATTGAGAGTAGGTTTTGCACTAACTTCTTTGGGGAGAAAGTATGAAACATTATGGGGACAACAACTTGGAGAGTTAAGAATTCAAACATTATAGCAAGAAATCAATCTTATGGGGATTTTAAATCAAACCCAGCACCTGGCGGGAGAAAAACTTAAAAAGTTGATAACCATTTCAACACTTCTTAGATAAAACATTGCCCTTGTTTGATTATCGGGCAATCCAACAAAATGCAAGTACTGCCGAAAAAGAGATGCTTCGTAAATGAGTCAAATCTCAGCATGCACAGGGAGAAAAGACTTCTATCAAATAGCAAAGTCTTCACTGGGGAATCTCAAATTGAGTCTTCATATCATAAAAACCTATTCAAACAAAAGATGCCCTGGGATAGCCTTCCTGGGGAATCGAGAAGTCAACATTACAGAAAAAGGTCAAACTCATGGGGATTTTAAATCAAACCCAACATTGGGCAGGTGAAAACCCAAAAGTTGACAACTAGATCAACACTTCTTAGAAAATATGCTTCCCTGGTCTAGTTGCCTGGGGAATAAATACCAACAACAATGCCAATACTGCAGAAAGAGCGACATTTTGCAAATAGTTCCATCTCAGCATACCAAGGGAACAAGACCTTTCATCATATAAGAGAAGACTTCGTTAGGGGATCCGGAATAAAGACCTCAGATCAAGCAAACCCAAAAAATCAGAAAATGAACCAACACATGACTGGGGACACTGGGATCACAAACCCGATATTGCACCTTATGCCAATTGGTATCGTCTATAATATACAACAAACACGCGCATACTGGCGAAAATAACCTGAGAAAACCTTCCCCGGGGAAACAAAACTTTCCAACATTACTGGAATTCGTCCATTCCTCAGATCACCACTTTTGTTTTCCTCTTGAATCATAAAATCTAAAGTAAAAGTAAGTTGTAAATTATTTTTGAAAAATAATTTTGTCATTTAATCTTTTTGTTTTGAAAATTATTATCAATAATAAATGGAGTCTTTGTAAGCTGAATAAAATAAGAAATACAAAAAATTGGGTAAAAGCTCAAATTTTATTGATAGAATGGTAGTCTGCGAATGGCGAGACTCCATGGATAATTACAAAGTTTGGAAAATGGTAATATATAATGGAAAATATACATTGAGATACAATGACCACTATTCCCTCTAACAACTTTGAAATTCTGAGCAGCAGCTTCTGTTGAAATATGGTGAGGATCCAAGAAGGTTGTTACTTCAACAATCAAGTCTTGTCTGATGTAGTTACTTGCCAAGAAAGTCCCTAACTTTTGTCTAAGTTGCCCTTGCGGGTTTTCAACTTAGCGGGAAATTTTATTCTGTTTATATCTCTAATTTTTGCCTAGACCGCCCTTTCAGGTTTCCGGCCTACCGAGACGCTCCTTTTTGCCTAAGCCGCCCTTTTGAGTTTTCAACTTAGCGAGTTGTTCTTTTATTTCTTTAGGTGAAGTATTTCTTGACTTCATCAACATTCATGGAACGTGGGAGCTCCTCGCCATCCATAGTTTCAAGAATTAATGCACCGCCAGAGAAGGCTTTCTTGACAACATATGGCCCTTTGAAATTCGGAGTCCACTTGCCCCTAGAATCAGCGTTAAAAGACATGATCTTCCTGAGCAGGAGGTCTCCTTCTCTAAATTCACATGGTTTGACCTTTTTATTAAAGGCTTTCTTCATTCTCTTCTGATATAAGTGCCCTTGAAAGAAAGTTGTCATTCTCTTCTCTTCGATTAAATTCAATTAGTCAAACCTATTCTAGACCTATTCAGCCTCTGACAACTTGGTTTCCATTATCACACGCAAAGATGGAATCTCAACCTAGATTGGGAGCACAGCTTCCATTCCGTACACAAGGAAGAACGGGGTTGCTCTTGTTGAAGTGAGGACAGATGTCTGATATCCATGTAAAGCAAAAGGGAGCATTTCATGCTAATCTTTATAAGTAACAACCATCTTCTAGATAATCTTCTTGATATTCTTATTAGCAGCTTCAATAGCTTCATTCATCTTTGGCCTATACGGAGATGAATTGTGATGGACAATCTTGAATTCTTCACAAAGTTTTGTCATCATCTTGTTGTTCAGATTCGAGCCATTGTCGGTGATAATCCTGCTTGGCACACCATATTGACATATACGATTATTCTTAATGAAGCGCACTACCACCTGCTTAGTAACATTAGCATATGAAGCAGCTTCCACCCATTTGGTGAAGTAATCAATTGCTACTAAGATAAAACGATGTCCATTCAAATCCTTTGATTTTATCATCCCAATCATGTCAATACCCCACATAGAGAAAGGCCACGGGGAAGAAATAACATTGAGAAGTGTCGGAGGAACATGAATCTTGTCCGCATAAATCTGGCATTAATGGCACTTCTTCACAAATTTGTAATAATCAGATTCCATTTTCAGCCAATAGTAACCTACCCTTAGCATCTTTTTAGCAATCGAATGTCCGTTGGCATGTATGCCAAAGAAACCTTCATGAATATCATGCATCAACATGTCTTCTTTGTGTCTATCCACGCATCTGAGCAAGACCATGTCATAATTTCTCTTGTACAACACATTTTCACTGAGGAAGAAGCTTCCAGCCAGTCTTCTCAATGTCTTTCTATCTTTATTCGATGCACCAATCGGGTATTCCTGAGTCTGGAGAAAATGCTTGATATCATAATACAAAGGTTTCTCATCTGCTACCTCCTCTGTTTTAAACATATGAGCGGGCCTATCCAATCGCCAAACTACAATTCGAGGTATATCATTCCAAGTATTCACTTGATACATAGAAGCCAAAGTATCTAGAGCATCCGCCATTTGATTTTTGTCTCTGGGGATGTGATGGAATTCAACTTTATTAAAGAAGGGTAACAATCTTCTAGCATAATCTTTGTAAGGGATCAAGCAGGGGTGATGAGTATCCCACTCTCCTTTAATCTAATTTATTACCAAAGCTAAATCTCCATACACATCTAGAATTTTAATTCTGAGATCAATAGCTTCCCCGAGACCCATGATGCAAGCCTCATATTCTGCCATATTATTAGTACAATCAAATGTAAACCTTGCAGTAAAAGGGATGTGTGATCCATGTGGAGTGACAATCACAACAACAATTCCTTTACCATAAGCATTCATAGCTCCATCAAATATCATACTCCAGCGAGATTCAGGATCAGGACCTTCCTCAGGTAATGGTTCATCACAATCTTTCACTTTCAGAAACATCACATCCTCATCAGGGAAATCATACTTCACAGACTGATAATCATCAACTGGTTGGTGAGTAAGATAATATGCCAACACGCTGCTTTTAATAGCTTTTTGAGTGCGGTATTCGATGTCATATTCAGATAACAGCATCTTCCAGTGGGCAATTCTCCCAGTAAGAGCAGGCTTTTCAAAAATGTACTTGATTAGATCCATTTTGGAGATTAACCAAGTAGTGTGATTCAACATATATTGCCGCAAACATTTTTCTGCCCAGGCCAGAGCACAACATGTCTTTTCCAGCATGGAATACCGCGACTCACAATCAGTAAAAAAATTTCTGAGATAATAATGGAATACTCTTTCTTCCCCATTTTATCTTGTTGTCCCAGAATACAGCCCATGGAATTTTCTAAGACTGTCAGATACATAATCAATGGTCTTCCTCCAACAGGAGGTTCAAGCAGATATTCTTTAATACTTACAAATGCACTTTGGCAGTCATCCCTCCATACACAACCTTGATCTTTCTTTAACAACTTAAAGATCGGCTCACATGTTGCAGTCATGTGGGAAATGAATCTGGAAATATAATTCAAACGCCTGACGAACCCTCTGACTTGCTTTTCAGTTTTCGCTGCTGCCATTTATTGAATTTCTTTGACTTTATCAGGGTCAACTTCAATCCCTCTATGGATAACAATGAAACCCATCAATTTCCCTGACCAAACACCGAAGGTACATTTATTCGGATTCAAACAGAGATGATACTTACTCAAATGCTGAAACAACTTCAATAAATCTTCCACATGCCCTTCTTCAGTCTGGGATTTAGAAATCATATCATCAACATAAACCTCAATTTCCTTGTACATCAGATCATGGAATAGGGTTGTCAGCCCTCTGGTACATTGCACCAGCGTTCTTCAACCCGAAGGGCATCACTTTGTAATAGAATGTTCCCCAGGGTGTGATAAACGTTGTTTTTTCCATGTCCTCAGGAGCCATCCATATTTGATTATACCCGGAAAATCCGTCCATGAATGAGAAAACTTTGAATTTTTATGTGCTATCCACTAAGATATCAATGTGTGGCAATTGAAAATCATCTTTTGGACTAGCTTTACTTAGGTTTCTGTAATCTATGCACATGCGAACTTTTCCATCTTTCTTAGGTACTTGGACAATATTGGCAATCCACTGAGGGTACACTAATGTCACAAGAAAACCGACATTAATCTATTTTAGAACTTCCTCTTTGATTTTCACTGCCATATCAGGGTGAGTTCTTCGCAACTTCTGTTTGATTGGCGAACACCCTGGCTTCAATGGGAAATGGTGTTCTACAATATCTGTATCTAGACCAGGCATATCTTGGTAAGACCAAGCAAAAATATCCACATACTCTTTCAACATCTCAATTAACCTGCTCTTCACATCAAGATGCAGTAATGCTCCAATCTTGACTTCCTTTAGATCTTCTTATGAATCCAAATTGATTACTTCCAATGGCTCTTTATATGGTTGAATGGCATTCTCCTCGGGCTCAAGCAACCGTGAGACCTCTTTTGGAATCTCATCATAGTCTTCTTCTTCGGCCCCATACACATGACATTCAAAGTTGGAAGAGGGTGTAGGGTCATTGTACTCAAAGGGTTTTTTAATTTAATATGCACATATGATTTATGATTGTTTTTAGAAACTGAAACATATAAAAACTGATCATAAAGATTGAATTTCAGTTATTATTTATTTTGAAAGGTTTTTTATGATTACCATTTTCCAAGAAAAAGCAAAAAAATAAAGACACAATTTGGGAAACAAAGACAACTTTTATTATTGATTTTAAAAATCAAAGCAAACAGATAAGCCCATACAATATCAATACTTTCACCTTGGGCATAGTGAAAGCTTTTCAAAAAGATTAACAAAACAAATTACTTTGAAACATGTATGTAAGAGGGAACATCAATGGTGATCCAGTTCTGAACCCTAACACCGTGCATCACATAATTCAACATTTTTGGCTCTGCTTCATCTTCCCCAATGGAATTAATCCCAGAAACAGTTGGATGAAGATAAACCTTGCAACAGAAGATGTCTTGATACTTGCCTGCATCAGACCTCGACTTCATGCTCTTACCTTTATCATTCTTCACAGAGAACCCCATGCCAACTCTATTCTTGTTTACAGGTGGATAAACAATCTATCCCCATACTTCACTACGGCCATTATGCACCACCTGCTGCGCATACCTAAGCGAAACCATAGAATTCTCATTTCCTCTTATATTATCAATGGATAATGCTTGGAAATGGGTTCCAACAGATGCTTCATCCACCTCCACAATGCTAAAAGAGGACTAATGAGATTTCAATAATACGTGTTCTCCATTTATAATTACCACTTTTCCTTCACGCACAAACTTCAACTTCTGGTGTAAAGTCGAAGTGCCAACCCCTGCCTAATGTATCCACGGCCGTCCCAGCAAGCATCTATAAGCGGGTACAATATCCATGACCTGGAAAGTAATCTGAAACAAATGTGGGCATATATGAATGGGCAAGTCCACTTCACCAATAACAGATTTCCTTGATCCATCAAATGCTTTCACAATAATTCCACTTGGGTTCATGGCCGTTCCTTGATATTTCAACTTCATAAGAGTGCTCCTCGGTATAACGTTCAATGCGGATCCATTATCAATCAGTACATTGGATAATGAATCATTCTTGCAGTTCATAGAGATGTGGAGGGCCAAATTATGATTCCTTCCTTCATCGGGCAATTCATTGTCGCAGAAACTCAGGTTATTACATGACATAATATTCCCTACTACACTGCTGAATTGGTCTACAGGCATATCACTTTCCATAAAATCTTGGTCCAATACCCTCATCAAAGATTCTCTATGAGCAGAGGAGTTCATTAATAAAGCCAAGATAAATATTTTTGAAGGAGTCTACAGCAGCTAATCTACCATTCTGTAGTTGCTCATCTTGATTATCTTCAAAATATCATCCATCTCTTTCTTTAGCGTAGCTCCACTAGATTCACCCACTACCTTCTTGGGTTCAACATCTTCAACAGTTTTCTTTCCAGCATTATCATTTCCATGAACAATTGGTGCAAATACACGACCGTTGTGGGTCACTCTGCTAGTCTCAACAATATTTCCACCATTAGGCATTGGCTAGATGGGAACTTCCACACCATCCTCTAAGATTGTAGCATTATATTTGTAGGGTACAACCTTATCTGACTTGTAGGGGACAGGACCCGACAAACTAATCACCAATGGAGTAATAGATGGCTTGCTATGATATTCAACTTCAAAATGGGCGGGTGCACCAAAACAAGGCACAATAACATTTACTCCCTCTTCAACACCATCATTCATTATAGAGTCATCTATGGAAAACAAATCTTCATCTGAGGAGAAGTACTCATCTGCAGAGGCATACTCATCATCCGACTCTTCTTCAACCAAACAAACCTCAATCATATCAACTTCATGGTAATCATCCCTTTGACCTGTAACCTTGATGGTTCCATTATCCAACAACAACTTAACACCTTTCCTTACAATTGTACATCCTCGGGAGTCTCGACAGCGAATTCGGCAAGATCCAAATTGATGTTCTATCTGACCAGCCATGTGGCAGAAAGTAGCATGCAATTGTACAAGATCTTCATTCATATGTTCCACATCAAAGATTCTGAACTCTCTAGGACATCCAGAAACCATGTTTACTTCCTCTTCATACTCTTCCCTAGTCCTGATTATGTGGATGAGTCCCTCATCCATCATCTCCTGCAAATCGGCCTTTATCTTGTCACAACCCTGTATATATGTACTGCAAATAGCGCAACCGGCATAGTCATGCGTATAGTAGCTAAATTTACAGAGGTTTGCATGCATTTTCACCAAATCTCCTCTAACCATATTAATATAAAAAATACGGAAGTTTCCTGGACAACCGGCAACCATATTCACAACATTTTCTCCTTCATGCTTGGGCAGAGGATTGTCTTTCACATTAGGGCCAACATCCTTGAAAGATAAGATACCAGACTTCACCAATTTTTGTACTTCAGTCTTCAAAGGATAGCATTTCTCAACATTATACCCAGGTGCTCCCTGATGAAAAACACATGTTTGGTCTGCTTTGTAATACCAAGGCAATGGTGATGGTACAACGGGAGGTGGTCAGGTCTGAACCAACTTCTTCTGAATTAACGCTGGGAGTAATTTTGTATAAATCATAAGGATAGGATCATAACTCTCCATTATATGATTATACCCTTGATTCCCATGATGTGATGGTCTTTGATAAGCAACGGTAATTGGAGATGGTAGTTGGAGCTACACCAACAACTGGAGTTACTGATGTGACTTGCTGATGATGCATATAATTTCTTCTAGGAGTGTTAACCCTCCTCTCTTTCATAACAACATTTGTATCTCCTTCCTTCTTCTTGGTAAACTCATAGGATGGCTTCTTTGCACTTCCGAAACTTTCACTTTTTGTGAGACGACCCTCTCTTACAACCTCTTCTAAACGGATACCCATGCCTACCATTTTAGTAAAGTCACTCGGTGCACTCGCTACCATCCTCTCATAGTAGAAAGCACCTAGAGTCTTCAGGAAAATCTTGGTCATCTCATTCTCTTCCATGGGAGGAATCACTTGGGCGACTACCTCATGCCATCTCTGTGCATATTTTTTGAATGATTTCCTGTCTTTCTGGACCATGGCCCTGAGTTGATCACGGTCAGGCGTCATGTCTATGTTGTATTTGTATTGTCTGATAAATGCTTCTTCCAAGCCATTGAAAGTATGGATGTTGATGCTGTCCAAACTCATATACCACTTCAGCGCACCACCAGTCAAACTATCCTGAATAAAGTGAATCATCATATGCTGATCATCAGAATGGGTAGACATTCTTCTTACATACATCACAAGATGAGCACGAGGACAAGTGTTTCCCTTGTACTTTTTGAACTCCGGGACTTTAAAATTCACAGGTATCTTGACATTCGGGACCAAGCATAAATCATTCACATTCTTCCCGAACAATTCCTTTCCCCTGAGGGCCTTCATCTCCCTCTGCATCTTGTCAAATTGTTCATGAAAATCATCCATTCTATCATAGAGACCCAAGTCTTCACTTGGTGTAGGAAAAGGACGACACATATCATCATTAGAAAATGGAACCATATTCACTGAAGGAGGTGCAGCAGGAGCAACATGCACCACATGAGGTGCAAGAGTAACAGTAGTCTGAACAACTAGAGTATCTTGAGGACCAAGATTGAAACCTTCAGGCACACAGTTCTCTGGAATTCCCCATGGATAACCTTGAGGCATGGGATTCTAAACAACATCTGGAGTAGCAGACACAGGAACAGTCGAAGCTTCAGTAGTAACCCTTGCTTGTTGAGGTTGAACACTCGGTGGCTGATGCTGAGCAGCCACCAGAGATTCCATCAGAGCAGTAAGATTGGCCATGCCGGCCTTCAAAGGAGAAACTTCCTCGTGCAGCTCGCGATTCTCTTGTTCTAAGTTGTCCATCTTCCTTCTGAAATTAGCTCGATTGTTGTAGTGGTGAGACAACTTGCTGAACGAAGTAAAGAAGCTTGGTAAGACACCTGGATATGCAAAGAAATGCAAGAAATATGTGCAATATGATGCATGATGTGCAATGAACATGATTTCTTTTATTATTAATATTTCAAGGGATTTAAAGATTTATAGACACATTACAAATATCAAAGTAATAACATATTTGAAATACTAATTTTTATTATTATAATAACTTCAAAATGGATTACAAGCTTCAATAATCCCAAGTACAAGATGAAAATGAAGTCTAAAACCCTAAGAAGCAAAGCTGATGGAGATCACTTTATACGCTGGTGCTTCCCTATAAGCCTGGCAATCTGAGCCTTCAACCTTTGGTTTTCTTCGGCATATCTGGTGGCAACCTCCTTCCAATCACCTGAATTGGGAAGTGAGCAAATAGAACCTAACTGAGGCTTAGGTGAAAATAAATCCCCTTGCCTCTCCATCATCTCTATAGCCCGACTCTCAAAAATCTCAATCAAGTCTTCTTTCTCCTTCAAGTCTTCTCTATAGGAAATCTCTAAAGTTTGGCACTTATTCTTCCAAGCGTCCTTTTCCTACTGCATCCTAACCAAAGCAAGCTATAGCTCTTCTATATCATCCAATAAGAGAGGAGTGGTCTTTACAAACAAATCAGGCATAGGTGCTTCCCGAGAATACAGAATCTTAAACTGAATAGCTCTCATTTGGACCCACTGAAGATAAGGCTCCAAATAAATATCCCCCCTAGGTCCCAAGTCTTTCCTAATCTTCTTGTAAATGTGACACCAGGCCTTCTCAATCTTATCCATAGCTTCCTTATGGTCTTCTCCCTCCTTCAGGAAGAAACTGCTCAAATGAATACTATTTGGTTTATCCCTCATCAGATAACCAAGTTGTCGTCGTGCAAGAATAGGTTGTAGTTAATTCCTCCCTTTGTACCAAGAAGAGGTACATTGGGGAAACTATCACAACTGTCGACAATCTCTACATCCTGGTAAGCCTGATGATACCAATCAATATATGAGTGAGTAAGCGCCATGATCTTAGGAGCCCAACGGGTTCCTTCCTGACATCCCAGAAACCATCAGACTAAGGCATATGAGAAATAAACCACCGGTACAACAGAGGCGTGCAACAGATAATCATCTCCCCGTGATAAGAATTCCAAAGATGAATAGAGTAATAAGCATCACCCAACAATGTAGGAACTGGGTTTCCAATCATGAAGATCATGATAGCATTAATGTCAACAAACTTATCCACATTAGGAAATAAAAACAACCAGTAAGCAAGTAGAGCAAAGATGGCCTCAAAAGAGACTGTACTCTTCATCCTGGAAAAGTAACGAGCTTTACCCAATAAGAACTGAGCTGGTAATCCTCTAATTCCTCCTTTAGTAGTCATATGGGCTTCAACCTCAGACTTCCTTAGATGGATCAATGCAGCAATCTCGTGTGGTTTTGGATCATCCTCCAAACCATTAAAAGGAACACGATCGGTAATAGGTAAATCCAACAGATAAGAATACTCCTCCAGTGTAGGCATCAACTGATAGTCTGGGAAAGTAAAGCAATGATACATCGGATCATATAATTGGACCAAGGTCGAGAGAATACCCTTCTTCATCCTAAGCTTCATAAGAGGAATAATGGATCCATACTTCTTCTGAAAATCTGCAGAACACTCAATCTCGGGAATTAAATTGATCAACTCATCTATCTTGGGATCTTTGAAACTGTATTTTCTGGTCTTTCTTTTTCCAGAATCCATGGTCAAAAGGTACCAGAGATATTTACAAATGGTCAACTTTCAAGTCCCTTGAAATAAAATTTCTTCAAAAGATGCTTATGAGTGCATGGATGCATGATGCAACAATCACAAACAAGATCACAAACATAAGGTTCATAGGTTCAATGTCACGAGCATGAGGTCGAAGGTACTACCCATAAGGTATGGTCTAAAAGATATCACCTGCTGAACAAGGTTCTAAAGGTTCCCAGAGTCTACATCCTTCCTTCAGATATTACCAACTTCCCGATTAACTCGGTAATTAGTAATATTCTCAAGAAAAACTCGTTCGAGCGTAGTATCGCGTGACAACTGTTTCCGGATTACTCTGTCATAGCTTCAACACTACACCTAAAAGGCCAAGATGGGTTAGGTATTCTACGGTCCTCAGCTTCAGCAGGCTTCCAGGTCGAAAGCAACACGTCTTCCCGATTACTCGGTAAATGACACTACAGTCAAAGGGGTCTCCACTGAGCGGGGGATCTCATGCCTCCTTTTTTGGGATTAGTTCCTCAAAGTTAACATGACTATACCGTCCGTCCTATCTTAAAGTGTTCCCAAGTCTGGGTATAGGACTTATAAGTAATCACCAAGTATCCTGAAAACCAGGAAAATTTAGACAAACATATATACAACATATAACACATAAACAACAATAACACATATACAGATATAAACTAAGATAGGTTCAACCCACTTAGGGATGGACCAACAAGAGGTTAATCTTTCCCCAGTGAAGCCGCCATTTTTTCTGTAGCAGTAGAAATGTTTAAGACTAAGCCATTGGATCGACTAGACTTATACATATCAAAATAAAGATCGCCACCGCACTTTATTATTTCCAAAGGAATGGGAAAAGAGAGAATAATCCAAAAAGAGGGAGAAAGATTCAAGGAAAGGGGGTTGGTTATGAAAAGGGAAGGTATTAGCACCCTAAACATCTACGATACTCCGCAGGAACCTCTTTGAAAAATCTGTATATTTTGGCTATAAAATGTTGTATAAAAAATAGATGGTGGAGATGAGAAAAGATGTATTTTTTATGATTTTTCCACCCGCCGCGGTTGTGAACCTTTAGTGCCTACGTACCACCTTTCGTGCAATAGGGGATTAGGGTACACGTAGTTCACCTTTTAAAATTTTATAACACAAGTGTGTTGGTTAATTTTATGAGATAAGGCGTCATTGTCATTGTCCGTGTGGAAAACATACTTACTACCCACAATCATGAGAAAGGAGAATTTTCATCATCTCAAAGTGGATGATATGGCTTGGATTTTAAAATCAATAAAGCCTCACTCAACACCCAAGTGGAAAATATCTCACTTCAGTACATATTGTAGAAGTATAGTTGTTTGCATCACTACAAGGATTGACAAGAGTCTAATCTTCTGAGAAAAGTTTTAAAATAAAAGGCCAAAGTGGAAAAATGGTTTGCAATGAGATTGATTGACTTTTAGTTTTCACACAAAAAAGGTCAAGGTTTTATTAAACTGATTGGAGTTTAGTTATGAAAAATGTTTTGAAAATGCATAGACCTAAGTTCAAGTTTATTATGAAAGTGGTTCAAGTTTAGAAACAAGAAGAGTTTTCAAAAGGAGGGAGAGGAATTTTGAAATTAAAGAAGATGGGAGGAGAAGAAGGGACTATCCCAAAGCATAAGGTAAAAGCTAGGGAATAGAACCATCTAACCAACAAGAAGCCAATACTTGACATTATGAGTCAAGATAGAATTCCAATTCTTTGGATTGAAACCAAGCAAGCAGAGATACTAGACCTCTTGAGAGAACCAAACTTCAAATGCATTAAGTCTTCACAAAAATTGGGCAGAGTAACGGTTGTATACGGGCAAATTCCAGATTACAAACAAAGTATGTAATCACAATATCCTGCACACAAAACAAACAAACAACCCAATGTCTTGCGGTTAACCTTAAGAACTCCAGACAAAATATCAATTAAGGTCATAAGGTCTCCAACATAGGCCAAGGTTTCTAACCCTAAGTCCAAGAAGTCCAATACTCCATAATGCCAAGGATAATAACCAAATAGTCCAAGTATCATTAAAGTTTTTTATGGTTTATGTTGATTATTAGGTATCTTCAAAAAGGAAAGACAAGCTCAAGTGAGCAAAAAATAAAAATGACGAGAAAGTAAATGCTCAAATGAGCAAAGATGAAAATAGCATGAAATGTAAATGCTAAAAGTAAATGGTGCATAAAATAAAAGGGCATATAATAAAAACACAAGATAAAGTCAATTATTAGTAATTAGTGGTTAGTTGGATGACCATCTTGAAACTTGCATTTGGAACTAATTAGAGGATTGGTAGAACCAAAGCCTCCACACAACAAGTTGCATTTGCTTTTTGTCAAGTATATCATCCATTTGGAATTCTCACAAGTACCATTTAATGATCAACGATGTTTAAGTGATCCGCGTTGACCAAAAGTGATGTAGATCCATTAGAGGATTGATAGAACCAAAGCCTCAACACAATGAATCTCAAGGTTATTGGATCAAAGAGATCAAATTAACATACTTGGGCTTGCAAATATAGGTTTGGACCATGAATGATCATTTATTTGAATCGGGACAAAATTTAGCGCTATGTTAAGCAATCGTAAGTGGACTTATATAGAAGTCACACCTATTTTGAGGTCGGTCAATAGTAATCTATGCACCATTTGTTTTGAGACATGATATATACATCATGCTCCAATAACACTTAGTGCAATAAGAAAGGGATGAGATGAAGAATGGTGGCAGAAAATACACAAACCATATTTGAATTAATATTTAATCAAACTATTATTAAAATCATTCATCCATTTTTATGGAATTAAACTCAACACCAAGTATCCAATGATGCTAACAAAGTTCACTATAAAAAATTCAACCCAAGATCAGCTAGAAAATAATCACAAAATAACAATACATTTATTATATACATTAAAAAAGGTTTTAAAACGTTTTAAAATAGAATATAAAAAAGAAAAATATCAACCATGTTCAAATTAATCAAGAAATAATAAGACCATAGAAAAATCAGAGATAAACTCAAATATTTTTGTAAAATTTTTGGTGGTTTTTTTAAAGTCAGAAACTATTTTTAAACTAATTAAAATTGCTCAAACAAATAGAAAATAGATCAAAAATAGTAAACATCAATGTAAAATTCCATAAAATTTTCAAAAAGTCTGAAATATGTAAAATGATATTTATCAATTTTTTTAGAATTAAAAAATGTCATAAAATATTTTTAAAGTAATTAAAAGGAAGCAAATAATGCAAACAATATAAAAAATATCAAATTTCAAAATAAAAATGGGAAAAATAGTCATGAGATAAGAAATAATTCAAAGTATTTTTGTGAATTTTTTCATAATTTTTGGATAAAAAATAAAAGAGTTATGAATTTTTTAAAATTATATCAATTAAAATATAAAATCAGAAAATAAAATAAAACCAAAAAGATGTGGACCATCAGATCATAGTCAAAATGCATTAGTAAGCTGATGCAATGGACATGACGCCCTGTGCTGGATATGGACCTTAGTGAGATACGCATAGGATCAGAAAAAAGGCAATCAATAAAATTAAAACGTTTAGCATGCTATCATTGGCTGAGACGAGACACGTCATCATCTTCAACCTCCAGACACCCTGCAATGGATATTTTGTGAGATCCTTCAAATGGAAAAATTAGGATCCCAGACTAGTATCATTGGATTCGTCTCTTCAAGACGATCCTAACACCACCATCATGCCAAATTTATATAAGGTATGCAAATAAATATGAATCAAAAACCCAGAAAATAGAGAGCACCTCCAATTTGAGATTTCTCTCTCAATACTCAATTTGAGAAAGATATACTTCTTTGAAGTTCAAAACCATAGCTCCTAGATCAAGAAAATGCTTTGAGGAACTTTGAAAATTTTGAACAACCTTCTTGTACCAACACTTTTGCTTTGTAAATAGAATTTGTTGAGAATGATAATGAGAACTCATAGCCACCAAAAACACTTCCATATCTTGAGAATTGAGAGAAATATGCACTTGTGACCAATTCGAACAAAGCCTTGTCCAAACATGACAACTTCTCCAATCAACCCCTTATACTTTTGAATCAATTTTGATAACTTTGAAATATGGTGAACCAAGATAAACCTTGCCATTCCATTTCTTACAAAATAGCTTCAATGGTGAGTATTTAACTTCTCAAGCTTTATTGACTAGGGCGTGGAAATAAACTCATGAACCCATGGATAAACTTGCTAAGCCACATTGCCTTTACCTACATTATTAACAAGAAAGACAAACCAAAATCGCATTTTATTAACTAAAAGAAAAGTCAAAACAAAACATGAATGATCACAAAAGAAAAACAAGCCAGGGTGCTTGGTGATTCCTCAGAGAGCAAAGATAGATATAGGGAGGAGATCCAAAAACCCTAATGTGAGCTTGTTATGATTGAATCAACGTGGTATGATGAAGGGATCTTAGGGGAAAAGATTGGGGTAAAACAAGGTTAACTTTAAGTCCCTTGAAACACATGTTTAAAGGATGCTCATGGGTGCATGAATGAATAACGCAATAATCACAAAAAAGATCACAAATATGGGGGGTTCATATGTTTGATGTCACGAGCATGAAGTTAAAGGTACTACCCACAAGGTATGGAATAATAGTTTATCACATGTCGAACAAAGGTTCTAAGAGGTTCCCAGAGTCTACATCCTTTTTTCGGATATTACCAACGTCCCGGTTGACTCGGTAATTAGTAATATTCTCAAGAAAAACTCGTCTTAGCGTAGTATCGCGTGACAACCATTTCCAGATTACTCCGTCATAGTTTCTGCACTACACCTAAAAGGCCAAGATGAGTTAAGGGTTCTACTGTCATTAGCTTTAGAAGGCTCCCAGGTCGAAAGCAGCACTTCTTCCCGATTACTTGGTAAACGACACTACAATCAAAGGGGCCTCCACTAAGTGGGGGATCGCATGTCTCTTTTTTGTGGATTACTCCCTCAAAGTAAACATAACTATACCGCCCGTCCTATCTTAAGTTTTCCCAAGTCCGGTTATAGGACTTATGAGAAATCACCAAGCACCCTGAAAACCAGGAAAATCCAGATAAACATATATACAACATATAATATACAACAAACAATATCACATACACAAATAAACAAAGATAGGCTAACCCACTTAGAGATGGACCAACATTTGGTCGATCTTTCCCATGTGAAGTCGCTGTTTTTTTGTAGTGGTAGAAATGTTGAGACTAAGCCATTGGATTGACTTGACTCGCACAAATCAAATAAAAATTTCCACCATGATTTATTTTTTCCAAAGGAATGGGAAAATAGAGAATAACCCAAAAAGAGAGGAAGAGAATCTAAGTTCGGGGGTTGGTTATGCAAAGGGAAGGTATTAGCAACCTAAACATCTACGGTACTCCGCAGGAACCTCTTTGAAAATTTGTGTATTTTGGCTATAAGTGTTGCATAAAAAAAAGATGGTGGGGTTGAGAAAATAAATATTTTTTACAATTTTTTCACCTGCTGCAGTTGCGAACCTTTAGTGCTTACGTTCCATCTTCCGTGCAATAGGGGATCAGGGTACTCGTAGTTCACATATAAAATTTTTAAACACAATTGTGTTGGTTAATTTTAAGAGACGAGACATCATTGTCGTATCCGAGTGGAAGAATATACTTACTATCCACGACTATGAGAAAGGAGAATTTGCGTCATCTCAAAGTAGAGGATATGGCTTGGATTTTAAAATCAACAAAGCCTCGCTCAACACCCAAGTGAAAATATCTCACTTCACTACATATCATAGAAGTATAGTAATTTGCATCACTACAAGGATTGACAAGAGTATAATCTTTTGGAAAAAAGTTTAAGTAAAAATCCAAAATGGCAAAATGGTTTGAATGATATTGATTGACTTTTAGTATTCTCATAAAAATGTCAAAGTATTATTAAGTTGTTTAAATTTTGATTAAGAAAATGTTTTGAAAATGCATGGACCTAAGTTCAAGTTTATTATGAAAACGGTTCAAGTTAGAAAAAAAGAATAGTTTTGAAAAGGAGGGAGAAGGTTTTTGAAATTAAAGAAGATGGGAGGAGATGAAGGGGCTATTCTAGAGCTTAAGGTAAAAGCTAGGGAAAAGAACCATCTAACCAACAAGAATCCAACACTTGACACAATGAGTCAATGTAGAATTCCCATCCTTTGGATTTGAAACCAAGCAAGCAAAGATATTAAACCTATTAAGAATACCAAACTTCAAATGCATCATGTCTTCACAAAAATTGGGCAGAGTAACAGCTGTATACAGATGAATTCCCAATCACAATCAAAGTATATAATCAGAATAACCTGCACACAAATAAAAACAAACAACCCAATGTCTCCGAGTAAACTCCAAGAAATCCAGAAAAAATAGCAGTAGAAGTCACAATGTCTCAAGGTAGGTCAAGGTCTCTACTCCTAAGTTCAAGAAGTCCATAACTCCAACATGCCAAGGATAGTAACCAAATAGTCCAAGTAACCTTTAAATTTTTTATTTTTCAAGTTGGTTATTAGGTATCATCAAAAAGAAAAACAAAAGCTCAAGTGAGCAAAATAAAAAAATGACATAAAAATAAATGTTCAAGTGAGCAAAGATGAAAATAACATGAAATGTAAATGCTAAAATAAATGGTGCATAAAAGTAAAGGCTTAAAGTAGGAGCATAAACATAAAAGTCAATTGTCAATGGGTTAGAAATTAGAGGTTAGTTGAACGACCATCTTGAATCTTGCATTTGAAAACTCATTAGAAGATTGATAAAATCAAAGCCTCTCAACAGCATGTTTCATTTTCTTTTTATCAAGTATATCATTGATTTCAAATTCTCGAGGCAACGACAAATGATCAACGCTGTTTAAATGATTCACTTAGTCCAAATCTTATGAAAGTTCATTAGAGGATTGATAAGACCAAAGCCTCCTAACAATTAACCTCAAGGTTATTAGATCAAAGGTTTCAAATTAAACATATTGGGCTTGCAAACATAGGTTTGGGCCAAGAATGATCATTTCTCAAATCGGGACAAAATTTAGTGTTATGTTAAGCAATCATAAGTGGACTTATATAGAAGTCGCACCTATTTTGAGGTTGGTCAATAGAAATCTATGTGCCATATGTTTGGAGAGATGATATGTAGATCATCCTCTAACAACATGTAACACAATGAGAAAGGGATAAGATGAAGAGGGAGGGGAAATATTTGAATCAAAAAATTTAATCAAACTATCATTAAAATCATCCATCCATTTTAATAGAGTTAAACTCAACACCCAAGATCCAATGATGTTAATGAAGTTCATGATCAACAATCACATAGCCAAGATATATTAAAAAAATAAATTGCATTTAATGAATAAAATAAAAAGGAAAATGATAGTTAAAATATTTTTAAAATGAAATTAAAAGGTAAAATAGAAAACTATATTTAAAGTATCAAAGAAAAATTTAAAGAGACCATAGAAAAATCAGAAGTGATCTCAAATATATTTATAAAATTTTTGGTGATTTTTTTAAACAAAAAAACATTTTTAAATTGATTAAAATCATTCAAATAAATAGAAAAAGGATCAAAAATAGTTGAAGTCAAAATAAAATTCTTGAAAAATTCAAAATGTCAGAAATAATGAAAATGACTTTTATAAAATTTTTAGAATTTAAAAAAATATAAAAATTATTTTTAAAACAAATAAAACAAGGCAAACAAAACAAAAATGATGAATAATATCAAACATTAAAATAAAAATTTGAAAAAATATTCACAAAGTCAAAAATAATTCAAAGTATTTTTGTATTTTTTTTTCATAATTTTTGGATAAAAAATAAAAGAGTTATTAATTTTTAAAGATAAAAAAAATTTAAAATAATTTTGTAAAATAAAAACGAATCAGAAAAAACCATGCGCGTTGGATCTCTTTCACTTATACACGCTGCCCGATCTAATGGATCTGAGGTGAGGGAGTACCATGGACCCAAGCTAAGACGCACGCATACAACACAAGAAAGTCCAACCAATCAAAATAAAACAATTGGTTGAGTGTCATTGGTTGAAGAACGACATGTAGGTCATCTTCAACATCCAGCCTCCAGCCTCCTGCAAGTAGGGCAAATCCAAGATCCCTGAATCTTTAAATTTACGTGTTCATAGTGGTACCATTAGATGTGTCTACTTGAGAAGATCACAACCATATGCTCGCGAAAAATTTATATAAAGCACAACGTAGTTGATTTGGAAAAAACCAGAGATGTTTAAAAATTTTAAAATAAAAAATCAGAAGCATCAAATGCATTGTTTTACCAAACTTGAGTTAAGAGCAAGCATCAGTGAACATCATATACCATTCCAGTAATTTGAGTTAGAAGATTTGGTGCCTTAAACTACCTGAACAAAGTCAGATGAACTTGCTTTGTAAATGGACTTAGATAGCATGATTTAGGGCACCTCAAGGCTTGATTCTTCTTCTTTTAGCTTCAGTAAAGTTCAAGGTTGAAGGATCGATGAAGAAATTGGATTGAAAAGAGGAATTCGAAATCTCAGAAAATTGACTTATAGAGAGAGTTTGACAGGGATTTTGGTTGTTCAAGCTTACGAAAATGAGTGGAATAGAGCCTGTATTTATAGGATAAGAGAATGGAATCAAGAAGAGGGGTGAATGATGCAATTTCCCTTGAGTTCGTGCACACATGGGATCATGAAGAAAGTGTGATCACATGTGCATCAAAACTCAATAAAATAATGTGTTTCATCATTCTAAATGATCCAAACATATTTGCTAATCATGTTTAAGTGGAAAACGCGTATAAATTTGGTGATTAGAATCCAAATTAAGACTTTTGCAATCTAACTTAAAGTGAACCTTCAGTTTCAAGGCACCAACTTTGAATCGATGATATTTATAGATCAAGGGGTCTTAGGGCATGATTCTTGAAGCATTTTAAATATAAGGTCACAATCTTTGCAATGTGCCAAGAATGAGATCAGATGGATGTTTGAGCTAAAAGTTGTGATGAGTCAAAGTTGAGAAAAAGATTTTGAGTTTTTGTACTTAGAAAAATTCTAAGTTATTTTCAAGAGTGACCTATAATGTTTTGAGTTCAAACAAAGCCTTCCTCCAAAATTGAGCTTTGATCATCGATGCTAGCTTGAAGTAGACATCCCAAAGAGCATTGTGAAACTTGAATCACTCAATAATACCAATTATTGAAAAATTTAAGGCCTTGTAAAATTGGTTAAAATTCAAGAAGAGTTAAAGCTCACATACTTAAGATCATTGTGGAAAAATAATGGGCTCATGGAGATAAAAATTGACCAAGTTATGATCTTTTGAAGTTACATAAGGGAATTTGATAGCCTATCTAGAGGACATGTAATATTTCTTCATCATTAGACATATTCCACACAAAATTTACTTGAAACTCTTGAAGTGACTAGTTGATAACTTTTTAAAGAGAAGCATATCTTTGGAATCACTCAAAAATCTCAAAATATGAGCAAGATATAACCCTTAGAAGTTCAAAATCCTAGCTCCGCAAGCACTAAAATGACTTGGAAACCCCTTTCAATTTTGACAAAATTTCTTGCACAATTACTCTTTCCATGTGAATAGAAGTTATTATGGGTGATAATAATAACCCATAGTAACAAACACCACTTCCAAATATTAATAAATGAGAGAGTTATGCACTTGTGATCAAGGAATCAAGAGCTTATCCAATTAGGTCAAACTTCTTCAATCAACCCTTGTATCTTTTGACTTTCTTTGAAAAATTGAGGCATGATGAATCATAGTATACCTTGTCATGATATTAATTTAAAGCATATTCAATGATGAGTCTTGAATCTCAATAAAACTTTGTTGAAGAAGGCATGGAAATAAACTCATGAACATATGCATCAACCTGATGAAATGTGTTGTGCCCTCACCTATAATATCATCAATTAGAGCAAAAACTCATTGCATTTGTTAGTTAAAAGTTGATCAATACAAAACATATATGATCACAATATACAAATCAAGGTGCTTGGTGATTTCTCATGAGCAAACCTAAAGATAGGGAGGAGAGCCAAACCCTAGTGCGGTCTTGTTGTGATTGAGTTGATATGAGATGATAGAGAAATCTTAGAGGTAAAAATTAGGGTAAAACAAATACCTATGACACAATGATGACAAAAACAATGACTTTGTTCTGCAAGTAGAATAAAATCCTTGTACCTTAATTGCAGTAGCATGTCACACTATAATGTAATGACATCCAGTTTAACATTTTACTCTTTTAGTAATCAACCTAATTGAGAATACATCTTACTTCAACAATGTACCTAATCTTAAAGATATACTAGGATTCAATTAATTCAAATCCAAGTGACCAGAATATCCTCCAATAATACAATCTTCTTCAGACTTGGCCAATAGCTTTTTACTCCATGACTTAAAATCCTTATATATTTCATTTTTAAAACAACTGATGATCACAGGCCAAAATAAACTCAAAATAATAAACTTACTTTTTAAACAAACAATTGTTTTCTTGAGAGCTTTCTTATTCAGTGCCTGCCAGCCCTTTAGAGTCTTCCACAATGTCTGGAGTATTAATTTGCTGCAATGATGTTCCAATATCTGGTTGAACATAAGTACCCTTCTCAATGAACAAATCATTGACTTTGGTCTTGCAGTTAATCATCACTAAAATTACTTCTATCAATAGAGTAACTCATAAACATACCTTGTTCTCATTCAAGGAGTAAATAAGAACCTTTGAAGACTTCACAAATATTAGATTTACTTTGTTATAGATCACAACAAAAAATCATATATATATATATATATATATATATATATATATATATATATATATATATATATATATATATATATATATATATATATATATATATATATATATATATATATATATATATATATATATATATATATATATATATATATATATATATATATATATATATATATATATATATATATATATATATATATATATATATGTCTCTATCCACCAGGACATTCATCTTGCATTGAACTAAACAGATCCATAGAACATGTTCTAGAGCTTTTGCAACTATCTGATGGTGCACCTTCTGGTGTGACATCTTGACTTACTCTTCCTTGAACATCAAGCAAAGGGATAAGAAATTAAATACTTGTGGAGTCCATAAATAGCAATTGTTTTTAAATCCTCATAAGAACTTCATACATCTCATTAGAGACAAAACATTCTTTCTTGATGACATATACCTTCAGACCTTGATCACATAACTGACTTATATTTATCACAATAGACATCAGTATTTCAGTAGAAAAACAAATTACCAAAACTTAGAGAATCCATCTTGAATTCTTTAGTTACCTGATGCCATTAATATTCCCTTTCATCATCAGTAACACACGAAACCGTTGATAGAATGAGACTAAACACACAACCAAAATAACTTTTACTGCAGTCAAGTGTCTGGAACAGTTAGTGCCAAAATACCAATCATCTTATTGAAGTTCTAAGAAATGTATGAGAGATAAGGAATTTATTACCTTCCCTGAGTATTAACCACTGATTGGTTAATCAATGTTGATTTTGACCTTTGAGGAAGTCTAAGAAAACAAAGAAAACTGTTAATATCAACTTTTCACGTAAAATACATCTTCAGTGCAAGTATCTGCCTTTAGTTGGAGTATTCTGATGTCTAGAACAATTTTGAGACATTAAGATTGACATCCTTGAATCAACTTGCCTTTTGATGAAAATAGCCTTTTTGTCACTTGAGTTTTTTCATTTCTAATTCTAGAATGAAAAACCATATCCTCCTTAGGCTTCCAATCATCTTTCCACTAGAATAAAGCTCTCCAACCATTCTAAATTAACCTTACAAACTTGATCAAGATATCAAGTTTTAGGATTAATAAATTCACTTCACCCTACAAGTCAAAGATGGTAGACAATCCTTCATTCTCTTAAGACATAAGATCAGAAATAAATCACATCCTATTTCTTCATGGTTGGCAACCCCTTTTTATTATAAATATACAAATATTTGAATAAAATAACCAGCACATCATGAGATGATTCTTCAAAATAGAAATATTCATCAAAAGTCCATCTTCCAATCAAACCAGTAATATCCTTGGAAATAGGATCACTTTCCTAATTAAGCAAAGAAATAGAAAACCCATACAATTGTTCTTAGGATAAGTAGTGCATTCTGCTCCACAAAGATATAAGGTCTTCACACTCATATGAATTTTTTGACATTGAATAATCTATACTCCAGTTCCATCTTTTTCATTAGCATCACAGACTTGCTGAAGTCAATACAGATGTTCTAGACATTTTCTCTAGACATTATGTCCAATCCCTTCAACACCTGATTGGATTTCCTTCCAAGGAATACAGTAGTAATAATAAACCCTTCATTAGAGACCAGGACACAAGTCCCTAAAAGTTTGAAACAAAAATAATTCTCTTGTTGTTCTTCAATGGCTTGTCACTTTCACGTCAAACCTCTTGAGTAGAGATCAGAGTGTCTTCTTCTTTATCAGCCTCTCATCTGAACTCTTTTCTCCCAAACACACATAAATGTGCCTTTATGAGTGAACTTGAGAAATTCTCAAGTATCTTTGGCTATAATAAAAGTGATACAAAGTCTTACTGTTGTACCCATATTTTCCCCCTAAGATACCTCTATCATATCATATCACCACAATGCAACAAGATCACACACTAGGGTTTGGTTCTTCTCCTTATATTTAGCTTTGCTCATAGGGAATCACCAAGCACCTATAATTTTATTTTTGAGCATCTATGTCTTGTATTTATTAACTTTTAACTAATAAATACAATAAAAATTTGCTTTAATTGTTGATATCATAGGTGAAAGCAAACCTACTCCATCAAGTTGCTCTACGGGTTCATGAGCTTATTCCCATGCCTTCTTCAAAGAAAGTTTCATTGAGATTCTAGCCCCATCATTCAAGATACCTTGAAGTAATATCATTGACAAATTCTATTATGATCCATCATGCCTCAAGTTGTCAAACATAGTCCAAAGATGTAAGGGTTGATGGAAGAATTTTGACCTAATTGGATAAGTCTTTTATTTCTTAATCACAAACGCATACCTCCCTCAATTATCAATATTTGGAAGTGGTTATGGTTTCTATGGTTCCTAATTATCATCCTCAACAACTCCTATTACTTTACAAAATTATTTGTACAAGGAGGTTTGTCAAATTTGAAAAGGGTTTCTAAGGCATTTTGTTGCTCTAGGAGCTAGGGTTTTTTTGAACTCCAAAGGGCTATATGTTGCTCATATTTTTGTATTTTTGAGTGATTCCAAAAACATGCTTCTCTTTAAAGGGTTACCAACAAATCACTTCAAAAGTTTCAAGAAAATTTTGTGTGGAAGATACCTAATGATGAAGAAAGATTACAAGTCCTCTAGATAAACCATCAAAATCCCTTATGTGACTTCAAAATATCATAACTTGGCCAATTTTTATCTCATTGAACCCATTATTTTTCCACAATGATTTTAATAATGTGAACTTAAACTCTTATTTTATGTGCAAAGTTTTAAAATGGATGGAAGATGCCCTAAGGATGCAAAAGATTATAGGTCATTTCAAGAATTTTCACCAACTTCAACAAGTCATAACTTTCTCATTTTTTTGAGATTTTAAATGGTTTTAATCTCAAAATGTCATTCAACAGATCTACTTCATGCCATATTTTTTGGTCAAGAGAAAATTTCAAGTGGAAGGCCATGTTTTGATGCAAGACATTATAGGTCATTTTTGAAGAAAAAACTTAGAATTTTTCTAATTACAAAAGTCAACCTCTTTTTCTTAACTTTGACTCATCACAATTTTCGGCTCAACATCCATTTGATTCCATTCTTTGCACATTATAAAGCTTGTGATCTCATCTTTCTAATGCATCATGAATCAAGTCTTGAGATGTCCTGAATTATGCACACCATTGATTTGAACATGGTACCTTGAAATTGAAGTTTCACCTCGAGTCAGAATTTGAAATCCTTGATTTGGCTTCTAAATATAAATTTTATGCGCGCTTTTGCTTCTAATCATGTTTAAAGAACTTCCATAAGTGATTGGAAAATTAAAACATAAGGTTTGGATGAGTTTTGATCAAAATAGAAGTCACGCTTTTCTTGTTTCCAACTTCACACAATTTCCCTCCAAACTTCATCATTTCACACGCTTGAGCATTCAACCAGCTTCCCTATAAATAGAGGGTCATACCTCATTCATTTCCTCAAGCTTAGAGAGCTAGAATCACCCTGCCAAACTTTCTCTTAAACCCAATTTCTGCAACTTCGAATTTGCTTTTACAACTTTTCTCAATCCATTTTCTTTGTCAATTCACCTTCCTTGAACCTCACTGAAGCTAACAGAAGAAGAATTATGCTTTAAGACCTCCTAAATCGTGCTAGCCAAGTCAAGTTTCAGAGCTCTGTAATTGAACTTCAATAGGTAGATCCCCTCACCAATTCTCTCAAAATTTGATATTGTTATAAAGCTCTCATCATTCTGATTCTAGCCGCGACATTTATTTTCAACTGGAAGCGTGTTTTGACCGTGAATTTTCAAATCCCGTTTCAAACAATTCCTTTCAAAACGACTGAGCTACAACTTATATAAATTTTTCGCGAAGGTACCATTGGAATCGTCTTAAAGAGACGAAGCGAATGGTACTAGTCTCGTGTTCTAATTTTACTGTTTCAGGGACCTGCAAATCTCGTGGCTAGAGGTTGAAGATGACCAATGTGTCATCTCTCAACCAATGATAGCATGCCACGCTTTTTTTTCTTCAAATTATGATTTAATAAATGATTCTGTGTTTTATTCGCTAAAGACCATGATATGCACAACGCGTCTGATCCATTGGATTAGCTTACTAACACATTTTGAATCTCATCCATTGGTCCACTTTTTTTTTACTTTATTTTTTATTTCTGATTTTTATATTTAATTTGTTTTAAACTTCAAAAAAACATAGAAAATTCATTTTAACTTCAAAAAATCTTAAAAAATTATAAAAAATACTTTTGATTTTTCTCTTTCTGATTATTATTTTTTCCCAATTTTATTTTGTGTTCTGATATTTTTATAATTTTTCACTTTATTTGAATTGTTTTAAATATTTAAAAATACTTTTCTTAATTTTTAAATTCTGAAAAAAATAGGGAAGGATTCAATTACTTCTTGACAAATATTGGTAACCTCATTTTATTTTTATTTCGGATTTTACTATTTTTCATCAGTTTTGGTTTATTTTGCCTATTTATTTTTATTTAAAAAATAGTTTATGACTTTAAAAATTTCCAAAAAATGTGTAAAAATATTTGAGGTCATTTTTTATTTTTGTATGGTCTCATTGAATTTTTCTTGGATGTTTCAAATATAGTTTCTAATTTCTCCTCTTGTTTTCATTTTAAAATCATTTTAAAAAGTCTTTTTCTTTATTATTAAATACAATTTTATTTTTGTATATATTCTGGTTGATCTTGGACTATGATATTTTCATCATGAGATTTATTAACTTCATTGAATCCATGATGTTGAGTTTAACTCTACAAAAAAAGGATGAATGATTTTAATAATAGCTTGATTAAATTCTTGGTTCAAATGTGGTTTGAATCTCACTCGGTCCCTCTTCATCTTATCCCTTTCTTATTGTACTAAATGTTATTGGAGAATAATTTACGTATCATTTCTCAAAATATATGGTGCATAGATTGCTATTAACCAGCCTCAAAATAGGTGCGACTTCTATATAAGTCCACTTATGATTGCTTAACATAGTGCTAAATTTTTTCCCGATTCGAGAAATGATCATTCATGGCCCAAACCCATGTTTGTAAGCCCAAGTATGTTAATTTGAACCCTTTGATACAATAACCTTGAGATTCATTGTTAGGAGGCTTTGGTCTTATCAATCCTCTAATGAATTTTCACAAGCTTTGGTCAAAGTAATCACTTAAGCATCATTTATCATTTATTGTTGCCTTGAGAATTTTAAATTGGTGATATACTTGATAAAAAAAATGAAACTTGTTGTTGAGAGACTTTGATTTTATCAATATTATAATGAGTTTCAAATCCAAGTTTCAAGATGGTCATTAACTAACCTCTAATTCCTAACAATTGATTTTTTTGTGCCTTTACTTTATGCTATTTAATTTAAGTAAATTTATTTTAGCATTTACATTTCATGCTATTTTCATCTTTGTTCATTTGAGCATTTACTTTTATGTCATTTTTACTTTGATCACTTGAGCTTTCATTTTCTTTTTGAAGATACCTAATAACCAACTTGAACAATAAAATGCTTTAATGTTACTTAAACTATTTGGTTACTATACTTTTCACTATGGAGATTGTGGACTTCTTGGACTTAGAATTAGAGACCTTGACCTACCTTGAGACCTTGTGACCTTGACTGTTATTTTGTCTGGAGCTCTTGGGGTTTCCCCCGAGACATTGGGTTGTTTGTTTGTTTGCTTTGTGCGCACGTTGTTGTGATTACATGATTTGTCTTTAATCGGGAATTCATCTGTATACAGCCGTTACTCTGCCTAATTTTTGTGAAGACTTAATGCAGTTGAAGCTTGGTTTTCTAAAGAGGTTTATTATCTTTTCTTGTTTGGTTTCAAATCCAAAGGATGGGAATTCTACATTGACTCATAGTGTCAATTGTTGGCTTCTTGTTGGTTAGACGGTTCTTTTCCCTAGCTTTTATCGTATGCTTTAGGATAGTCCCTTCATCTCCTCCCATCTTCTTTAATTTCAAAAATCGTCTCCCTCCTTTTGAAAACTCTTCTTGTTTTAAAAAAACTTGGACTACTTTCATAATAAACTTGGACTTAGGTCCATGCAAGTTCAAAAATATTTTCTTAATCAAACTTCAACCAATTTAATAATACTTTTACATTTTTGTGAGAAGACTAAAA
Organism: Vicia faba; assembly: GCA_948472305.1. Classification (NCBI taxonomy): domain Eukaryota; kingdom Viridiplantae; phylum Streptophyta; class Magnoliopsida; order Fabales; family Fabaceae; genus Vicia; species Vicia faba. Next base: position 1,356,541,640 of record OX451735.1, read on the forward strand.
GTCAATCAATCTCATTTAAATCATTTTGCCATTTTGGCTCTTATATTTAAAATTTTCTCAACAGATTAGACTCTTGTCAATCCTTGTAGTGATGCGAGCTACTATACTTCTAAGATATGTAGTGAAATGAGATATTTTCCACTTGGGTGTTGAGCGAGGCTTTGTTGATTTTAAAATCCAAGACATATCCTCAACTTTGAGATGATGCAAACTCTCCTTTCTCATAATCATGGGTAGTAAGTATGTTTTCCACACGGATAAGACAATGATGTCTTGTCTCTTAAAATTAACCAACACACTTGTGTTTTAAAATTTATAAAGGTGAACTACGAGTACCCTAAAACCCTATTTCTTGGAAGGTGATACGTAGGAACTAAAGGTTCGCAACCGTGGTGGGTGTAAAAATCATAAAAGTATACTTCTTTCCTCATCCCCACAATCTATTTTTGTATACAACATTTATAGCCAAAATACATAGATTTTCAAAGAGGTTCCTGCGGAGTACCGTAGATGTTTAAGGTGTTAATACCTTCCCTTTGCATAACCAACCCCTGAACTTAGATTCCCTCCTGCTCTTTTTGGATTATTCGCTCTTTTCCCATTCCTTTGGAAACAGTAAAGCGCGGGTGGCGATATTTTTATTTGATCTGTGCGAGTCAAGTCAATCCAATGGCTTAGTCTCAATATTTCTACCGCTACACTTACCAATTCCATATATCATGAAGTTGATAATTTCAGACAAAGATCCAAGTCAAACTCTTCCATTCTATCTCTTTAGCAACAATATTCTCCTATCATGATAAGTATTCAAGATCTGATGTCCATTGATAACCATAATGTTATCATTCTAGTCTTCCAAAAGGAACAGTAGTACCATAGATATACTCCCTAAAGGTCTCCCACTAGATCAAGGTGCCTGATCTGATACCAATTGAAAATTTCTGGTATAGGCAACACATGTTAATACTGATATCCCAACATCAAAATAATGTCAAGACAGATGTTACAACATCTCTTAACAAACTGAACAGGTTTATCAAGTTGTGATTGATACTGAAATTAAATTGCATAATGATAAATAACATAGATAATTGTTTTCCTAGTTTGGTGTAACATCACTTGCTCTAGGGGCTACAAAGCCATCAATGAAATACACTATTAGTAGTATCAATTTGAAGCCTAAATAGTCCTAGTTTATAACTTCTCACTTAATCCATACCTAGTGCAACTTCTACCTAGAAATCACTATCTAGATATCAAAAATCACCATATCACTTCCCAATAACCTCAGTGATATCTAACAATCCCAATACCAGTGATTGTATCAAGAACAATTCAACAAGAAGATTACACTTCCAATACAAAAACTCAACTTTTTTGCTTAAAAGCTTCAAGAGTGAGAACATTACATCTACCACAAATATCAAAAGATACAAGGGTGACTTACACCCACACAAGAGACTCTCAAAACCTAAGACTATAAGATTCCCCTAATTTACATATTATAAAAAACATAATTGAAAGAATTGATACATTTGGTTTAGGTTTTCTCCTTTAAATACACCTCTGTAGTCCACGGGCTTCAAAATCTGCATCAAGATATTTCTTGATCCATAAGCTGAGTGATGCACCAATTTTGCAGCAAAATCTTCTTAAATCTTGGAATAAACAATAACAATTTTCCTAAATTGTCTCAAGGCCCAATTTAGTAACTTTTGTGCAACTGAAGATACAAAACTTGATCCAGATTAAATCTTCTTGACCTGCGAAATTTATTGAGATATATCTAAAAGGAATATCACATAATCAAATCAAATATGTCAATATTTAAAACAACAATGCCTACTGTACAAGACCAAGATGTCATGACACTTGCTTTGACATTTTATTGAAAAAATCATAACATCAAAATTGTTATGGTAGTTGATAAGAATGCTGCAACATCTTGATCAACATCAATATAGAATCGTGTTTTACCAAACTTTATCCAATTATAAAACCATGGAACTAACACAATCTATCAGTGTTCATATCAATGGATAAAATTATGATTATTGAAATTATGTAATGAAAAAATGATATGGATTTATGCTGATGGAACTTCGATTAAGCCCACAGATAATAAAGATGAAGCAACATATGTAAGAGAATTAGATTCATATGATTTTATTAATTCAAAGATTATTACTTGGATCAATAATTAGTTTCTCAGTCAATAGGTGTGCAACCAACATAATATGATACTACTAAGGAGGTTTGGGATCATTTGAAAAGTTTGTATAATCATTTTAATTTTGTAAAATGGTACGAGTTGGAGAGTGAAATTAGGGCTCATAAATAAATTAATATGATAATTTAATAATTTTATTTATCCAAGACTAATTTATGAGATCAACTGCCTCTTATGGAATCATCTGAATTAAAAAATATCAAAGCATACATTGACCTAAAGCTGTCAAAACCGGCTACACAGTCCTATACAGGTTGACTAGGAGAGCCACAAGCTCTATAGGGCCGAGCCAAAAATCCATAATTAAATATGGTCTCAATATTTAATGCACGAGCCCGGCTGTATACTAGTTTTGGGCTAACTGACCTAAAAGGGTCATTTATTTATGTCATGGGTCGGTAAAAGGCCTGAATGGTCAAGGCCCAAATCAACTCAAATCCATTTAACTTGACCCAAGGTATAAAGTCATTTCACACGAAAAGCAAAGTACACTTTCCGATCTCTACTTTTCACTATACTCATCTTGAATCCTTAACCGACTTGGGCATTGGAGTGTTAACCTTGTTGGTCCACCCATGCGCTGAAGTATTGAAGATCAGCACCACCAGTTCAAGATCCTATTTCCATCAACTTCACCCAATTATGGTTCCAAAGCGGAACAGTGACACTGTCTATGGGAATGAATTATGATTCTCGTGAAGTTAAACTACTAGATCTGTCTTGATCTAAAATCATTTCTCTACCGTAAGCAGAAGGAGTAGAAGGAATAACTAGGTTAGTCGTGTCCACGAGGTTCATGCCATCCTTTGTATCAATCGTTCACTAGTTGTTACTGATTGATGAATTCCACAATGCTGCAACATCCAACACCTGTTCTTCGCCAGATCGCCTCCTACTCATGATGAACAACAACATTCAGAAGAACAAAGATCGTTTGGAGTTAGGATTTCTAGATCGCGAAAAGATCGACAAAATTTCCAATTTCGATCTGTCTTTGATCTTCGCTGACACTTTTGTTGATCAAAACATGATAGGATTCCTCATGGATGATGAAAGCTCTTGCAACATCCAGTCATACCCTGATTTTTTCCCTCTTATATTTTTAACCTGATAAGCTTATACATCATGTTCATACACATGCATGCATATGATTGATTTAATTGTGAGGGATCAAGGGTTTTGATAGTGGAGTGTGTATCATTCAAAGATAAATAACTTTATTATTCAAGAGATAGAGGATGAGAATATCATCATCAAAAGAATCATCTTAACACACAAGATTTTTTTGTTCAATATTTCAACAAGATTCATCAAACCAATTAGGGTTTGGAGATTGGTCACTATCTTCTATCTTGTTGACTTTCAACTAGGGTTTGGTCAAAATCAATTTGAGACTGACTTTGTGAGCAAAATAAGTGTTCATGGTACCTAATATATCCTAATACATCTATGTACATCTTATTGATCACCACATTTAATCAGAGGAGTCAAAATTGGATGGTTAGGAGAGGAATTGAATGCTCTGATCAAAAGTCAACAGAAAAGTTAAAGTTTGACTAAAAGATTTTTAGGTCAAAATTGAAGTCTAGATGGCAAAAATGAGAGAATGTGATCATTGGTTGAAGAAAGTCAAGATAAATGGTCAAAATTGAGTTTACTTGCAAAAGAAGTTATCTTTGGGGCTTAGAAAATTTTCAAAGTATTGGAGATTTTGTGTTCATATTGTCATCTTTCAAGATTTATATCTCACTCAATTATGGTTCAAAAATTTTAAACTTGTGATTAAGACAAAGAGAAAACTTCCCTCTACAACTTTGTAGAAGGATTGAAGTTTAGAAAGTCCCTGAATAAAAAGATATACAAGAAATAAGCTTGATGTTCATTCAGATTTGAAACTTGACACTTAGATAAATTTTAAAGACATTTAATCAACTCCATCATCCTGTTTTGCAAGCAACATTTCTCTATGATCCCGACACCATTTGGTTTTATGATCAATACCAAAGATTTAGAGAAATCTTATCTCTTTTAGATGCTTCAAAAAGTTTCTCATTTGGTTCATTGATGATCAAGATATCATTGTTCAAAATCAAGCAATCAAATACTTTAAATTGATTTGTACTTAGAAATTTTCTCTAAGTGTTCTATCACTTTCAAAGCATCTACTTACATGGCAAAATTCTTGATCTTCCAAGCTTCAATTCAAAATGTCATCAACATCAAAGTTATAGAAATTTTTCTATCTCTATTTTGATCACAAGCATGCATGAAATGGTGCAAAGAGTCTCAGGTTATGATCGTGACAAGGGGGTGTAAGAAACACGGGCTCCATATTTGACAAAGTTTCATTTTGAGTCATGTTTTGCATCATATGCCATTTGGTTGGTTTTAAAGCATCAGTATAAGAAAATTCCATTCTCCTTTCTTGCCTAAAAAGACCACACAATGCGTAAACCATGCATGCATTACATGCTCATATGGTGAACAAAAGAAGAAAATATTCTTTCCACTAAAATTCACCCAACAATTCCTCTAGTGCTATCTCATGATACATATCTATTTTCATGCTTATCCCACTTCACGTGCTCAACAAAACACAACAAATATCACGCTAAAACTTGAATGAAACGAAAGTGACAACATCACTTTTTTTTTTTAAATTACATAAAAACACCTAAACTATGGTTGAGTCGTCTAACCACACCAAACCACTCTATATTAGCTCTTCATCACTCTCATAACCCAGGGGAAACCTCATTGTGCAAGAAAAGTTGATCTGAAACAAAGATTATTTGTTTGGATAAGTGGACCATGATGCGTTGGGCTAAGTGAGTTTGTTTCTGACACCCCTCTCCTAGCCCAACTGGAGCGTGTAAACATCATTTAGTGCTTCCTGATATTCAGCTTTACACCCCCCATGTTTTATTTGAATAATATTATTTTTCCATTTTATTTTTTGTTATTCCTTCAACATAAAAAATATTTTTTTTACACCTTTAAATGTCTTTTTTATTTTTTTACATTTTTATTTTTATTTTTCCATTTATTTTTCTATTTTTATTTGAATTAATAATCTAGGGTGTTTTAGATGATGTTGCTTTCAATTATGGTTGACGTTTGATGCTTTTTGCTTATGATCTTGATCCAATTTTTGGGATATGTTTAGGCACATGTATGCTTAAGGTTTGGTTGATCCTTTGAGGTCCATTTGTGATTAATTGATACATGTTAAACTCCTTTTCAATGATCTTCTAATGCATGATGCTTTGATGAGATGTTGTGGATGTTAGATGATGTTTTGATGAGACCTTTTGAGCACTCTTTTAGACACCTTAGGACATTTGTTTTGTGTTCGACTTCATGTCATTTTGATTCTACTTTCACTTAATTTTTGAAGCCATCTAATTGTTTATTTTTAAGTCTTAATTCATGATTAAAGCTGTTGATGATTGCTTGTGTGGATTGAGTGATTAGAGTATGCACTTGTGCAACCATTAGGGTTTTGAGTCCCACTTAATCTTGAGTTGTTTACCATGAGGTAATGCCTTGATTTTAATCTATATTTTACCATCTAAATGATTTACATTGATTATGCATGTTGATAATGTTTCAAGTGATGCTTGCCTATCTTGTGGTTTAAGTTTAGGACACTGTCTTATGTGATTGCTTCTTGATGCTTGAGAAATTTGAATAACACGAGTACTATGTTATTGCCTCTGACTTATTTGGTTTGTATACCTTTATTTCATTGTCTTAATTGATCCTTTTATTAGCATGATGGTGATGATGATTCATTTAGTTGATGCGTTAGGGTTTGATTGTTTATTTCTTAACCCTTTCCTATGCATGATACTTGATGTTTGTAAACCATGATAGACATGGAATACATTGTCTTGCTTCTGAATTATGTCATGTAAATGCCTTATCACACGTTTACTTGATCATTTATTTGCCATGAAAGAATGATTCCTCTTAAGGATGACAACGTTTGATTGAATTGCTTAATTCTTATTTCATTGCTTGAATGTGATGTTTGTATGAGCTTCTTGCAACCATGAGACATGTTTTAAGTTAACTTATTGTTTAAACTATGTCTTATCTTGTTGCCATGTTTGAACCTTAGTGCCTCATTCATTTGTGGTTTAGTTCTTAGGTACTAGTCTTGGTGTTTGGTTGTTCTTTTGATCTAATTTTTGTGTGATCCTTGTGTGATCTTTCTCCCATATTTGAGATATGTTTACTTAAAATATTTGAGGTATTCTTCATGGTTTATTTAATTCTTCATCTTACTTGACTCATATGGCCTTTGTGTTCTAAGTTGTGGTGTTTGCTTGATGCTTAAAGCTCTATTTACTTGTGCAATGATTGTTTGTCCCTGCCTAGGTCTTAAAACCTCTAATCTTTAAATCTTTTGAGCGTGAACCTTAGGAGGCTTAAGTGTAATTGGTTATTTAATTTGTCATATCATGGTTTGTTCATTGATGACACACTTAAGAGTTTATCCATTACTTTCTTGTAACTTGTTGAAGTTTTTCTTTGTTGTCTATGCTTCATCTTTCTTCATACTTCTTTCATTGATTTCTTGTATGATTTCTATGTTCCCTTAGGAGTTTGATTCCATCTTGTTCAAAGGTGTGAATTCATAAGACCCTAGGTTCTAAAACAAATATGATAACATTAGGTAGAAGTTCCCCTAATCCTTAACCTTTGCACCACAATGCATGATAACTCTAGGTAGTTTTCCATTTGATATCCAAACTCTAGGTCCACATTGCATGATAACATTAGAACTTGAGTTTCCCATAGACATTTTTCTCTTTCCCTTTTTCATTTGCATCTTTAAGATTAAAACTACTTTTTTTTTCTTTAGCAAAAATCTAAAAAAAAAGTTAACGATAAAGAGGCGAACCATATGTCATGAACCTTAAGAATTGGGAGAAGTATGAGGAGGTGCATTCATAACCTTGTGCTTCCTTTCTATTATAGTCTTTAATGTGGTTCAAATCACAAACTCTTTTTGAAAATAAGTGGAGAAATAGTAGGTGCCCCTGCATTGGGATCAATTTGCTATAATCCTAACAAAATTACTCAAACAATTTGAACCTTTTTTGTTTCGGGCTTTTCTTTTGAAAACCTTTTTAGTAATAACATGTTGATCCCTTTATATGACAAATTCATGAGTCTCCAAAGGTCGAGCTACAGTAGAATGTGAAATTTAACATCGTTCACTAAAAAATATACAACAAACCAAAATTTTTTAGAAGAACTACGGTGTTCTGATTCCTTCGCGGGATAGTGTTGTACCACAAAAATTTCCCTCTTCATTATAACCCTAACTGGCTTGTGTTTCATCATAATTTGCATACATACATATCATTATTATTGTGTCTGTGAGATCAAAGTGCTTACCTCGTGAGAACTACGAAAGACTATTGTTTCGTCAGTTGATACAATGAAGCGAAACATAGGGTTTTAAAGTATTGTGTACTCTCCGTACATTCCCAAGATCTCTGATCAAAGAATAATCAAGTCCTACTCCTGGAAAGTTCTAATGTGCTTTAGGGAACTTTTAATAATGAAGAAAGTTTAGCGTTTCAATTGATTTGAGAATGTGTTGGTCGAAAATTGGTAATGTAACAAGTGTGGTTCAAAAATTCGTAACTCTCAATCTGTTTAATGTTTTGAGTTGCTCTTTCGACATCAAGATCGTCCCAATATCTTCTTCATTGCATATGTTTGGGCCGAAGTCCAATTCTTTGAAGAAGGATCTGAATTGCAAAAGTTCTTGAAGTTTGAGTTTGAAGTGGATTTATTGGTCCGCTGTCCACTAGATATTCAAAAATTCATATCTTTTAATCGGTTTGATATTTTTGAATGATTCTTTAGATGTAGGTACCGTCTTGACTCCCTTAACAATTCTTATGTTCGGGCCGGAAGCCAATTCTTTGAGGAAGATCCTAAAAATACAAATAACATGAAACTTGAATTTGTTTGTCAGTTGTTCCTTGAACGTTCAAAAATTTGTATCTTCTGATCAGCTTAACATTTCTAAATGGATATTTCTCCATGATAACCAGCTTGATATCTTTTCCAGTTTAAGTGTTCAGACTAAGAACTGATTCCTTAAGAAAGGTCTCTGAATGTGCAATTATTCTGAAGCTATAACGTGGGAATACAGTGGAAATGGTGCGCTGAACTGTTATTTTTCAGACATTAAAAAATTCATAACTTTCAGCCTGTTCAACATTTTTAGTCGTTCTTTAGGATAAAATTTCATCTTTACTTCAGCTAAATTTCATATGCTCGGGTTGTAGCCAATTATGTGCAGAAGGTCTCCAAAAGTGCGAATTACCTGGGAATTTTACAGTGGAAAAATAATGCCAGTCAATTTGTTTCCTTGACATTTAAAAAATCGTAACTCTCTTATTTTTTTATTGTATCGGGTTGGTTCTTGAAGCGTGAGATCACAAATTTTGTTAGCTATAAATTTGCTTCAGGTCACAAGTTCTTATCGTACTCCGGAGGCTTCGGTTTACGACTCATTCAAAAATTCATAACTTGCTCGTTTTTTATTGTATCGTGTCCGTTCTTTCAACATGATGTCACAAATTTTGTCATATCATTTTTGTTTCAGGGCTTGCATTGAGATTTCACATATAAAATAATGAGTTCTTGGTTTGTTCTCGGTCTGCACATAAACTAAAAATTCTGCAAGCCCCAAATTATGTAAGAGGCCCAAAAACAAAGCCCAAAAGTGTGTCTATATATCTCTTAGACCCAATTTCACAAACCCTATCCACTCATTCTCACAATTTTCTCAAAATCACTCTCCAATTTCTCTCAATTTTCTATCAACTTCTCTCAAGAACATTCATAGCAAACTCAAGAACAAATATATATATATATATATATATATATATATATATATATATATATATATATATATATATATATATATATATATATATATATATATATATATATATATATATATATATATATATATATATATATATATATATATATATATATATATATATATATATATATATATATATATATATATATATATATATATATATATATATATATATATATATATATATATATATATATATATATATATATATATATATATATATATATATATATATTCAATTCTCCTTGAATTCTTTTCCGATCTCTCTCCCTCTCCGCGATCCCTCCGGCCTACCCTACCCTGCCTACCACTGTCAAACACCTTCTCTCGGCTACCTCCTGCCGTCGGCCAATCGTTTTGGCGTGGTGCTCCCTTTGTAATGCGTTCTTTCCGATGCATAATCCCTCCGCCGTTAGTTCCATTTGATCACGAATTCCAAGTCTCCGATAGTAATCTCCTTTTCGTATCAATCCAGTAGTTCATCTCAATTGCACTTAATTTCCAATTATTTTGTGTAATTCTTGAATTGAATTGAGGTTATGTGAATTGTTTGAATTGAATTTCATAATTGTGAATTGCTTGATTCTTGATTTTTCAATTATGTTGAATCTTGTTGGAATTGGTTCAAACACAACCTTGAAGATGTTGTGAACTATTTGGATTTAATCAATTGTTTGAGAATCATGTAGAGCTTACGCGTTAAAAAATGTGTTTGTTCTTGATTATTGAGATTTATGTGTCATAAATTGATTCTGATTCATTATTTTCTTGAAAAATGCTCAAACTCATGAATCGAAATTAATTTACAACTTGTTTAATCACTTTTGATGCGTAAGAAATATGTGATTTCAAGGCTTGGAATTATGGCTTCCAACACTGATTTTGCAGATGCATTTTATTTGTAAATTCTGATTGAACTTCAATATGTTGATATTCAAATTTAATGTATTAAAACCTTGATTTTCTAATCAATTCTTGGTGAACGTCAATATATGCATAGTGCTGTCCGGAATTTGCAAACATACTGTAACATGTGAATTGATTCCGGTTTTTTGTTTTTTTAAACTTGTTGGAACTTTTGATGGATACCGATACCAATTTCGGTGGATTTTATACCAACTTTTAGAGCACTCCAAAAATTATAACAATGATGTCCGGAATTCAATTCCACATGAAAAATGAGATTTAATTTTTGAATAATGCATTTGTGTGCTTAATCGATCATTCCAAGTTTGGTTGCTTTTAATCTGGTTTTTGAAGTGATTTCATGTGTTACAATACTGCTGCTCGGAGTACTAAGTATGGCATGTAGCATGATTTAATTTCAATTAAGTGCATATTTGAGCTTACTAGCATGTTTACTTGATACTGATATCAAGTACTGTTGATTTTGACCCAACTTTTTGTGCATTTCAAGTGTAAATACAATGTTGTCTGGGAAATCTATTTTGCATCTACATTGTGTTTTAATTCATTCTAAATACAAATTTGAGCATAATTCCACAATCACTTGATATCTGAGTTGAGTTTTCACACTTTCACGATGACTTTTGGTGCACTTCCATATGCTAGTGTGGTGTTGCCCGAATTTCTACTTCTATATTCCGATACTTGTCCAGATGAGATTTCTCTGTATTGTGATCTTATTTTGAGTTTTGATATGATTTCTTGCATTCGATTACGCTTTCTTGTTATCACTAAATCCTCTTGTGTACTTGTGCAAGGTTTTCTTAAGAGAGTTCAATCGGTTAATCGATTCTTGGTTATCCGATTGAAACATGTTATTCCACTTCCTTGTGGTTCGATTTCGCTTCCAATGCAATTGATTGCGAGTCTCATTCTATGAGATACATATACTGTTGTTTGATTGTCTAGACTTGTGTTTGTGCAGGTTTATTGATTGACATTCAGATGTATCCGCTACACATTCTATTTGTGATTTATTTTTATGTGATGCTTCGACGCATATTTTGACTATTTTGTTGTTGATGCTAGCTTGATCGAAGTTTTCCGGGTTTCTTACAATCATTGATCTTTATTACAAATTTATATTTGTTTGGTACTTGCTCTTGTCTATAGCACCTTGCATTTACTGCTTTCCTTTCCATGAGAAGTACGAATGGAGATGCATGATCATTTACCGCTTTCCTTGCCATTATCATTCACTGCTCTTGTATATAGTCTCGTATAAAGTGATGTTTAATCTCAATATGCTTAGCTCTAGAATGTACACTACAACAAATAACGCATTTCATGAAGGAGCTTTCACGTCATCTAGAAAAACAATGAGGTATTAAGCATTGGCGCGTCATGTTTTATATTTATTTAATTATATAAATAACAAATTACCCCAGTTTCTAATACATCTGACGGGTAAAACTAATATGGACGTGCTTCAGTTTAAAAATTTTCCAGTTTATGTTTTATTTTGATTATAATTATAAACTAAAATAACTAACCATTCGATTTTTCGATATAAACGAGGGATCAACTAATCAGATTTCACTATAAAAGCAAAAAGATTTTACCCTAATTATTACTTATTTGTAGCCGCCCCAAACTCGTAAGCATCATTCTTTGGGATAGATTGTAAGACAGAAAAAAAAAATTCTTACCTTGTAATATATCTTACATAATGGTGTTGATGTTCTTGTTGGTGTTGGTGTTGGTGTTGTATTTTTGCTCATTAGAAAGATTGCAAGTGCAGAAAAATCATTTTTGATTCAAGGAGACAATGAAGGAAGCTCCCTTCTCTTTTTAACAGATACATAATGAAGGGAGCTTAACTAATGAGATAATGGATATCAACAAAGATATTCATTCAAAAGAGAAAAAATTTATTTAAAATCATTTATTTTAATATTTTGTGTAAACAATGTAAATTCCATAAAAAAACTTTTCACTTAGGTTTAAAAAAAAACAAGGTGATAGTTATAATCAGAAGATTTTATACATCAATTTTATGTTAAAGCCGAGGGGTAAATTTATCAGATTTTACTATAAAATACCTTTGTTAAATAAATTTTACCCTAATTATAATTAATAAGTAGCCGCACATGATAGAGAAAATATTTAGAAGTGTCCATTGGCATGGAAATAAAATAACTTGCCGATAGATTTCAGGTACGCTATCAAATTCCTTCTCTAGACTATTCAGTGTTCATATCCTTCTCTAAAAATAATGATAATTGATGGTTGTGTGTTGTTTACTATTAATTTGCAGAACTAGACTGAATAAAGGATATGCTTTTATTAATTTCACTAAGCCTAAATCAGAAGTAGAAATTTGTTGTTATATTCTTTGTAAACAATATAATTTAACAAAAAAAAATATATCTTGCACCTCGGTGTTCCTAAAAATCGAGGGGACATTTTAGTGTTAAAGTTGAGGATATTTGTCACCTTCCTTAATCAAATCCTCGCAATCCATTTTATTACAATTAGTGATCTGCGTGAAACCTAGGTTAACTTCCATTATAAAACCATTCTGAATCACAAAAATTGATAATGAAATACCATGAAGTGCTTGAAACTATCCTCCACTTTAAGATATGCAAGAGTCTTTGTCCAGAAGAATTCTCTATGATGGATTACAAGAGCAGAAAAATATATAAGTTTAAGGTTTGTGTACTTAAATACTTATTTGAGAAGAAAATTATTTATTTATCTAATCCTTTTTTATCTAACCCTTTTTTTTTTGTTGATAAGAGAGACAAATGCATAGAAAAACATAGGAAATATATTGTTTTCCAGCAAATGATCTTTCCAGGAATATCAAGGATTTCAAGACCCAACTTATGATTTTCATGGACAATTTAATTTTTATTTTGATATTTTGTGAAACAATATAATCAATTTAATATTCTGGGTAAACATTGTATTTTATAAACAAATTATTTTATTAACTTTCTATGTAAGTAATATGTTGTAACCGTTTTTAAAATGAGAGTCGCCACTCTTAATTTTTATCTTTGGAAAAGGAATAAAAAAGATAACTCTAAAATGGTCAGAGATTCTAAGTTGTTGATTCATTTTAGACGAAGGGAAGGTGTTAGGGACCCCTTATCAACCTTGTTCACAAGGATATTAGGGTTTATAATTACAATTTAGGAAATAGGGTTTTAATTTTAGTTAGAGGAACTCGCCATAATTTTAGTCGTATGCCTACGTATCCTCTTAGGAAGAATCAAGGTCCCAATTCGTAGTTCGCAGTTGGTTGGTGTTTTTTATGCATTACGAAGATATTTCAAATTAACCTTGAACCTTATATGGGTTTGAAAATAGTGGAGTGTTTAGATGAAGTTCGCAGTTAATGAGAAATATCTCCATGATCCTTTTTGAAAATTGTTTTAAATTAATTAAGTTATTAAGAAAATGATTTGGTGTTGGTTAAATATATTTTAAATGTATTAATATATAAAAATATTATTAATGCATGGTTAAAAACAATTTTTATGCAATAAATAAATATATGGATGAATTACAAAATAAATATTTGATTTTATAATAATATTTAAATAATATTAGAATTTATAAATATATTAAAATATAAAAAATAATAATTATAAGTAATAAAAGAAATTAAAAAATACATGGGGTGTATTTTGTGTTAGGCTAGCAAGACAGGGGGTATAGGTAATAAGGTCCTGAATTTATATGTTGAATTCAGACCCAAATGCAGGATTTACTAATATCTTTGTAAAATATTAAATAAAATTTATTTAAGAAAATGTTTGAACTAATTTAATTTAAATTAAAAAATTGTTTGATTTTATGTAAGTGTTAATAGTTATTCTTAACTACAAACTAATGACACATTCTTGATTTTTGTAACTTTGATAATGATCGTTCTAAAACAATTAAGTTAAAATTGATTAAAATCTATCAAAACTAAAACAATTTTTTATATTTCTTATAAAATGCAAAAAAAGGGTTTCTGATTGTTTTATTTCTACAAGTTGATACGCTAAGAACGAACAAAAACAAAAAAATTAAAACTAAAAAAAATTGGTTTTTCATAGAAACTATACCATAAAATAATATTCAATATCATTATTGAAATCAAACAAACAATAAAAAAAACCTGAAAAAAATACAAAAAAAAACTAATGCAAGTAATGTTACGTTATCACCTCTCAAAAATATTAGTAATATATGTGAGATTTAAATGAGCATTAAATAAATTAGAAAAACGATTAAATAGAAATAAGTTTGAAATAAACCAATTTTCTCTCTCTTTTATCTCATAATTGCAAAATCGGAGAGGCTTTTTCATCCACCAATTTCTACAGTGTGTTGATTTGCATTTTTGACTTTTTCCATTAATATTAAATCCAGACAATATTAGATATATGACCAGATTTAATTAATATTTAAAAATAATAACACAAATTAATATACAACAATAACATAATAATAGTGAAAAATAAGTTTTTTTGTGTAGTTTTCTTTATAACATTATGTCAATAATTGTTAACGATAACAACTACATATGATTAATAAAATTTAATATATTATTAAAAATAAATTTTAAAATAAGATTTATTTACAAATAATTATAGACAAATAACAAATCAAATTCTGGATTCAGACATCAACCAAAGAAATACATCAAGCAATTAACCCAGCAACAAGCAATCATGCACAAATTTAAATAAGATGGTAAAAGAGAAATCAACCTGGAGTGTTGTGACTAAACTTAAGTTTCTTCCTCCAATCTCCTTTCTTCTTTTCTTTAGTGCTAAGACTTTTTTCAGGTTGATGGAGGCTTCAAGGTTTCTTTGTTGTTGTTCTTCGATGTGAAGAACAACAACTTTTGAAGAACTCTAGTGAGTTATTCATTTGCTAATTGTTGGTGAAACTCTTTATGTCTAAAACTATGAAAATATGGCCCTATTTATGGACGGTCAAAATCACGTTAAAGGGCGAAAAGAGAATAAAATAAATCAGATCTTTCTTGGTTAGCAAGTTGGTCAATCAGAAGCTGAGTATGACACAAAATGATGCAGGTTAATCAATAAGAAACAATTATCTCGAAAAGGAAATATTTTTGGTATTTATTATGATTTTTGCACTTAATTTTGATAAAAAGTGCATAAAATCAAATAAATTATTATTTTTTAAAAATTCCATAATTAAAAATACGAAAATAATATTTAAATAATAAAAAATGACTTTTTTAATGATTTTTATAAATGGAAATAAAATTAGTAACAATAAACAAAGAAA
Organism: Vicia faba; assembly: GCA_948472305.1. Lineage (NCBI taxonomy): Eukaryota > Viridiplantae > Streptophyta > Magnoliopsida > Fabales > Fabaceae > Vicia > Vicia faba. The sequence goes on from OX451735.1 coordinate 1,356,557,017, forward strand.
TATAAAAAATGCATCAAGTGAGATTCAGACCCATGACCTTATGCTTCCAAGCTATGCGTCCTTATCAATTGTGCTATGTTATTTACTTGAAATAAAAAGTCAATAGAAAGTATATGAAGACGAGCAATTAGTTGTTATTTTAATAATACAAATAATTTGAAATAAACTCTTATATTTTTAAATATACTTGAAAGCGAATATTTATTAAAATCCCAAAATATTAATGTAATTAAACCAAAGGAATTTTAAAATCCAAGTTCGAAAATAAATTTGACGGTAGCTTTAAGGCAGACAAATTTGAGGTATGACAACTGCCTCTATTTAATTACTCTTCGATTTAGTGGTGCGAGAATGTGCATGTCTCGCATATTCGAATTGGAGAGTTATTAAATAATGGAAGACCCCAAAATTTGGGCCAAAGATTATTAAATAAGGATACACTGATATAGCTTACCCAAGAGCTCAAAGAAATAGGCAAAGACGATGATGTATCATCCTACCAGATTTTGGATAAAGAGATTGGAAACGATGATGATGTATCATCCTACCAGAGTTAGAGCAAAAAGTGAGATTGACCTAGATATAAAGACACGGATAACTCACCAATACCTAGAAAAGAGATTGCATATTTTCGCGTATTTACGATAACCTAGTAGATAAATAACACAAGTTGAAAAATTGATAACTTATTGCTGCATTGAGACTGATGCAACAAGCTATATCGTAATTATAGAGTAAACAATATCAGTTTGAAATTTGACTCACTAACACTTTGAGACTAATATAACAAGCTTAATGCAAATTTTGCATATTCATCATAACCTAGGGGATGAATAACACAAAGCTTGATAATCCATTGTCGCATGGAGACTAACATAATGAATTCTATCATAGAGAGACAGATAAACTATTGTTGGATCAATACTAACACAATGAATTATATCGCAAATTTCACACATCAACTACAACCTAGGGAGTAAATGATATGGGTTGAAAATATCTTACTATAGTGACTAATATAATAAGGCATTGCTTAGTGTACTTATCACATCTTAGAGGATAAGTACATAGACTTGATAATTCACTACCGCTTAGAGACTGACACACTGAACTATACTGGAAATTCGTATAACTATCAGAACCCTGGGGATAGATACTATGGGTTTGAAGTTTGACTTTTGAGTTTGATAACCAAATCCTAGATAATTAAACTAAACATGTAGATCATAGATATACCAGTTGTGTCTGTTCTCAACTAAGGTATTTGTTGAATAAGATCGATTTTTTCGTATAATTACCATAACCTAGGAGGTAAATAATACGAGTTTGTGAAGTTGACTTACTAATGCTTCGAGACTAATATAGTAAGTTTATAATGCTTATTTTTTCTATTCATCGCAACCTGGGGGATGACTAAAACAGATTTTTGATAATGCATTGTTGCATGGAGACTGATGCAATGAATCATACTACAAATTTCGTTATGTTTACTAAAACCTAGGGAGTAAACATTATGAGGATGAACCTGTGAATTTATCACGACCTATGTGATAAAAGACAACAGGGATAGGCTTACGTTATTCATCACAACCTAGGGGATGAATTATATAACCCTGAAAATTCCCATACCTATCGCAACCTAGGGGATAGATGTTTGAAGAATTTGTGCGTTTACCATGACCTAGGGGATAAACAGCACAAAGATAAATTCATGTATTCATTACAACCTAGGGAATGAATAATATGAACTTGGTAATTCACACACCTACCACAACCTAGGGGTAGATGATTGAAATTGTTTTGGTGATCGAATCTTAGATAACTAGATCAAAGATAAGATCAGAGTTTTACCAGTTGTGTCTGTTCTCAACCGAGGTAATTGCTCGTTTTGCTAAACTGACAAAGGGTCCCAAGATGTTGGTTTTACCCATAATGTGTTTTGAAAAATTCCATGTATGATGCATGTGTATGATGTCCTAGATTGATATGGAACCCAACATGTATATGCATGAAGTATTTTGTGTATGCCCTAAATGTAATGTTTGTATATGCCCTAAATGTAATGTTTGTATATGCCCCAAAAGTTTGTTGTAAATGTTTTAGTATTATCTCCTTTTAAACCATTGGTTTTTTTTCACTGACTCCCCAATGTTGTATGTTGCATCGTCGTGGCATTTTGAGTTGATTTGAATAAGGTGTATAAGTGTCAGTCAAGACTTTGATGTTTGTATCGCAAGCGTAGCCGTGGGCGTAGTCGTGGACCTCTTTCGACGTTTTTCTAACCAAATTAAAATTTGATGTTTTATCAAATGCGCTTTGGTGTTTTCGTATGTTAGATGCACCAAATGTTGTGAATGTCCTTAATACTTTGATATGGTTATGTGTACGTCATGCTTGATGTGAGGCTCTTAATGGGAAATCTATTGTCGAGAGCTTTTGGAAAATCATCTACTAAGATTAACCAAAGGAAACTATTGTCGTGATTCGGTCGAGAAACTACCTTCTACCGAGGTCTTCCAGAGAATCATCTTCCGAGATTAATCAAGAGAATCTACTGTCGAGATTCTGTTGAGAAAATACTTTCTGCCAAGGTATTCTGGAAAATCATATGCTGAGATTAACCAGGGGAATCTACTTCCAAGATTCTGTTAAGGAACTACCTTCTGCCAAGGTCTTTTGGATAATTAACTTCTGAGATCAACCATGGGAATATACTACCGAGATTCTATTGAGAACTACCTTCTGCCGAGGTATTTTGGAAAATCATCTGTCGAGATTAACCAGAGGAATCTACTGCCGAGATTCGATTGAGAAACTACCTTCTATCGAGGTCTTCTAGATAATTAGCTACTGATATTAACCAGGGGAATCTACTGCTGAGATTCATTTGAGAAACTACCTTCTGTCGAGGTCTTCTAGATAATCAACTACCGAGACTAACCAGGGGAATCTATTACCGAGATTCTGTTAAGGAACTACCTTCTTCCGAGGTCTTCTGGATAATAAACTGCCAAGATCAACCATGGGAATCTACTTCCTAGATTCTATTGAGAATTACCTTCTTCCTAGGTATTATGGAAAATCATCTTCCAAGATCAACCAGGGGAATCTTCTGCCAAGATTTCAACGTAGAATTGATAACTTGATTTGACAATGATGATTGTCTTCACATGCAACATGATTTATGCTATGAGTTATGATTTATAATTATGAATCAATTTATTTTTGAATGGTGCCCCTGTTGTGGGAAAATAAATGATTAAGACTCAAAGAGGTAGTGCAACAAGAATGATTATTGAAAAAGTGGTAGGGTATTTATGCTGACATGACTTCTCGATACTCTTTTTGAACTCAAAGATTATGGATGTAGAAGAGAGGTCTACTGAGGATTGTGTAAGTATGAAGAGAGTTGCCTTTTGTGGCCTGTCTTTCCCCAATGTTTGAATTTCAAAACACCATGCCCTTGATTAACTGACCCTTGGATTGATTTTCTCTTGATGAACCATTTAGAACCGATTTATGAGTCTCGCAGTGGTATACCCCAATATTTGAATTTTGAAAGGCATGCCCCTATCTCTAGGACTTGGAGGAGTGTCCTAAGAAGGAACTTTGATCTCACCATTCTATGATATAGGTTTTAGTATAGGTTACCCCAAGTGTCTGAATCTTGAAAAGTAGGCCCTTTATCAACTAGTGTTTTGAGAAGTGATCCAAGTTGACCAAATCTTGGAATAAATTCCCCTTGTAAACAAGATCCTCATATGATGTGCCCATATTATCATTAGGATTTTATCCTATTTATAGGGGTCCTCTTAGATGCTTTTCCCCTAGTTAGAAGCTTATTGGAAATGCTGCCTCTGATCAGACCATTTTTGAAATCTCTTTGATGCTAAGCATTGACTCGTAAGTAAAATTGTCCCCTTTGAAAAGTAATCCTAATGTGATGCACATGAAAGTTCTTGAAATCGAAATTGATTATTGAAAATAAATGGATGATTAGAGATAAAGAAGTGGCAACGTGGTTTAGTGATGATTTAACAAACATAGGAGTCAGTTTAACGTAAATTTTGCCGAGTATGCTTTCATAGTTAACCTTGCTTCAATTAGGAATTTTAAAGGTTGTAACATGGCCTTGGTTCTTGGTTTAAGAAACAAAGGATATAAGGCTCAAAATTTATTTATCCCACCCCATTCTCCTTGATGTTCTCCAATCCTAAGTTCAATTAATGCAACAAATGCGTTTAATCTCCAAGAGAAATTTCGTAATCGTGTAGATGGTGAGAAGCGTAGATAAAGATCCAAGCACCGATGAAAAGCATTGATAAGATCCAAGCATTGGTGATAAGCCTTAAAGATTCTTGAGGTGGAAGCCATATGATTGTTCTCCAATTTGTTTGTTTTCAATCCCTTATTTTTGCATGGACCAATTCTTTTGAATTTTCCGGTCCACCGGGATGCCCTAAGTTTTGCCTAAGTCAAAAAAATTTGTTTTTTGTTTTTGACTTAGCGGGTTCTCTTTTTTTTTATTAAATTTTTATTTTGAGATTTTTTTTCTTTTGATTCAGGAAAGTTGTGACTGCCATGTTTGATTTTTGCGAGTTTCATCTTTATTGCTCCCTCGATGTTGTATGACGTAAGTGAGAAAGAATATGTTTTAAGCTTTATCTTCATTTTTTTCTCGATCTTGGATGATGTATGCGAGGAAGAGGAGATGCTTGAACCTTTTGTGTAGATAGACTGATTCTCTTGAGATTAGAATGTATCCATGAGTTAACTGAAATCTACCCAGCCCCTGGTTAAGATTACAGGTTTTTAGAAAATAGAAATAACTCCGACTTCTGGATCAAGGGGGTTAACTACAAATTATATCCTTATTTTTCCACTGTTTAGGAAGTGAAACAATGCCTTACATCGTCAGCTAAGTCTTACTATTAAAAAGCATACGTCAACAAAATTTGGTTATTTAGTTTTTATCATTCTCCCTCGAAGTTTGTTAAAGTTGTGCAATGGAAGATAGAAAAGAAGAGTGAAAATGGAAAGTCGTTGATTATTTGTGGAAAGTGATAAAAGAGTGGATATGAATGGATCAATTTCAAAAACATGCATGATTAGTTATTTGAATTACTTAATCAAAAGATACAAAGTTACATAAAATATAACTTAGCAACTTGGAAAATTACAATTTGAAATTGATAAGTCTGGTGATCCTATGGAAGTGCTTCTTTGTTGATCCTCTTGACTTTAGGAGATGCTTTGTAGTTATTAGACTTGTCAGAGCATGGGGGTGACCCTTGACTCTTCATGGGCATACCAATTCTGTTGATAGGGAAATTGTTCTTGATATAGAGGAATCACTAGTAGTAGTGGCATTTGAGGCACTTTGTAGGCCTGTAGATGTCATGGTGAAGGGCTGCCTTTTCTCCACAATAGGATTTGTAGGAACAAGCTCCATTGAATCTCTAATTCTTAATCTCCTCCTTTCACAATTTCATACTTTCTTAAGTTCGTTTGTGGGTACCAAGAAATCATCTAGCATATGGGTAATAGTTAGATAAGGGCGAAGGTGGAAATGCATGAGATGCAAATGTATAAATGCATGTGAATTCATGGGTATGCAAAAATATTATTTGGCTTTTAAGAGTATGCAAAAAAATTTCATGGATATGCGGCACAAACGTAGTATGAAGATAAACATAAGGGTACCCTATAAGGGTTTAATGATAGACATGGAAATGAGGATACCTTATACTGACTCAAAGATTGAGACAGATAGGAACTCCTTAAGGATTATGGGCAATGAAAAACAAATAGAACTCCCAACAAGATAGGGATTGTAACAAAGGGACGAGAATTCTTACAAGCTAGGAATTACGATAGTGCAATCGATAGTTGAGGTGAAGGTCGGACTTGAGGGAATAGCGTGGAAGAGAGCACACGGTGACCTGTCAATAGTAACTAGATCCCATGGCATCATATAGGCCACATGGTATGCATTAGCGAGGACGTGCTTTGTGGGAAGGTTCCCTATCAACCTATAGAGGTAAAAATCCTAAGATTCTAAGGATAGTGACAGACAAAAGAGGATGCCTATAGGCTAGGGATTATAACAAACAAGGGAAATCCCTACAGGCTAGGGATTGTAATAGATAGACGGAAGCCCTACGGGCTAAAGGCAGTAATAGATGTAAAGATAACCCTTGCTGTTTTAGGGATTGTAATGAGATGTGAAAGGTATCCTTAGCATGTAGGTTCCTAGTTTCGACCTACGGATATTTTACCCTCCCCATAAGGTGGCTTCCTTAAGGGTATCATGGATAACACTAGTGGGAAAGGCACAAGGGCCTCTTTTAAGTGGAGCCTCTTTACAGACCAAAACTTCCGTCTCTAGGTCATGAAAGGTCTCACCATGAGATTTTGGTTCAAGGTTTATACAAAGAGTCATAGGTTTCATTCTAAAGTCCTACCCCCAAGAGGATGTCTCTTGAGACGTATTCCTTTCTCTAAATTCCACCGACTCTAGGCGAAGTCGTCACATAAACTCATAGGGCTGATGTATCCCCTTGGCTAATAGACGTACCTTCTTTCTAAGGGTTTTGTAAAATATTTTTTTGAAATAATAAAATTCCACCACAAACAAATATGATAAAAAGTACATAGAAAATAATAAAACCAAAAATAATAAATAAATGTAAAGAAATAACAAAAATAGAAAAACTCTAAAACCCTAAATCCAAGGAAAAGCTTCTAACCCTAGGGTTGAGTCCCCAACAGAGTCTCCAGCTGTTGTAACCGTTTTTAAAATGAGAGTCTCCACCCTTAATTTTTATCTTTGGGAAGAGAATATAAAGGATAACCCTAAAATGGTCAGAGATTCTAAGTTGTTGATTCGTTTTTAGACGAAGGGAAGGTGTTAGGCACCACTTGTAACACCCCATTTTACCATAAGAATATTTATAATGAAATATACGACAAATGCATCAGAGTTCACAATGGGATGCCACATAAATCATAAAATCCATAAAGTTCTCAAAATACTTTATTACTTCGTCTTTCCAAAAATGGTTATTCGGCAGCGGAAAATCAACATAAAAGTAGTTCATTGGTATTCTAGCCTTAACAACAACTCAAATCCACAATACGTGGTCCATGATAAGTTTTAAAAAAATGAGCAACATTTGAAATCATGCAAAACATAATGAAAATCCCAAATCCCGTGTTACATATTAGAGAGACTCCTAAGACTTGATCTGGTAACATCACTTCAAGCACTACTCGGATACCTGATTATTTGTACTCACGAAAAGTACTGACACAACAATACAAAAGGGGTGAGAATTTCATTCAATAATTACACAGTGAAATAAAACATGCTAAGAAGTAGTAAATCAGAACATACAGAAAATTCATCACAAACAACCATCATCACATCATACAACATCAATTCAGTGTTTATGCAATGCAATAGTCCTACATCAACATGCTTGTGGTACCATCAAGGCATAAACCTTCAACTTAATGTTAATTAGTTAATAACAGAGCATAAGCCCTCAACACAACACCAATCTAGGACAACATCAGGGCATAAGCCTTCATCCATGAATGCATGCAATATGAACATGCAACAACTTGAAATTATACAACCACAAGGCATAAGCCTTCATCACAATGTAAATTTAAGCATTCGGCATCATCCTCATCATAATCACCAACATTGCCTCATACCGGCATCATCATTAAAACAACATCGCAAGAAAACAACCCACCGTTTCGGTGTAACAATGGGGAATAATTCCTATTTTAACTTAGTTACTAGAATTATCCTTATAAATCTTTATTTTATTTTACCTACTTCAAGTTTATGGTGTTAGCTATCCAACGCTTTGAATGGCGCATCAAACGAAGTTACATCAAAAGTTATAGCCGTTACAAAAACTGTCAAAAATTGGGCTTTTGTTTGGTTAGGTTGCACCGACCCTTGTGTCGACCACTCTTGGCTTTTGCATTGACCGCCCCTACTGCTGCTGTTTGTCGCTCAATGCTATTGTTATTTGTGTTGATGGCTTCCCTGTTTGCATCGATGCAAACTGTTAAATTCTGAGTTTTTCTGCGATTTCCCTAAATGTTGGGTCCTAAAACATCATCTAATCATAGGAGTTCATCGTCCATTATCATCCTATGTTTCTACATCAATTATACATCATTTAGGAATTATTATTCATCTTATATTTCATCAAATCCTCATCCAAAATCCTCAAAATCCTTATTCTCATTACTTATAGGTTCTAGATTGGGATTTTATTCAACAATCATCATAACAACAATCACAACATAGAATCACAGATCTATGTATAATCATATACAACACATCAATTCAATCAAACCAAACAAATTATGCATCAATCATATAAAACAACCTAAGAGAGAAAGGAACCCTCGCTACCCTCTCATGTAAGATCACCAATTAGAGAATCCATTCACCCCCTTACCTTATGATTATTGTTAGCTTTCGATTCCTCTTCTCGTTTTACAAATTCCTCTTTGCCTCCATGTCTCCTTGTGCCCTACCTTCTCCTTTGCTCTTCTCCCAATATCTCGATCGTACCAATTGATCGTAGAGTTCTATTTTCCCTTAGTTATCACAAAGACCCCTGATATCTTCCTCAATTTTCCTCAGCATTATACCATTTACCATCACACCCTCACTCTTTCTACTAATTACCATCTTGTCCTTATTTTCTCTACACTTCTATTATTCTATTATTCTGATTACTTAAATCTAAATAATTCCAATTAATCACTATTAAATCTAAATAATTCCAAAATAATTATTTAAATTCCAAACCTTCTTACTAACTCATCCTACACGGCACAACTCATAATCTTAAATATCTTATTCATCAAATCATCGTTATTTGCATCATAATTTCATCATGAATACACATCATATACCGTCACAAGGACTCACACAACGCACCAAAACATTATAAATAAGCATCAAAATATTAAAACACCATCTACTTCACATAGACTCATATAATCATACTAAATTAATTAATTAAATAATTAATCTAAAATTCGGGGTGTTACACCCCTCATCAACCTTGTTCACAAGGATATTAGGGTTTATAATTACAATTTAGGAAATAAGATTTTAATTTTAATTAGGGGAACTCGCCACAATTTTAGTCGTATGTATATGTATTCTCTTAGGAGCAACCAAGGTCCCAATTCTTAGTTCGCAGTTGGTTGGTATTTTTTTATGGATTACAAAGATATTTCGAATTAACCTTGAACCTTGTTTGAGTTTGAAAATAGCAGAGTGTTTAGACGAAGTTCGCAGTTAATAAGAAATATCTCCATGATCCTTTTTGAAAATTGTTTTAAATTAATTAAGTTATTAAGAAAATGATTTTGTGTTGGTTAAATATTTTTTAAATGTATTAATATATAAAAATATTATAAATGCATGGTTAAAAACAATTTTTGTGCAATAAATAAATATTTGGATGAGTTAGAAAATAAATATTTGATTTTATAATAATAGTAAAATAATATTAGAATTTATAAATATATTAAAATATAAAAAATAATAATTATAAATAATAAAAGAAATTAAAAAAAATGCAGGGGGTGTATTTTGTGTTAGGCTAACAAAACATGGGGGGTATAGGTAGTAGGACCCTAAATTCAGATGTTGAATTCAGGCCCAAACACAAGGTTTAGTAATATCTTTGTAAAATTTTAAATTAAATTTATTTAAAAAAATATTTGAATTAATTTAATTTAGGTTAAAAAGTTGGTTGATTTTATATAAATGTTAATAGTTATTCTTAACTACAAACTAATGACACATTCTTGATTTTTATAACTTTGATAATGATCGTTCTAAAACAATTAAGTTAAAATTGATTAAAATCTATCAAAACTAAAACTATTTTTTATATTTCATATTAAATGAAAAAATAATTTCTTGTTTTTTTTATTTCTACAAGTTGATACGCTAAGAACGAACAAAAACAAAAAAACAAAAACCAAAAAAATTTGTTTTTTCGTAGAAACTAGACCATAAAATAATATTCAATATCATGATTAAAATCAAACTAATAATAAAAAAACGTCCTGACAGAATTTTTACCAATATATGTGAGATTTTAATGAGCATTAAATAAATTGGAAAAATGATTAAATAGAAATAAATTTGAAATTAACCAATTTTCTCTCTCCTTTATCTCATATTTGCAAAATCGGAGAGGCTTTTTTCATCCACCGATTTCTATCTCTACAGTGTGACAATTGATGTATGATGATGTATAATGGGTAGTAACATGTGTTGGACTTAATTTCAATATTTTTCATGTTTTGATTGAGAATCTATGGAATTTGTATGTAATTGTGTTGTTTAATTGATAAATATAAGTTGGATATGTGTTATAATGCCTTAAATCACATAGTTTGGATGTTAAAAATGTGCTTTTGGATGAAGGAATTGCACATGAACAATGCTGTTATCGCAGAATTTTCTGAAAAAATTACAGAGCGTGCTTAGCACGGATGTGCTCGCTTAGCATGGTCGAGATAGTGAGTTTGGCGATTAGCACCATGTAGCTCGCTTAGTGCGGTTTCCTGGGATGATAAATATTTTTATTTTCATAAATTGTTTTGGGATTATGTATACTTATATTTTATGCTAATTTATACTTAATTTTGGAGAATTTAAAACTGAGTATTGGATGGTTTGGAAGGCTTATTGGTCAAAGACATGAAACTTGATTATATGGTTATATGTGTTTTTGAATTTGATATTGGATTGTAATGATACTTTGTGTATTACTTTCTATGTGTTATGACGATGTTTTGGAGTAGTGAATATGAATTGTATATGAATAATTCATGAGAATATGCATGTGTGTGCAGTTGTGTGAAAATTCAAATGTAATGAATTATTGAGATATGCATGGATGTTAAGATTAGAGAACGGTCTTAATTGCATATGGTTATTGAAACTGCACATGCATCATTTGATTCCAAGAGTCAATGCTTGTTAGTTTCATGGAAGCTAGTGACTTGTCCTAAACCAGAGAGGGGTTTGAAAGCTTAGAGAATGGGATTTTGCGTGTTATTGGTCTAGAGAATGAACCTGGTTTAAAGTAAAAACCAAATAAAAATAACAGTGATTGGTACCACATGCATGAATGTTGCATTGAGTCTTGTATCGAGTCACATTTATGTTTATGTCATAATATAAAGTTATGTGCACTATGTGAAATTTGTGAATTGAGATTGTGTACTCGTGAATAACATGATCTTATTGAGTGATGTTATGTTATGAAGCAATTGAAGTGTGATAATATTTATATTCATACATGTATGTTATGCATTATGTATTATTATACGATTTTTAATAATTATGTGAATTCTCACCCTTCAGTTGAAATAATATTTGATACGATATCGCTCAGGTACTGAAGATTAGAGTTGCTTTGGCAAGAGTGAAGCTAAAGGAGCTAGTTTATTTTATTTCAACATTTTGGGTTTTGAGTCATTCTCTAGTCATATAACATTGGGGAACAATTGAATTCATGTTTTTTGAGAGATACTTTGTATACTCTATTTATTTTGTTATTATATTTGAGTTATGTGGTGAATTAGAATTTATGCCTAAGTTATTTTAATGAACGAATTATTATGAGACTTCAATATTATGTTCATTTGGATGAAGATTTATTTATGCTGCTACATGCTTATGTGGAGTGTATGGAAGGCATGGATTTTAATTAGGTGTTATTGAGAATGACAGATGTATGTGATGTTTGAATCATGTGTGACAACCTTGTTTGAGAAACATAATTAATTTATTCTGATTTGCATCATATTATTTTGTGGGGTTTAGAAGGGTGTTACATTAGTGGTATCAAAGCATAGTCGGCCAGTTGACTAAGTTGTGAATATGTTTATTCTTATTTATATTCAATATGTGTATGTGACACTATCTGTATTGATTGCTCTAATGATAATTTGTTTCATGAAATATTAGAATAATGGTCGGACGAAGGAATGATGACGCAATTGCTGAAGCATTGACAATGCTGGCTGAAGCAATTGGGCAGAAGCCGCACGTCAATGTGAATGTTGGGAACCATAATGAGTATGAGTTTCGTGCTTTGAGAAAGTTTCAGAGAAACAATCTGCCGATTTTCGAGGGATCCCATGAACCTGACAAGGCACAGGTATGGCTGAAAGCGATCGAGCAGATCTTTCGAGTCATGAACTGTTTGAATATGCAGAAGGTGCAATTTATCACCCATACTGACACACCCTAAAATTTTCCTCACCTTCTGCTTTATGTTTCATCTGGACATATCGTTCATCGTTGTTGGGTTATCTCTATTCCATGCATATTTTCACTGTTTTTACTTTTGGTCAAATTGGAGGTATGAACTTTACTGTTAACTTGATGGTTTCTCTCCATGGAACTTTAGCTGCTAAGCAAAGAATTCATCAGTGATCAAGGACTTATCAATATATATTCATGATTTGGTTACCAATCATGGGGCATGTTTATGAAGGATTAGATTCGTCCTAAATCATTGGGTTCGATCATCAGTATGAAACTTTAAGCGTGTGGAATTTAAGTAAATTCAAGAAAGAAATAGGTGAAAGATGAAATACTAAGTATTGTTGAAGAGTGGAAAGGGTGTTTCTTTTGGATATGGATGGACTCGTTGCTTAAGGAATTGGTGATGGGATTTTGGTTTTGATGACCATTTTATGTTTATCTCCTTAAAGGGATGCCAAGTTTGAAGTATGAAGAATTTTCATCTATGTTTGGTTTGCTCGTGCAGTACAATCGGAGCCAAGAACTTACATTTAAATTTTTAGTCGTTTTAATTTATGTTGATCATGGTGAGGTGAGATTATAAGGAGGTTATTGTGTTCATGGTTAGCATCTTTCTACCTGAATTTTCTTGCTTTTAAGTGTCAAAGAGTTGGGCCTTAGATTGTGTTTTGCTACTTCAAGGTTCACTTCACGAATCAACAACTTTAGGATTGATTTGGTTTCACATTTTGAAATTCAAATTATTCAGAAGAATGACAATATTAGGTTGGCTCTAAAAGATGAGTTTATTAGTTGAGAATTATTACACATGCAGTAGATTCATTGATTCATTACATTATTGAATTTCCAAGAATTCTTCACAAAAGCAATCAAATCTTTAATTACAAGGATTTACAAGAAGTAAGAGGGATCTAGAGACCTAAACCCATCTCTTCACACTTCAATTTCTTCAAGTTCTGCATGGTAACTCTATTGAGCAGATAAAGGCTAAAGTCATGACTCCATTGTCCTTGCCATCGTCAACCAAAACCTGCCCCGAACTTGCATACTTATACATCAAGACCTGCAAAGTGAGTGGTAACAAAAAGTCAGATTCATCATGCATTAGTCAAAGGAATACAATCAGACAGAAGTTCACCATTGATCTATATTTAAACTAAATCCAAACCCAAGCTAATGCAGGATGAAAAGTATAGGATGTTACAACTGTTTGTTTCATAGCTCAAAATTTAAGTTCAATCAAGAGCAAATCTGGTACATGTAATGTATAGTATTAATTCACTATTAGAAATATTAATTCAAAGCTAAAATACCCCATTTACAACCTCTCACTTAATCCTTACCCAATTCAACTTCTACCTAGGAACCTCCTACATATGAGAACCTAGTCACTTTCAATCACCACAATGATAAATAGACCAATCCCAATCCCATGGAATTTCTCAAGAAGAAAAAAAGGAAGAACACACTTCCAAATTACAAATACTTAGTTTCCTTAAAATCTTCACTAAGAACAATACTCAACTCTTGCTTAAAAGCTTCGAAGAGAACAATAACTTGATAAACAAGTAATAACTAGTCAACTCAAATGCATCAAAAGATACATGAGGACGTACAAAAAAGACACGAAGAACCCTAAGGACTATCAAACCCTAAGCACTTAATTTTCACAAGGTTTTACAATAAAAAATATGCTTAAAAACTGGGTCTTGAGGTCTCCTTATATAGTCTTCTGCAGTTGGGCTTAGACTCTTCAATCAGATATAATCTTCAGCTCTAAATCCCTGTAGAATATTCTACACGAAAATAGAAACAAAAACAAATCTTTTTAATATTTCCTAAAAAGTCTCAAGGATCCTTTTTATGTAATAAACCATATTTGCAATTATTCCTAACAATCCTTGATTGGCTGCGCCTGTTATGAGTACTAAAAACCTCCAGAATCTCATATTTTTCAATCAAATCTTCAAGGATAAATATCCAGTTGTACTGATATGATGTTTTGTTGTACCATATGTTGTACCCCAAAATTTTCCCTCCCATATTCTCCAAGAAATGGCCAAGTCAAGTTGCAAAATTCCCCAAGGGTTGCACAGTGCAAAAGTCTCTTATACAGTCAAAACTAGGGTTTGTGTTCTGATCAAGAAAATGAAGTCTTCAAAGGTCCAATCAAGTCCTATATGCCTACAAACATGGTCAAGCATCCTCATATCAAGTTTCAAGACATTCAGCTCAAAATTGCACAGTCAAAACCCTAAATTGCACTACAGTCAACTGTAGGGGCAAAATGGTCATTTGACAATCAAAAGTTCAAATTTTTGGTCAACATATCATTTTGAAGCCACAAACATCATTTGATCAATGCTTGATCATGATTCTCAAAATTTGGCTCAGAAATCATCAAAGATGCAAAAGTTTCCTTATTTGGACAGCTGAAAAAGTCAACTGAAATTGACCAGGGCATAACTTTCACATGGATTATCAGAAAAATTCCATCCAAAGCTCATTTTGAAGAGAAAGACATTTACTACAACTCATCTTCATACTTCAAGTCCAAGAAATGCTCTCACAAAAGTTATCAATTTCAACATTATAGGTCATTTTCAAAAGTCAACAAAAAGGGACTTTAAGTCAAAGGCCATAACTTGTGATTGGTAAATCAAAATGACATGGTACCAAAGGCATTGGTTAGAGGACTCAAAGAACTTTCCAAAATGTCCAAGAACATGAGAAAAGCTTAAAAATTGAGCAAGTTATGCCTTGTGGAAGTTGGGAAATGTTTGGATATTTTGAAAAGTCAACATTGATGCAAATGACTTAAAATTGCTAATGGGCCCATTTTTCTTCCATGATTCATCATTCCAAGCATGTGCACGACCACTTGGCCCAAAGGGAAGTATTTTCTCATTTTTTATTTATTTATTTGAATTTTTATTTATATTAATTCATTTAAATCATTTAAATATATGAAAAATATCTAACTTGACCTAATAAATCTTTTCATGCATATTTTGCCTTCAATATTTCGTGCATAGGTCAATAGGGAAAGATTTGGTTTGATTTGAGCATAATTGATACAAAAGCACATGAAAAAGATATGAAAATAATGGTTGAAAAAATCAAATCTTCAATTCATGAATACAAGAGATTCTAGTCAATTTTCTTAACCTAATTGGTTCACTACAAATGCCTGATCACAACCCTAATGTCCAGACACATTGAAGCTGCGCAAAAAGCCATTAACAAACTTGCAAATTTTTGTCAAAAAGCTAAAATCTGAAAATCACTTTAGAGGGCGATTCAAGACCTAATTCCTGTTCCATTAGTTTCCTCAAGCATCAGTGGACGTATTCCAATCCAAAGCATCAAAGATAGTCTCTTGAAACGCTGTACAGAAGTCACTTTTTTGCCTTTTTTTTCCATTGTCATGTTTTGTAATTTATGCATATTCATGACATATTATTCATTGATTCATATTCCTGATGAAGTTTACAAGCTAACCATAACCTTTAATTGAAGTTTCATGCGTTCTATGCCAAGACGCCATGTTTATTTTCTAGGGTTTGCAGGAGATGAAATTGGGGCTTTTCACCCAAGGAAAAATTAGAACTTGTGAATACCACCATTGACATGAGCACGCCTGGACGAAGAAGACAGGACCTTCGCGCCTAATTTATGTTTAGAGATGGCTTAATCGCTATTTTCTGTAAAACGGCCTAAAACCACGCTATGAAAACCGTTGCTTTTGTTTTTGTGTTACAGGGACGAGGAAGAAGATGGAGTCGTGGCACACGCTGACTGGCTCGTTCAAATATTTCGTGCGCTACCCACTAATTCCTTGGTTTCCTTTTATATTATTTAGTTGCTATTATATATTAAATGAAATTGGAATGGCTCAGTGGCAGGTACACACGCTTGCAATGTTCATGACCTGGGTTCGAGTCCCAGGTCTTCGCTATCTTCATAATATTTTTCAATCCAAATTCCTATGCAGTGTCAATATGGAGGATGCATCATACGCCTCAAAATCTGATCATCCACGCGTCCAGTTGAACCAATTCAAGGGCCAGGATTCATGGAATACAGTGGGTGCTAGTCAACGCTGGGACACGTTGCTTCGAAAGTCAATAAGGCCACATCCTCCATGGGCCTGAATCACTACAAAACACCTCCATATTGGGGGCCTGAAACCCCCCCTGGTTTGCAATTTTCCATTTATTTTCTTATTTTATTTTCAATTATGATTTTATTTTCTTTATTGTTTTGATTTAATTAATTATTTTTTACAAAAAATATAAAAAATGCCTAAAAATCAGAAAAGATAAAAAACATAATAAATATTTTTATTTTCATATTTTTTAAATAAATGCTTGGAAAATAAATTTAGTTTAAATTAGGGTTTTGCAATATTAAATCTTTTCATAAAAAATCCACCAAGGTAGAAATAGGTTTCATTGATAATTTTTATTCCTTTTAATTTTTCCTTTTTTACCATAATATTATTTATTTATTTATTTTTATAATTAAATTGTACATAAAAAAAAATTAAGGTTTCATTTAGGTTAAAAAACTTCAACATTTTTCTTAATAACTTAAAAATAATTAGAATTAGGTTTAGTATTTTGTTTTAATTAATTTTCTCCATTAAATCTTAAAAAAACATAAAAATACCAAAAAAATTTTCTTTTAATTTTAATTTTAATTCCTTATTAATTTAATTTTGCAAAAGGGTCCAACGCCCATGTTCTTAATTGTTTAATTTCGCGTATTTATTTTATGTCGCTTGAATAATTATGTACTTCTCCCGAAGCCTTGTAACGTTTAATTACTTTTCGCACTCTTATTTACTTTATTTAATTTCTTTACTTTCCGTCAAATCGGGTCCGGTTAATTTTGGCGATGTGGACCCGCGCCATTTGTAATAGCTTTAGATTTACTTTTTTTCTCGCAAACCTTTTAACTGTTAACAAAGCATGCAAGAATGAATGGCCTTAAATAAAATCAAGCGTAGATCACTTTAATATGACAAGACAAATACAAATGAAAACGACACACAAATCACACACCACCCCTAGGGTACGCCTCACTGTTGCCTTGCCTCGAAAGGTGATCGTCGAGTAGAGGATGTCTTAGTAAGTCCTCATGACCCGGGAACCTGGCATGAGGGTAGCTTCTAAGGTGTCTTCCTATTGCTCCGGTGATCACCATGTCCCGAACCTCGAATTGACCCGAACACCTCCAACGGTGGTGCTACCTACCTCTCAATGGTGGGATGGCACTACTTTAAAGGACATTTACACAGACGAATTCCTTAGGGTAGGTAGACGACTCTAGATACTTGCTCTAATTTTAAAACAAATAAAAAATACTTTTCACACCGACACCTTTTCAAAAAGCTTTCGAAAGCAATTTTTCAAACACTCTTGAGGACCGATACAAGAGTCGAACTGAAATTTTCAAAGAAACTTTTTAAAACCCACAGTTGAAAAGCAAACAAACCATTTTTGAAAACACAAGTGAGCAAGTATCTAAGAGCCCATGGATAACCATGGATAGAAAGGGTGCTAACACCTTCCCTTTCTATAATCTACCTCCCGAACCGAGAGCAATCTCTATAAGGAATTTTTCTGTGCTTTTGTCCTTTCCATTTGGAGAAAATAAAAGACGGTGGCGACTCTTGCTTCCGCGACATTTCGCGAACCAGCGTTAAACAGTCAGTTCCAGATCCACCGATCACAGAACTGGCGACTCTGCTGGGGACATCTTTATAAAGTGAGGTGTACCTTAGGACTAAGATCATTGTGTTTTCAATTGCTTTCTTTGCTTGCTTTAAATTGTGGGACTGTCTTGGGAGTTCTATAGATCCTAACCCGGATCTGGGGATACCTTCTTAGAAAGTAGCAACAAGGCTGTGAGGGAACTGTGCGGGGTATACCGACATGGTTGAAACAGTCTGCTACGTTGATGTGGCACTTTGGTGTGTACCGGTAACCCTTGAGTTCAGTCAAGGAGAGTACGGGGCCTCCGCGTGGTGTCATGAAGCATCAACAGACCTTAGGAACCTTAATTGAACTATCTTGGCCTTTTTAGGGTAGTGAGATAACTGACTTTGGTGCAGTCCGAGGTTGGTTGATACTCGATACTACACCCAATTGAGGGTTGCTTTCCTGGAATATTTCGGTCGCCAGTTCAGTGGCTAAATCGAAACGATGAACAATGAAAGCCATCCCGTGATATTGGGAACCTTAGAACCCGGTTACTTTGATTAGGACAGGTTGAACCCACCAACTTCAAGAGGGTAATGCCCAGACCCCATGCTGGCCTTAAACTCTAAGAGCTTCTCTTGTGTGACTTGTGTGCCTTCGTACTTGACTACCTGCATGCTTGTTATCTGACGCATGAACTACTTGCAGGTTTTGTTTATAGTCCTTAATGGGGACTCATAACAAAGTTTACCAAGTTTCTTGCAGGTTTTGTTTATAGTCCTTGATTAGAACTCATAACAAAGTTTACCAAGTTTCTTGCAGGTTTTGTTTATAGTCCTTAATTGGGACTCATAACAGGGTATCTTAAGCTTCTTGCAGGTTTTAGTTTGTAGTCCTTAATAAGGGCTCATAACAGGGTTTATTCATATCACCCCATGCATAGCATGACATCATATCATTGCATACATCCTAACCCATTTCAAGGATCTCCAGGACTTGTGATGCAGGTCATGATGAATCAAACATCTAGCAAGGGGCAAAGAGGATTTATTTTCCTCTAGACAAGGTTGTCAGGGGCTATGACCCACTGGATATGGTGAGCCTTTGACCCTTGAAGAAGGGCTCTACAACAGGAAGTTCCTTCAATCAAGTTGCCAGTTTCCAACTCTAACAAGTTTCTTTGTTTACCCTGCGAGGTCCTTGAAATCATTGCATGCATGTCATACATCTCATTGCATTGCAGGTGTCCCTTTGACAGGTTGCTTACCCTTCTTCGCTGTTTATTTCAGCCGATCGTCATGAATCCTGAATCATCAGCTGAGCAGTCCATCAAGGCCCTCCAGGCTCAGAACGCCCAGTTCCAAGGGTTGATCATGAACTTGACCCAGGGGCAACAAGATCTGAAGGCTCTGCTCTTGAAGAAAGAAAAGAAGAAGAGGAGGACTGTTTTGTTCAGCCCTAGACGCAGATCTGGGAATGCACCGCAGATTGAAACTGAGAGGACAACTCCATCTGTGAGGGAAGGTAGTCATCAGGGGGAAAGGGTTCCCAGTCCAGTGGTCTCTGACAACGAGACAAATTTCAACGACGAACAATACCCTCCTGCCGAAGACAAGTACAAACAGTTGGAGGATAGGCTGAATGCTATGGAGATCCAACAGGTACCTGGGCTGGATTTTGGAGATCTGGGTTTGTCAACTGGTGTGATTATTCCTCGGAAGTTCAAAGCACCATCCTTTACCAAGTATGACGGGGCGTCTTGTCCCAAGTTACATCTCAGGTCCTATGTTCGGAAGATTCAACCATATACGGTGGACAAGAATTTGTGGATCCACTTCTTTCAGGAGAGTCTTTCAGGGACTCATCTCGAATGGTTCTATCAGCTAGATGGGACCAAGGTTCGTAACTGGGAGGAGTTGGCTACTGCTTTCTACAAGCAGTATCAATATAATGCCGACCTTGCTCCTACGCGTACCCAACTCCAGGGTATGTCGTTAGGATCAAGTGAAGGTTTTAAAGAATATGCGCAGAAATGGAGGGATCTTGTTGGAAGGGTACAACCACCTCTGACTGATCGGGAACTTGTCGATATGTTCTTGGGGACCCTGTCTGGTCCGTTCTACAACCACCTAATTGGGAATTCGTCTGCTGGATTCACAGATCTTATCTTGACTGGAGAGCGAATAGAAGCTGGTATCCGGTCTGGGAAAATTCAAGAGGCTGCACCTTCTGATAAAAAGCCTCATCATGGAAAGAAAGAATCCAATGCTGTGCACGGTAAAAAGAGCCGTCATGAGGTAGGGGCAATCCAGATCTCCAATCCTGGACCTGCTCAACAAGGACAGGGGCAGCAGCGCAAGGAGAAACGACAGTACACCAAAATCAACATGTCGTTGGATCAAGCACTGCAACAAATGTTGAAGGCAGGGCTGATCACCTTAAGGGCTCCTCTTCAGAATCCGAACACTTCTGCTCCCAACTATCATCCCAATGATAGGTGCGCATATCATTCTGATAGCCCGGGGCATACTACGGACAACTGCTGGCCTCTCAAGAACAAGATTCAAGACATGATCGACGCCGGGGAGATTCAGTTTAAAGTGCCTGAGACTCCGAACATAATCACTGCTCCGTTGCCCAATCGTTGAAGACCTTTTGTTTATTTAAATTTCTGAGTTGTGTTTTTCTTTGCTTATATAAACAATTAATGTCATAGCAAACTCTTTTATTCTATTAATGCATCGCATATGTCTGTTTTGGGAATTAATACCATTGTTTTCATTATATTCAAAATTCTTTTCATATTTTTTCTGATGATCAACTCTTGGTTAATAATTCTGAGCCTCTTGAGGGAGGATGACGAAAACGATACCGCTATCTTTACAGTATGCTTTTGAACAGACCCCGCTGATGAGGTACAGGCATTGTTTCAAATCCTAAACACCGGAGTTATAAGGAAGATAATCCCTCGTCAACCCATCTGAGCCAAAGAAGTAGGAGTTTTATTTTCGAAAATTGAAACCCTTAATCATAACCTGGGGCAGGGTAGGCTTCTCAGTTGATCCAAGTGCACAATGAATGGCACCAAATGAGTCTTTCCAAAAACAAAAGACAGTGATGGTTCAGAACAATCATAAGGACAGGCAGTCATTATCAAAAACAAAATCATAAATGAAAAGCCCAAAAAGTCAAAACCTATAAAAGGGACTTACGAAACTGGGGCATCCCGCTGACTGTAATTCCGAAAAAGGAAACAGTTCAGGCAAAAAAGAAAGGGATAACGAAATCAAAAAAAAAGAAAGAGGTCCTACAAATCCTCAACAAAAACAAAAATGACCGCCTATTCAGAATAAATCATCAATATCTGAACCATCATTGGAACATCAGGACAAAAACTCAAAAAAGGTCTAACGCACGATCAACTGAGTTTAGGTTTGGAGAACATCACGAAGAGCGGGTGGGTACAAATAAAATTTGAGCCTTTATCCTTTGTTTCTTAAACCGTGAACCAGACCACGTTATAACCCTTAAAAGTCCTAGCTGAAGCATGGGTTAGTCCGAAAGCATATTGTTACGAAAGGTATCCTGACTCCTTAAGGCTTACGGTAAATACGGAGTTGACATCACGTTTTACAAACATTCACTCGTTTTATGAAAAAGAATTCATTTTTAAAATCTTCAAGACAGACATAAGCTTTGCATTTTTAACATAACTTTGTTCGCATATGACTTTTTGTTTGAGCAGCAGGGAAATTCGCACGAGGAATGCCTAATGAACAGAAGTACTTCCAATCCAGGGGCAGACATGATCATGGTCCATTATCTGGGGCAGTCCAATCAAGATTCGGAGAATCTCGCAAAAGCCAAATAGTCTGGGGAAAATCTCCATCTGGATCGTTTGGGGCATTGGACGATCAAACAAAGATCTTCTGGTAGTATGGCAACACTACACTTCTAACAGGGGCAACTCCTGACTTTCTGAGAACGGACATAGTCGGAAAAATACTACGCATAATCAAAGACCCGCTAGGTTGACACACCTATGAAAAAATAAGGGCTTCCTGGCGAACCAAAAGGGTTCGGGCAAAATGAAGGGATGAAATGAAAAAAATCTGTACACCCGGCAAGTCGAAAACCTGAAAAGGCGGCTTGGGCAAAAATGGGTATCCCGGTGGACTGAAAACCCGAAAGGGCGGTCCAGGCAAAAGTTAGGGATTAAAGCGTACGACTATGTCCCGTCTTCTTGTCACCTGCCTACTAGAAGAAGGTTTGTCCATCAACAACTATCAAGCACCTCCACAGGTATCTTCCGCTCCCACATCAGAAACAGGGGCAATAATGGGTGGTCTAAGCAATCTGATTGCTCTGTCCTCTAAAGTTGGAATCATCTCCCCAAGCAGTAAGTTTATCCCCAGTAAGTTACGGAAGCTTACCCCTCTCAAGGCACGAACGCGTCGCCCGGCTTTATTCAAAGAGTTATTTCCTTAACAGGATATAACTGGGTTATCCTCAGCCAAAAGCCACGGAAAGAGCGTCCTCGACGAAGTCTTCCTACCCCAGCGAAGTCCGTCAGCATTTCCAACAACAAGGGTATCCCCAGTAAGTTATTATCAACAATTCAGCAAAAGTATCTCTCTTCCCACAGAGTATCACTCCCCAGCATGGTCTCTAGAGTTTTTTCTCTCTGCAGAATCTTCCATTTGCCAAGTTTTATTCCGCAACGGAGTCATCTTCTCCTACCGGTATTCTTGCAGTTATCATCCCCAGCGGAGCAAGATCTAATTCTCCAACATCAGCCCAGGAGTGACCTCCCGGCACCCGTCAAGGATTTATTTTCCTAAGACAGAAACATATGTTCATAAACATCACATCTTCATACATTATAGCATGCATATGCATCATACTACACGAATCTCATTAATTTTGAGGACATACAGTTCATGCATCATGATCTTGCATTCAACTAATGCTTTACCTTTTCAGGAAAAGATCAATACAAAAATGACTACTATCAACTATCGCAATTCATTCTAGATATAGTTTCAGATATGACCCAGATATGGTGACGTTCTGATGCTGCTTCCAGAATTCCTTCTAGATATAGTTCAGATATGACCCAGATATGGTGACGTTCTGATGCTGCTTCCAGATTTCCTTCTAGATATAGTTTTAGATATGACCCAGATATGGTGACGTTCTGATGCTGCTTCCAGATTTCCTTCTAGATATAGTTTCAGATATGACCCAGAGATGGTGACGTTCTGATACTGCTTCCAGATTTCCTTCTAGATATAGTTTTAGATATGACCCAGAGATGGTGACGTTCTGATACTGCTTCCAGATTTCCTTCCAGATATAGTTTCAGATGTAAACCAGAGACGGTGACGTTCTGATACTGCTTCCAGATTTCCTTCCAGATATAGTTTCAGATGTAAACCAGAGACGGTGACGTTCTGATGCTGCTTCCAGAATTCCTTCTAGATATAGTTCAGATATGACCCAGATATGGCGACGTTCTGATACTGCTTCCAGAATTCCTTCTAGATATAGTTTCAGATATGACCCAGATATGGTGACGTTCTGATGCTGCTTCCAGATTTCCTTCTAGATATAGTTTCAGATATGACCCAGAAATGGTGACGTTCTGATACTGCTTCCAGATTTCCTTCTAGATATAGTTTCAGATATGACCCAGATATGGTGACGTTCTGATGCTGCTTCCAGATTTCCTTCTAGATATAGTTTCAGATATGACCCAGAGATGGTGACGTTCTGATACTGCTTCCAGATTTCCTTCTAGATATAGTTTCAGATATGACCCAGAAATGGTGACGTTCTGATACTGTTTCCAGATTTCCTTCCAGATATAGTTTCAGATGTAAACCAGAGACGGTGACGTTCTGATACTGCTTCGAGATTTCCTTCCAGATATAGTTTCAGATGTAAACCAGAGACGGTGACGTTCTGATGCTGCTTCCAGAGTTCCTTCTAGATATAGTTTCAGATGTAAACCAGAGACGGTGACGTTCTGATGCTGCTTCCAGAGTTCCTTCCAGATATAGTCAGATGTAAACCAGACATGGTGACGTTCTGATGCTGCTTCCAGATTTCCTTCCAGATATAGTCCAGATATGAACCAGATATGGCGACGTTCTGACACTTATTCCAGTTGAAGACATTTCAAGACCTAGACCGGTTCAGTTAATCGACCCTAAGATTCTCTATTGTTATCCCGTCCAAGGCCTTCTCTAGTCCAGCTAAATCGACTCCCAACAGATTTTTCTGATGAAGACTCAGTAGAAGTTATCCCAGATGTTTCCCTCTCCGACGGTGAGTGAGGTGGTAGTCTCCGGGTTCCCTCTCCGATGGCAAGTGAGGTGATTCCCTTTCAGATTATAATGGCCTATGGTTCTCGTCCCGATCCTGCGAAGATGGTATTTCCCACCAAGATTTTCTCAACGAGCGTTGTTGAAGTTAAAATCACCCAAGGTTCTCTTACCATTCAGGCTGAGGTAGTAACCATCCCTGGTTCATTCATCATCTTTTGGAAGCTCCAGACCCAGCTCCTGTAACCAGTCAGGACATATCTACGCCAAGCATCTGAAATCAGCTCCTGCCACGTGTCAGGTACTCTTTTTCTTTTGCAGGTATGCAGGTTCTCGCTAAAGGATCCCTTATGCGATCAACATTCAGATGGCATCTATAAGCCCATCATCCTATTCATCAACCTCTAAATGGCATCTATAAGCCCATTCCATCATCACTGCAACTATGTGAGCGCAAATTTCTGGGCACTCTAGTGTCCAATCATCTTCTACCTTCGGATTACGAAAGGCACGTCAGCCAATCTGCATCCTCAGGTCTAAGAAGATTGAACAGGGGCAACTGTTGTACCCCAAAATTTGCCCTCCCATATTCTCCAAGAAATGGCCAAGTCAAGTTGCAAAATTCCCCAAGGGTTGCACAGTGCAAAAGTCTCCTATACAGTCAAAACTAGGGTTTGTGTTCTGATCAAGAAAATGAAGTCTTCAAAGGTCCAATCAAGTCCTATATGCCTACAAACATGGTCAAGCATCCTCATATCAAGTTTCAAGACATTCAGCTCAAAATTGCACAGTCAAAACCCTAAATTGCACTACAGTCAACTGTAGGGGCAAAATGGTTATTTGACAGTCAAAAGTTTAAATTTTTGGTCAACATATCATTTTTAAGCCACAAACATCATTTGATCAATGCTTGATCATGATTCTCAAAATTTGGCTCAGAAATCATCAAAGATGCAAAAGTTTCCTTATTTGGACAACTGAAAAAGTCAACTGAAATTGACCAGGGCATAACTTTCACATGGATTATCAGAAAAATTCCATCCAAAGCTCATTTTGAAGAGAAAGACATTTCCTACAACTCATCTTCATACTTCAAGTCCAAGAAATGCTCTCACGAAAGTTATCAATTTCAACATTATAGGTCATTTTCAAAAGTCAACAAAAAGGGACTTTAAGTCAAAGGCCATAACTTGAGATTGGTAAATCAAAATGACATGGGACCAAAGGCATTGGTTAGAGGACTCAAAGACCTTTCCAAAATGTCCAAGAACATGAGAAAAGCTTAAAAATTGAGCAAGTTATGCCTTGTGGAAGTTGGGAAATTTTTGGATATTTTGAAAAGTCAACATTGATGCAAATGACTTAAAATTGCTAATGGGCCCATTTTTCTTCCATGATTCATCATTCCAAGCATGTGCACGACCACTTGGCCCAAAGGGAAGTATTTTCTCATTTTTTATTTATTTATTTGAATTTTTATTTATATTAATTCATTTAAATCATTTAAATATATGAAAAATATCTAACTTGACCTAATAAATCTTTTCATGCATATTTTGCCTTCAATATTTAGTGCATAGGTCAATAGGGAAAGATTTGGTTTGATTTGAGCATAATTGATACAAAAGCACATGAAAAAGATATGAAAATAATGGTGGAAAAAATCAAATCTTCAATTCATGAATACAAGAGATTCTAGTCAATTTTCTTAACCTAATTGATTCACTACAAATGCCTGATCACAACCCTAATGTCCAGACACATTGAAGCTGCGCAAAAAGCCATTAACAAACTTGCAAATTTTTGTCAAAAAGCTAAAATCTGAAAATCACTTTAGAGGGCGATTCAAGACCTAATTCCTGTTCCATTAGTTTCCTCAAGCATCAGTGGACGTATTCCAATCCAAAGCATCAAAGATAGTCTCTTGAAACGCTGTACAGAAGTCACTTTTTTGCCTTTTTTTTCCATTGTCGTGTTTTGTAATTTATGCATATTCATGACATATTATTCATTGATTCATATTCCTGATGAAGTTTACAAGCTAACCATAACCTTTAATTGAAGTTTCATGCGTTCTATGCCAAGACGCCATGTTTATTTTCTAGGGTTTGCAGGAGATGAAATTGGGGCTTTTCACCCAAGGAAAAATTAGAACTTGTGAATACCACCATTGACATGAGCACGCCTGGACGAAGAAGACAGGACCTTCACGCCTAATTTATGTTTAGAGATGGCTTAATCGCTATTTTCTGTAAAACGGCCTAAAACCACGCTATGAAAACCGTTGCTTTTATTTTTGTGTTACAGGGACGAGGAAGAAGATGGAGTCGTGGCACACGCTGACTGGCTCGTTCAAATATTTCGCGCGCTACCCACTAATTCCTTGGTTTCCTTTTATATTATTTAGTTGCTATTATATATTAAATGAAATTGGAATGGCTCAGTGGCAGGTACACACGCTTGCAATGTTCATGACCTGGGTTCGAGTCCCAGGTCTTCGTTATCTTCATAATATTTTTCAATCCAAATTCCTATGCAGTGTCAATATGGAGGATGCATCATACGCCTCAAAATCTGATCATCCACGCGTCCAGTTGAACCAATTCAAGGGCCAGGATTCATGGAATACAGTGGGTGCTAGTCAACGCTGGGACACGTTGCTTGGAAAGTCAATAAGGCCACATCCTCCATGGGCCTGAATCACTACAAAACACCTCCCTATTGGGGGCCTGAAACCCCCCCTGGTTTGCAATTTTCCATTTATTTTCTTATTTTATTTTCAATTATGATTTTATTTTCTTTATTGTTTTGATTTAATTAATTATTTTTTACAAAAAATATAAAAAATGCCTAAAAATCAGAAAAGATAAAAAACATAATAAATATTTTTATTTTCATATTTTTTAAATAAATGCTTGGAAAATAAATTTAGTTTAAATTAGGGTTTTGCAATATTAAATCTTTTCATAAAAAATCCACCAAGGTAGAAATAGGTTTCATTGATAATTTTTATTCCTTTTAATTTTTCCTTTTTTACCATAATATTATTTATTTATTTATTTTTATAATTAAATTGTACATAAAAAAAATTAAGGTTTCATTTAGGTTAAAAAACTTCAACATTTTTCTTAATAACTTAAAAATAATTAGAATTAGGTTTAGTATTTTGTTTTAATTAATTTTCTCCATTAAATCTTAAAAAAACATAAAAATACCAAAAACATTTTCTTTTAATTTTAATTTTAATTCCTTATTAATTTAATTTTGCAAAAGGGTCCAACGCCCATGTTCTTAATTGTTTAATTTCGCGTATTTATTTTATGTCGCTTGAATAATTATGTACTTCTCCCGAAGCCTTGTAACGTTTAATTACTTTTCGCACTCTTATTTACTTTATTTAATTTCTTTACTTTCCGTCAAATCGGGTCCGGTTAATTTTGGCGATGTGGACCCGCGCCATTTGTAATAGCTTTAGATTTACTTTTTTTCTCGCAAACCTTTTAAATGTTAACAAAGCATGCAAGAATGAATGGCCTTAAATAAAATCAAGCGTAGATCACTTTAACATGACAAGACAAATACAAATGAAAACGACACACAAATCACACACCACCCCTAGGGTACGCCTCACTGTTGCCTTGCCTCGAAAGGTGATCGTCGAGTAGAGGATGTCTTAGTAAGTCCTCATGACCCGGGAACCTGGCATGAGGGTAGCTTCTAAGGTGTCTTCCTATTGCTCCGGTGATCACCATGTCCCGAACCTCGAATTGACCCGAACACCTCCAACGGTGGTGCTACCTACCTCTCAATGGTGGGATGGCACTACTTTAAAGGACATTTACACAGACGAATTCCTTAGGGTAGGTAGACGACTCTAGATACTTGCTCTAATTTTAAAACAAATAAAAAATACTTTTCACACCGACACCTTTTCAAAAAGCTTTCGAAAGCAATTTTTCAAACACTCTTGAGGACCGATACAAGAGTCAAACTGAAATTTTCAAAGAAACTTTTTAAAACCCACAGTTGAAAAGCAAACAAACCATTTTTGAAAACACAAGTGAGCAAGTATCTAAGAGCCCATGGATAACCATGGATAGAAAGGGTGCTAACATCTTCCCTTTCTATAATCTACCTCCCGAACCGAGAGCAATCTCTATAAGGAATTTTTCTGTGCTTTTGTCCTTTCCATTTGGAGAAAATAAAAGACGGTGGCGACTCTTGCTTCCGCGACATTTCGTGAACCAGCGTTAAACAGTCAGTTCCAGATCCACCGATCACACCATATTACAAAATCTGATAGAACATCTGTCAAATAAGTACCTACATATACTGTTTTACCAACTGGTCAAGATGTTATGACATCTTACTCAATATTAGAATTCAAAACATGTTTTTCCCAAATAGAACATTGATAGATTTGTTGTCAACCATAACATCATAGACCTAAAAATCTCCCCCTTTAGCAAATTTTGGCTAAAACAACCAAAGACTAAATATCTCGGATAGAGGGATAAAACCAAAAGTAAACACAACACATCCTAGAAGCTTGTATAATCATAAATATATACAACTCCCCCTGTCATACATAATAGGTTCTCCCCCTTAAGGGTAAATCCCGCACCAGAGCACCTGCAACGGTACAACAAAAGCAACAGTCGGAACAACAACTTCAGCATACACAAGCATGAACACTCATGCTCCCCCTGAATAGTTACATGAGCAATGACACAAATACAAACATATGCTCTCTCAAAATCAGTAGCGCACAGTCCTATCACAATGCAAAGTCAACATATAACACCCCATTTCTACCCAACAGATTATATAAAATCAGAGTTACAAAATTTCCAACAAACAAATGGAGTGCTACAATTTTAACTTAAAAGAACGACATTTAACATAGATACATAACACTTTAAACTCGGATGAACCAACAACAACATAAATTAATCTTTTAAAACCAACAACTTTTATAACTACGTAGCGAAATCATAAAATTCGAATTAAAAGAATGTAACTTCTATATCCAACTCAAACAACTCCAAATAACAAGTACTTAACGAAAATCAACTTAAAATTCAGAAATTGAAATAATAACAATGATAAAGCAACAAGCGTTCATTCCCCCGAGTGTCACGTATCAGAGCAACGACACCGACTCGAACTACTAAAGGTAAATCGTCTTCGCTCTGGATTACCTGCACGTTACCAACATATGGGTAACATTCAAACAAAAGGGGTGAGATATCGAACAATATAATAGAACATGTGATAAATAATACATCAAAATCAGTTCATAAAAAATCACCACTTCACGGCTCTTTAACCACATTTAACATAATTAATTCATCCACACAACAACTCAGGATGCAACATGAAATGCAACTTGTTTTTATGCACATGCATGTGATACCAATGAAGAAAAAATCCAAACTTAATAATCTGCCAATTAATAGAGGCATCAACAAGGCATAAGCCTTCAACTTTATATTGCCAATCCAGGCCAACTTACCGAACATGAGCTCCAACTTGATATGTTATGTATGCGACAACAGTATGAATGTAGTAACAACAACAACAACAATAATTCAACAACAACTCAACATAATCCAACATTGGCCATAAGAATACAACTTAATACTTGCCAATGAGGCATCTCAACAAAATTCATCAGCACCTTCCAATTCGCATTTTATAACAAGCATATAATACAACATATCAACCAAAATATACTTCGACCTCCTATATAATTATACGAGCAATTCGACTATATTCGACTAAGTAGTTTTCTACTAAAAAACTGACTTGCTCTCCTACAGTCACTGAAAACTCTACTAAATTACCGGGACTTCTAACTAAAGTAATTAACCAACTCAGCATGCACGGGCGTTAAGGAATAAGGGTGAACTATGTGCCCCTCGACATGCACAGGAACCAAGAATGAATTAACAAATAACATGTGCCCCTCGAAACCACCTGCCGTTTCGCGCAGATCAACATAAGTATTGTGCTTCTCCGCATGCCTTGCAGCCTAATGTTGCTCGACACCCAACACCTGTATCCCCCAATACACCTTGCAGCCTAATGCCACTCGGCACCTAGCACCTGTGTCCCCCGACACGGCTTGCCTTCAAAACTTTTGCACATACGCCATATGTTCTATGACCAAAATTAACACAGCCTTTTAGTATCCTCCTCGACCACTAATTTCCAGCCAACAACATGGAATAACACAGCGACTTAACAACCACATCAACATCATCCCTAGTTTTCAGCCAACCGCTCAGAACATCACAGCAACCTAATGACCACATTAACATAATCCCTAGTTACCGACCAACCACTCGAAACAACACAGCGACTTAACGACCACATCAACATAATCCCTAGTGTTCGGCCAACTGCTCGGAACAACACAATGACTTAATTACCACATCAACAAATGACAATCTACACTAACCTATTCATCAATTATACCGGGCAGTACACCGACAATTCATAAACGTCCACAACATGAAAAATGACCATGTTCAAGAAATAGATCCAGAATCTTACGCACGGCAGACATATATGCGGCCAACCCCCACTTAACATTCATCATCAACCCCATTATAGAGTGAGAACCCTGCCCTTACTGGATTGAAGGTCGCTCTATAAATCTCCTGCCAAAATCCTTGTCTTGCCTTGCTCGACAACCAAGCAACCTTGCTCCTCTTCTGCATAATTTTTCACGGTCAACACACCAAGGCTTTCTATTCTCCAACTAACCAAATTCTTATGTCAGCTTAGCCTTATACCATTAATCATATTGGGCTTAACTATACACCCCCACTTTACTACTTCTAACCAATAAAATAGGCTTAACACAATTATTCTATTATTCTACTAATTCTAACATTATTATTATTATTATTATTATTATTATTATTAATCAACTAATTAATTAACTAATAATAATCTAGAAACTTATGCCAACAATTCACAACATCTTACAACTTCAATGAATAATTCTAAAATAATTAATTAAATAATTAATTAAATAATGGGCGTTACAACTCTCCCCCACTCATAATATTTTCGTCCTCGAAAATTTACTTTGTTCAAACAACTCAAGATAGGAGTCCCACGTCGTGCTTCCCAACTCCCACGTCATACTTTCTCCGACAACTCCTAGCCAAACTACTTTCACCAAAGAAATCTCCTTGCCTCCTAGAGTCTTCATTTCACGATTTGCGATTCGTACAATCATCGTCTCCACAGTGAGATTATCCCTTATTCGTACATCATCCATATGAATCACATGAGATAGATCTGAAATATACTTCAGGAGTTGTGACACGTGAAACAGATCATTCAAATTCGAAAGATTAGGTGGTAAGGCCACTCTATAAGCAACATTCCCAACTTTGTCTGAAATCTGATACGGACTAATAAAACGAGGTGTGAGCTTCTTAGACTCCAATGCTCGCCCAACTCCAGTCACATGTGTAACTCTCAGAAACACATGGTCACCTGCTTTAAATTCTAAATCTTTCCTTCGCTTGTCATGATAACTCTTATGTCTACTTTGGGAAGCTTTTATCTTTTCTCGAATTAACTTCACCTTCTTGGTAGTTTCTCGAACAAGTTCAGGTTCAAGTACTACACTTTCTCAAGATTCATGCCAACATAAAGGAGTTCTAATCTTCGACCATACAACACTTCAAAAGGTTCCATTCCAGTACTAGAATGGTAACTGTTATTATAAGTGAACTCTATTAACGGAAGATAAGTATCCCACGAACCTCCCTGCTCAAGAACACATGCTCTCAACAAATATTCTAACGACTGAATAGTCATATTAGTTTTACCATCTTTCTGAGGATGATACGCCAAGCTCAACCTCAACTTAGAACCCAACGCTTCTTGAAAAATCTTCCAAAAATATGAAGTAAACTTCAGATCTCTATCCGACACAATGCACAAGGGAACACCATGCAGCTTTACAATTACACTAGTATAAATCTCTGCCAACTTTGATATTGGAAAACTGATGTTAATAGGAATAAAATGAGTCGACTTCGTAATCCTATCAATAATCACCCAAATCAAACCATGTCCCCTTGAAGTATTAGGTAACCCCGTCACAAAGTCCATCAAAATGCTATCCCATTTCAATTCTGGAACTTCTAATGGTTGCATCAACCCTGCGGGCTTCTGATGTAAAATTTTTGACTTTTGACAAGTTAAACATGCATACACAAACCGAGCCACGTCACTCTTTATTCTAGGCCACCAAAACAAATTCTTCAAATCTTGATACATTTTTATAGCTCCCGGATGAATGCTTAACTTGCTCCTATGACTTTCCTCGAGAATCTCTTTCTTCATCTTTGCATCATCAGGAATACAAATTCGATTACGAAATCACAACACACCTTATGCATCTAACTTGAAATCACTATTCTCATATTAATCATTTCCAACCATCGAATCTACCAGTTTCACGTCTAACTTCTGAGCTTCTCTAATATTATATAGAAAATCATTATTAGTCTTCAACATCCCCAATATAACACTCTGTGGTGTTACCTCGCAAACTAAGCTCATATCTCTGAATTGTTCAATTAATTCCAACTCTTGAACCATCATTGCCGACATATATAAAGTCTTTCGACTTAACGCATCAGCCACCATATTTTCTTTTCCTGTATGATAGTTCAAACCGAAATTGTAATCCTTCAACAACTCCAGCCATTTTTGTTGTCTCATATTCAATTATTTCTGATCAAATAAATACTTTAAACTCATATGGTCGCTAAATACTTCAAATCTAGAACCATAAAGATAATTCCTCCAAATCTTCAACACAAAAACAACTGCAGCAAGCTCTAAATCATGCGTAGGATAGTTCTTTTCAGGAGTCCTCAACTGCCTTGACGTATAAGAAACTACCTTTTCATTCTTCATAAGCACACCTCCTAAACCCATCTTAAAAGCATCACAATATACCACAAAAGGTTCTCCTTATTTAGGTAATGTCAAAATCGGGGCCGACATTAATCTCTTCTTCAATTCTGCAAAACTTTCTTCACATTGAACATCCCACACATAAGCTCTACCTTTACAAGTCAACTTAGTCAACAGAAGTGCCAACTTAGAAAAATCTTTGATAAACCTTCTATAATAACCAGCTAGTCCCAAAAAGCTTATAATCTCGGTAACCGACTTTGGAGTTTCCCACTGCAACACAACATCTACTTTATATGGATCTACAACAATTCCACTACCTGAGATAACATGACCAAGAAAACTAATCTCCTTTAACCAAAATTCACACTTAGATAACTTTGCATACAACACCTTCTCTTTCAAGACTTGCAATACTATTCTTAAGTGTTCTACATGCTCTTCTTCCAATTTAGAGTAAATCAAAATGTCATCAATGAACACCACCACAAACCGATTCATATAAGTATGAAATATACGGTTCATGTACTCCATAAATACTCCCGGTGCATTAGTAACACCGAAAGGAATCACCGAATACTCATAATGTCCATAAAGCGTTCTAAAAGCCTTCTTCTGGATATCTTCATCCTTCACTTTAATCTGATGATAACCCGACCTCAAATTAATCTTACTAAACACTTGAGCACCCACCAATTGATCCATCAAGTCATCTATTCTTGGAAGAGGATACTTGTTCTTAATCGTCACTTTATTAAATTGCCCATAATCAACACAAAGCCTCATGCTTCCATCTTTCTTCTTTACTAGCAACACTAGAGCTCCCCACAACGATACACTTGGTCTTACAAATTTATTTTCTAGTAACTCTTCCAATTGCTTCTTTAATTCTGACAACTCAGATGCAGACATCATGTATGGTTCCATAGAAATAGGTTTGTTACTAGGTACATGATCAATAACAAATTCATCTTCTCTTTCTGGCGGTACATCAGGAATTTCATCAGGGAAAACTTCAGGAAATTCATGCACCACTTGTAATTCCTTAATTATAGCTTGATTCTCGATTAATAGCGATGCCATCAACAAGAACATCTTAGCCTCTTATTGCATCAACTTTCCCAACTGTCTAGCAGATAACAAACCAACTTCCTCCTCTTTAGAAGTAGAAAACCTCATATACTTGTTATAATAGTTAATATGGACATAATTATGCTCTAACAAGTTCATACCTAAGATCACATCTAACCCACTTAAATACAAATAAACTAAATCAACGAAAAATTCTCTGTCGAAGATCGACAACAGACATTTTAAACACACAAAAGAAGTAGTCACGGATCCCTTAGCTGGAGAATCGACGACCATCTCTCCATTCATAGAAGACAACATAAGACCCAATCTTTCAACACAATCAACATCAATAAAGCAATGAGTAGCACCGATATCAATAATAGTAATTAAAGGAGTACTATTAATGAAACATGTACCTCTGATGAGTTTGTCCTCATTAGGCGTCTAATTCTTAGCCAAGCAAACATTTTTCCACTAGTTTTCACCTTCTTTGGTTTCTGACACTGACTACCATTGTGTCCTTCTTCATCACACTTGAAGCAAATCATCTCTTTATGCTTGCACTCAGATATAACATGTCCCGTCTGACCACAACGGAAACACCTCTTTACCTTAGCAGTACACACGTTGCTCTTATGACCAGGTTTTCCACATTTGAAACAAACCACACCATCAGGAGCATCTCCCCTAATAGTTCTTTAACCCTGAGAAACTTTTGGTTTACCTTTACCAGTTGGGGCATCGTAAGGCTTAACACGATTCTGTTAGTGCTTAACCCTCTTCTCATTGATAATCTTATAGTAGCATTATTATCTTCTTCATAGATCTTGTAACTATCAATCAAATCAACAAAGACATGAATCTTCTGGTATCCAACTTCCTTCTTGATCTCTTGGCGCAACCCGTTCTCAAACTTGACGCACTTTGAAAACTCAGCATTTGCCTCGCTGTAGTGCGGGTAAAACTTAGCCAACTTAACAAACCTTACAGCATATTCAGTAACCGACATACTCCCTTGCTTCAGCTCAAGAAACTCAATTCCTTCTTACCACGAACATCTTCAGGGAAATAATTCCTCAGAAACTCCCTACGAAACAAAGCCCAAGTGACATTTTCACTCGCAACTTCCAATTTCTGACAAGTCTCTAGCCACCAGTCATCAGCCTCGACTACTAGCATATAAGTACCATATCGAACCTTCTGCGCTGGAGTGTAGTCAATCACACGGAAGATTCTCTCAATCACTTTAAACCAATCCAACGCTCTGTCAGGATCATACTTACCCTTGAAGGTAGGCAGATTTCCCTCTGGAAAGTCGCCAAACTACGAGATCCTGCATTCCCGTCAGTGTTCGGATGATTCTCCATAGCATGCGCCATCACGTCCAAAGAAGCAGCAAGTGCATCGTCATTGCTTCCAACCATCTCAACTTATCACTATAACTTAAAAAACAGTTAGAACTCATCTTAACAATAATCGATTGTTTGACAAAACTACGACTTGACAACTTGATCGGACGGACCGACATGCTCTGATACCACTAATGTAACACCCCATTTCTACCCAACGGATTATATAAAATTAGAGTTACAAAATTTCCAAAAAACAAATGGAGTGCTACAATTTTAACTTAAAAGACCAAAATTTAACACATATACATAACACTTTAAACTCGGATGAACCAACACCAACATAAATTAATCTTACAAAACTAACAACTTTCATAACTATGCAGTGGAATCATAAAAATCGACTTAAAAGAATGTAACGTCTTTATCCGACTAAAACAACTCCAAATAACAAGTACTTAATGAAAATTAACTTAAAATTCAGTAACTGAAGTAATAACAACGATAAAGAAACAAGCGTTCATCCCCCCGAGTGTTACGTATCAGAGCAATGACACCGACTCGAACTACTGAAGGTAAACTGCCTTCACTCTGGATTACCTACACATTACAAACATATGGGTAACATTCAAACAGAAGGGGTGAGATATCAAACAATATAATAGAAATCATGATAAATAATACATCAAAATCAGTTCATACAAAATTACCACTTCGCGGCTCTTTAACAACATTTAACATAATTAATTCATCCACATAACAACTCAGGATACAACATGAAATGCGACTTGTTTTTATGCACATGCTTGTGGTGCCAATGGAGCAAAACTCCAAACATAATAATCTGTCAATTAATAGAGGCATCAACAAGGCATAAGCCTTCAACTTTATATTGCCAATACAGGCCAACTTACCGAGCATGAGCTCCAACTTGATATGTTATGTATTCGGCAACAGTATGAATGTAGCAATAAAACAACAATAATTCAACAACAACTCATCATAATTCAAAATTGGCCATAAGCCTATAACTTAATACTTGCCAATAATTAGAGGCATCTCAACAAAATTCATCTTCACCTGCCAATTCTCATTTTATAATAAGCATATAATATAACGTATCAACCAAAATATACTACGACGTCCTGCATAATTATACAAGCAATTCGACTATATCTGGCTAAGTAGTTTTCTACTAAAAAACTAATTTTCTCTCCTACAGCTAATGAAAACTATACTAAATTACTGGGGCTTCTAACTAAAGTAATTAATCAACTCAGCACGCACGTGCGTTAAGGAATAAGGGAGAACTATGCGCCCCTCGACATGCACATGAACCAAGAATGAATTAACAAATAACATGTTCCCCTCGACACCACCTGCCGCTTTGTGCAGCTCGACACAAATATCATGCTCCTCAGTATGCCTTGCAGCCTAATGTCGCTTGACACCCAACACTTGTATCCCCTGACACACCTTGCAGCCTAATGCCACTCGGCACCTAGCACCTGTGTCCCCCGACACCGTGTGTCTTCAAAACTTTTGCCAATACATCATCAGTTTTGTGACGAACATTAACCCAGCCCTTTAGTATCCTCCTCGACCACTAATTTTTGGCCAACAACATGGAATAACACAGTGACTTAACAACCACATCAACATAATCCATAGTTTTTGGCCAACCGCTCGAAACAACACAGCGACTTAACGACCACATCAACATAATCCCTAGTTTCCGACAAACCGCTTGGAACAACACAGCGACTTAACAACCACATCAACACAATCCCTAGTTTCCAGCCAACTGCTCGGAACAACACAGTGACGAACACATCAACAAATGACAATCTACACTAACATATTCATCAATTATATTGGGCAGTACGTAGACAATTCATAAACGCCCACAACATGAAAAATGACCAAGTTCAAGAAACAAATCCATCACCATACGCACAACAGACATATATACGACTAATACCCACATAACATTCATCACAAGCCCCATTATAGAGTTAGAACCCCACCCTTACCTGGATTTAAGGCCGCTCTACAAATCTCCAGTTGAAATCCTTATCTTGCCTTGCTCGACAACCGTGCAACCTTGCTCCTCTTCTACGCATACTTTTACGGTCATCACACCAAGACTTTCTATTCTCCAAATAACCAAATTCTTATGTCAACTTAGCCTTATACCATTAATCCTATTGGGATTAACAACATACCCCTACTTTACTACTTCCAACCAATAAAATAGGCTCAACACAATTATTCTATTATTCTACTAATTCTAACATTATTATTATTATTAATCAACTAATTAATTAACTAAGAATAATCTAGCAACTTATGCCAACAAATCACAATATCTTACAACTTCAACGAATAATTCGAATATAATTAATTAAATAATGAATTAAATAATGGGCGTTATACAACATGTCAAGGCATGTGATGTAACATCAGGACACAACACTTTGCTCCCCCCTTTTAGCCAAAATATTGACAAAAAGAAACAGAGTAAATGTACACATTGGAAACACAGAGCATTTCAGAACATATTGCCCTCATGCAATATAATAGTGGAAACACACATATTGCACATTAGCAATACCACATATAGAAGCACACATAGTATTCGATACATATATATTGCACACTAGAAATACCATAGATAGAAACACACAGATGAAAACATAACTTCTTGGCCAACTTCAAGTGGTTTTCCTCTTCTTTCCCTTATAAAAGAGCCTTCTGCATTCCCCGGTGTTGTAACTAGCCCCACTATCTTACATAATACTTTCCTTCCATCAGTTTTCAGTAGCAGTTTGTCCAGGCATGTCATGCCTCAAAGTATAGAGGAAAGATGCAGCACTAGTTGCATTCTTCCATTTCTGTAATTTTTATAACTCTTTAATAATACAAGTTCCAATTCCATTATTTTTCTTAATAATAAGTTGTTCCTTGTTGTCCATAAGCTCTAGAGAATCATCCTTTCTTTCAACAAGATTCCTGATCAGTTGCTTACAACTGCCAAGTTTCTTGTTCCAGTCATGTTGAATGAGATATCCGAAGCAATTCAGATCCTCACTATAAAATGTCATGATATCTCTCTTGACGTCATACCTCTTCAACATCAGTTCAGAGAAACTTTCTCATGTTTCCCTCAAGGAAACACATCCATTTGTATTTGATATTTTCTATTTAAATTCAGTGATGTTACCTTTATTAGAATGACTTGCAGTCAGATCCTTGGATTGTTCCATATGTCCCTTAATAGATAGATTCATACTGGATTGAGAAATCATTGGATCAGTGTTTGTGAATTCACAAGTCTCCTCTCATATTGCTTTATAAGTTTGCACATAGGATGTTCCAACATCGTCTCTGATATCCTGCTTCTCTTAAGCAACTGAATCTTCAAATCTCACATTGATAGATTCCATAGTCATACCAGTTCTGGAGTTATAAATCCTATATGCTCTTCTTCTTGAAGAGTAACCCAAAAATATCCCTTCATTCCCAATGCAATCCTTCTTGTCCACTTGATCTTTAGCAACAAAGATCTGGCATTTACTTCTAAAAATATGAATCTATTTGACTTTAGGTTTCCTTCCTTTCCATAGTTCATAAGGAGTAATAACAATACCTCCCCTCAAGGTGACCCTGTTATGAAAATAGCATGCAATATTCATAGCTTCAGCCCAAAACTCAAATGGAAATTGCTTAGCACTAAGAATCACTCTAGATGGTTCTTGTATTGCTGTAGTCTTTTTCTCAACAATTCCATCTCCCTGAGTTTTCTAACATTTCCATCACAAAATATAGAAAAAATTTCATTTATAAACTCCTTGTCATTGTCATTTCTGATTTTGGTAATCACACTCATCTTCTATTCTTGAATTCTTTAACACGAATCTTTGAAGACTTCAAAGGTATCTGATTTTTCTCTAAGAAAATCCATCCAAGTATATCTAGAATAATCATCTACAACCATAGAGACATACCTTTTCCCTCCTAGGATGTCTATCGATAAAGGTCCCATTACATCCATATGAAGAAGTTCCAAAACTTTGGAAGTAGTCTGATGTTGCAACATTGGGTGTGACATCATAATCTGCTTTTTACTTTTAGACTTATCACAAACTTCTCCTTCTTCAATCTTGTGCTCTAGCATTAATTTAATGGCTCCTTCAGATATGACTTCTTTCATTCTTTTGAGATGAAGATGTCCAAGTTTTTGTGCCATAGCTTCACTTCATCCTCCTTAGTTTTTGAACAAGTGGAAGAGTAAAAAAACTATTTGAGATTCTCACAAATAGCTGTTGTCTTTAGACCTTATCCCTTTCATTAGAATAACTTCTTTCTCATCTTTGACCAGACATTCTGATTTTGAGAAGTTAAATAAAAAACATTGGTCACACAGTTGACTAATTCTAATAATATTAACAACCAATACTTTGACAAACAACACATCTTCTAACCTGTGACAACCATCAGACATCAGCTTTCCAACTTCTTTGATCTCTCCGTTAAAATTGTAACCAAATCTAACAGAACCTATAGGAAGAGATTTGACATCCACCAACATCTTATGGACCCCTATCATATTTCTAGAACATCCATTATCAAAGTACCAGTCTTCACTAGTTAAGTCTCTCAAGGAAGTATGAGCTATAAGATTAATATCTTTATTCTCAACACATCTCTTCTTGTTCACTTTATTTTCCTTAGAACGGACTTGAGATTTTGTTATCTCTAAATAATTTGAAGCAAAAAAGCTTTTTATGACTAGAATCACCATAATAGTGACATCTCCAAGTGGATTGAGGTTGATTTGAAAATTCACTATTTTTTCTAGGATGTTGTAACATGTGCTTGGACATGTTGATCTCTTTCTTCTTCTCAAAAGGAAAGACCTTTTCTTATGACATTCTCCTCATTTTATTAACATATAGATAATCAACTCTGGTATCTTCGCCCTCTTTCACCATATTTATGGAATCCGTCAAGTTATCAAGCTTGGAATTTAAGTGTATTACCTATGTTTTTAGATGAGAAACAATAATATGGAGTTGCCTCCTTTCATTCTCAAAATCAGTAATGATCTTCCTCTGCTCTTCATCTTTCTCGAGGCTTTCTTCACACATTTCACAAGTATCCTTGTAGGACACATCCAGGTCTTCATAAATATCATTCTCATCACAAGCTTCAACTTCATCTTCCCATCTTCCAGATAGAGTCGACAAAAGTTTGGCAGTCTTAGAATTGTCTTCATCTTCTAACTTATCATCATCATACCAAGATGCAGTGAAACCCTTCTACTGTTTCTTGAGGAAGTTGGGACATTTAGGTCTAATATGACCATACCCTTCATATTCAAAACATTGAATGCCTCTGTTTTGACTTTACTTCTCTTCTGGTCTTGTTTTCTTCTGAGAGTCAAGATTGTTACTGATGTCATATGAGATGTTCTTGACATCTGGTCTTCCTCTTCTATCCAATCATTTTAATACCCTATTGAATTGATTCCCAAGTAGATCAATGGTATTAGACAGATCCTCATCAGTTTCCAGTTAAACTTGACCTTTATCATCTT
Source organism: Vicia faba (assembly GCA_948472305.1). Lineage (NCBI taxonomy): Eukaryota > Viridiplantae > Streptophyta > Magnoliopsida > Fabales > Fabaceae > Vicia > Vicia faba. The sequence goes on from OX451735.1 coordinate 1,356,598,359, forward strand.
CAGTATTAGATACAAAAGCTATGTCTTTGTTCTTTTTCTCAGCCTTGTCACCAATAGCCAATTCAAATGATCTGGTGGTTTATTCACTAATGTCCATATCATGCACAACGCACATTATCCCTTAGATTTTATTAGTAATGTGTTTTGACATAGATCCAATGGTCTACATCTTTTTTGTTTTATTTTCATTTTATGGTTTTTCTATTTAATTGTTTTAAACTTCAAAAATTCATAAAAAAATCCATTTCAACTTCTAAAATTTGGAAAAAATTCTCAAAAGTACTTTTGATTTTTCTCTTTCTGAATTTTATTTTTTCACAATTTTATTTTGTAATTTGATATTTTTTATTATTTTTCACTTTATTGGAGTGATTTTAAATTGTTTAAAAACACTTTTCTTGATTTTTAAATTCTGAAAAAATTATAGAAGGATGCAATGACCTCTTGACAAATATTGGTGACCTCATTTTATTTTTATTTTTGATTTTGCTATTTTTCACAAATTTTGGTTTGTTTTTCTTATTTATTTAAATTTTAAAAATAGTTCTAAAAAATTTTGTCAACACTTATTGACTCATGTTTGACCTCTGATATTTTTTTAGGATTTTTATTTGGTGTTTTAAAACATTTTGTATATTTTACCAATTATTTTCTCTTTTATTATTCATTTTAGTATTTTTTTTATTAAATATTATTTTATTATTTCTTGTTTGGTCCTTGTTTGAGCATTATTTTGGGACAAGTTCCTCAACATCATTGGATCTTGAGTGTTGAAAGGTTGAAAAACCAAATCCACCAAAATGGATGAATGATGTTGATGATATTTGAAACCATAATTTCATCTGATACATCCCCTCCCTCTTCATCTTATCCCCTTCTTATTTTTAGTTGTACTACATGTTGTTGGCGAATGATTTATATATTATTTATCTAACATGTTGGTACATAGATTTCTATTGACCGACCTCAAAATAGGTGTGACTTATACATAGGTCCACTTACAATTGCTTAACATACTGCTAAATTTGTCCCGATTTGAAAAATGATCATTTGTGGCCCAAACTTATGTTTGCAAGTCCAAGTATGTTTAATTTGAAATCTTTGATCCAATAACTTTGAAGTTTATTGTTATGAGGCTTTGATCTTATCACTCCTCTAATGAACTTCATGAACTTTGGTCTAAGTGAATTATTTAAACACCGTTGATCATATGTGGTTGCCTTGAGTACTTGAAATGAATAATATACTTGACAAAAAGTAAATGAAACTTGTTACCGAGAAGCTTTGATTTTATCAATCTTCTAATGTGTTTTCAAATGTAAGCTTCAAGATGGTCATTCAACTAACCTTCTAACTTCTAATTCACTAACAATTAATTTTACTTTGTGCTTTTACTTTACGCCTTTATTTTGTTCCTTTTGCTTATGTACCATTTATTTTTGCATTTATATTTCATGTTATTTTCATCTTTTCTCATTTGAGTATTTTCCTTTATGTTATTTTATCTTTGCTCACTTGAGCATTTATCTTTATGTCAATTTTATTTTGCTCATTTGAGCTTTTTTTTTTTTGAAGACACTTAATAATAAACTTGAACGTTAAAAGCCTTAAGGTTACTTGGACTATTTGATTAATATCCTTGGCATTGTGGAGATGTGGACCTCTCAGACTTAGGATTAGAAGCCTTGATACTTTGGGACCTTGTTGCACTGTTGTTATTCTGTCTAAAGTTCTTGGGGTTTACTCCAAGTAATTGGGTCGATTTTCTTTGTGTGCATGTTATTCTCATTATATGCTTTGTCTGCGATTGAGAATTCCTTCGTATACAACTGTTACTCTATCCAATTTTTATGAAGACTTAATTCATGTGAAGTTTGGTATTCCTCGGCAGTTTAGTATTTCTTGTTGCTTGGTTTCAATCCAAAGGATGAGAATTCTACATTAACTTCATATGTCAAGTGTGGGCTTATTGTTGGTTAGATCGTTATTTTTCTTAGCTTTTACCTTATACATTAGGATAGTCCCTCCATCTCCTCCCATCTTCTTTAATTTAAAAAATCTTCTCCCTCCTTTTCAAAGCTCTTCTTGTTTTCTACCTTGAACCTCTTTCATAATAAACTAGGACTTAGGTCCACACATTCTTAAAAATCTTTTTCTTAATCAAACTTTAATCAATTTAATCATACTTTGACATTTTTTTTGTGAGAAGACTAAAAAAGTCAATTAACCTCATTCAAACAATTTTTCCACTTTGGATTTTCTTTAAAACTTTTCTCAAAAGAGTAGACTCTTGTCAATTCTTGTAGTGAAGCGGGCTACTATACTTCTATGATATGTAGTGAAGTGAGATATTTTTCACTTGGGTGTTGAGTCATACTTTGTTGATTTTAAAATCCAAGCTATATCCTCCACTTTAAGATTATGCAAATTCTCCTTTCTCATAATCGTGGGTAGTAAGTATGTTTTCCACTCGGATATGACGATGATGTATCTTCTCTTAAAATTAACCAACACACATGTTGTAATACAGTGGGAGAATTGACTTGGTTTGCGTTTTTTTGCAAATGTTGCGGATAGCTAGAGTCTCTACCGACTTGTCTTTTATCCAATAAAAGAAAGGGTGAAAAGAATAGGAAATACCTTTGAGATTTTTTTGAGTTCGGGGGGTAGGTTATGAAAAGGGAACATGTTAGAACCCTTTTCATCTGTAGTTATCTATGGGCTCTTAATATCTAGCTCACTTTTGTTTGAAAATGTTTTGTGTGTTTGTGTTTTTTAAATATTTTGAAAAAGGCCTAAGTGTGGCAACTTTGTAGTGATTCTCGTATAAGTTGAGAATGCGTACAAAGTGTTTGTTTTTTTTTTAATATTTTAGAGAAAGTTTTTGTGGAAAAGATGTTTTGTTTTTGTGAGCAAGCGATTACGAGCTATGTACCTACTAAAAAGTCTTTGGTGCTATTTTCCTCCCCCTTAGATAGTGCTATCCTACCATTAGTTAGTAGGAAGACCTATCGTTATATGTGAATGGACAGGCGCGGGTCATCGTACAGTCATTGAAGGCAACTTGTAGAGGATATTTAGCAATTTATCGTAAGGGACTAAGATTGTTTACCGAAGGCAGCATCGAAGGGTCAACGAAGGACTACAATCTTTTGAATCAGAGGTACTTTGCTAAAGCGTCCCCATGTTCGAGGGACATGACTGTTTTTCGAGGCAACGAGTGAGGTTACCCTAAAAGTGAGTGTGTGAAAAGTGATTCAATTCAGTTATTTAATCTTGATTAGGGTTATCTAAAGGTTGATTTTTGATCTTGCGATACATGCCCTAATTACTAGCAGTAATAAGAAAAAGCAGTAAAGTGCGGGAAGTAAAGGTCCTACACTATTACAAAGCTTTGGGGAAGGGGGTACAAACCAAAAAATAAGGGAGAAAGAAAGAAAATAAAACCCTAATTAAAATTATTACAACCCTTTAGCAGTTGCATAATTGAAAAAAAAAACTGAATGCGAAAATAATAAAAGTGCGTGAAGATTGTAAAATAAGAGGAAAATTGTTTGATGAAAAAAAAACTTGATGATTAACCTAAAGTCTAATTGATTTTAATTTAGAAAAAGAATTAGTTGATTAAACATAATCGATTAATTAGGCAAACCCTAAAATCTAGGTTGACTTTTATTCAATTGAGAAAACCTAAAAACTCAAATTAGGGTTAATCAAATAAAACCTAAAATTAAATTTAAAACCTAGAATTGATTAAAACCTAAAATTAATTTTAACCTAAAATTAAGTTTAACCTAAAATTAAATTAAAAACTAGAATTAATTAAAATGTTGAATTGATTAAAACCTAAAATTAATTTTAACCTAAAATTAATTTTAACCAAAAATTAAATTAAATTTGTGTTTTTAAAAAAAAAAAAGTTTTGTAAAAGAAAAAGAAGAAAAGAGTGAGAAAATAGAATTGGAAAAATAAATAACCAAATGAGTAGGGGTGGGTATTGAATCCACGCCCTCAAGCAGTTTCAACAACAATCATACCACCCAGCCAACGCGCTGGTTGTGTCAAGTTAACACCTCCAATGTGTTTTGTAATCAAACCTGCAAAGATGATGGAAATATGAAAAAAAATATCAAAACCGGGGATTGAACCCGTGACCTGAGAGAGCAATGACTTAGGGTGCACGTTTTAACCACTAGGGTGATGATACATCCATTAACCTGATTAAAATAATGAATATATAATATATAACAAATCCTAAAAGTTAGGTAATTCAAAACACGTGTCTGAGTGGGTCCCCTGCATTTTGAATGGACCAATCAGAAAATCCCAAAATGCCACGCCTGTCTCTGGTCAGTCAGCGCTGCCGTGGATGGCTGAAACAACCGTCTTCTCCGACGGGTTGTTTTTTGAAATCTGCAAAATCAAAAGAATTGAAACAACACAAATACCCTACCCCCCCTAATTTGACCCTTCTGAATCCAAATATGGGCTTAGTTTTGGCTATAAGTCCCTGTAGGTTGAGTTTTGAAGAAGAAACCCTAACTCGGTTCATAAATGGCAAACCATCAGTCTCACGTTATGAGCCTCATGTGATGTTCTCAACCTGTTCCAAACTTATTCCTGAACATATCTGAGCAAGAAAAAAACATTAATAACGCTTGGAATAAAAACTTCAATTTCAAGAATGTTTACCAACCAGACTTGATGGGATATCACGATCTGATGCTTGAGAGGCTTGGTTATGGACCTAGATCAACTCCTAGAAATCTCAGGAATGTGATTTGATACTTGAAATCAACTAAGAATGGATGGAGATAAGGGTTTGCTTTTGCCCTAATCTTTGGAATTTTGAGAAAAAAATTTAGGAGTGTTTGAGGCTGCTTGCACGTGTCCTTTTGGTCTGGTCTTGTTATATATATATATATATATATATATATATATATATATATATATATATATATATATATATATATATATATATATATATATATATATATATATATATATATATATATATATATATATATATATATATATATATATATATATATATATATATAGGACATGAGATTAGGTCAACAAAAATTGAAAGAATCATGCATGATTAGGAGAAAAAGATTTGATTTGGAATTATGTGAAAACTTGTTATTTTTTATCAATCTTGCACCAATATTCCTTGCACAAATTTTCCAGCTTGTATATGCAATCTTGGGCCTCCAATATAATTTAAACAAAAGCCTTACATGCCTAACTCATTAACCTTGCATTTTATTTGATTTTATTTTGAATTTAAATGAAAAAAATCAAATTAAAAAGAAATAAAAATCACAAAGGTTAGTGAATGGATTTATAGGTCCTTAGATATGTCATGAACATGTTTGAACCTAATAAGTTAGGCTCAATGTCCCAAAATCACAAATTTTCTCAATTTGGAATTCATGCATTCTACCAAATTTTTTCCAACTTGCAATAGCCATAACTCTCTCAATTTTTATATTTTTAAGGTGGTCTTTGACTTTTTGGAAATATCAAGATGTACTTTACCACCTCTATGTTGATCATTTTTGAATTTGAAGAATTTATCTTGATGTAAGTTGCCTTGACAAAAAGTGTATTTTTGTTGATTTTGAAATGACCTGTAATGTATTGGCTTATATCTCTCAAATGATGCATTCTTTCGACTTGATCTTAAAGAGACAAAGTTGAAGAGAATTGAATTTCCTTCAAAATGAGCTTTTGTTAGGGAAAATCTGATGAATCATGTGAAAGTTATGCTTGATTAAAGTTCAATTGACTTCTCCTAAAGAAACCCTAATTTGGCAACTTTTCACTTTTGATGATTTGAGAGTTTTCCTTGATGAATCATAATCAACCCTTGATAAAATGATGAATATCACATCAAAATGTTGATGTTGACCAAAAATATTGAGGTTTGACTGTATGTTGACCATAATTGACTTTTTACCCAATACAATTGATTTTCATTCATCTGAGCCATTGATTGAGAAAACTTGTGATGTAAGGTTTGAAACTTGACATGAGCATTCTTGAAGACCTACGGAAAACCATGATAACAAATTGAGACCTTGAGAACCCAATATTCCATGTGAAACACAAAACCCTAATTGTGGACCCATTGCTTAGAAGGAGGATTTGTCTGATCAATTCTTGAACCAACTTGAGCAAATGAGAACCTCATGAGAATGTCTTAAAGAAATATAAGAGGGAAAATTTTGGGGTACAATACATGTGTTTTAAAAATTTTGAGTTGAACTATGAGTAACCTGATTCCCTATTGCACCGAAGTGGTACGTAGGCACTAAAGGTTCGCAACCACAACGGGTGCAAAATTGTAAAAATATACTTCTTTTATCATCTCCACCATTTATTTTTGTATATACTTTTTATAGCCAAAATACACAAATTTTTAAAGAGGTTCCTGCGGAGTATCGTAGATGTTTAGGGTGATAATACCTTCCCTTTGCATAACCAACCCCCCATACCTAGATTCTCTCCCCCTTGTTTTGGGTTTATTCACTCTTTTCCCATTTCATTTGGAAATAATAAAGGGCGGTGGCGATTTTTATTTGATTTGTGCGCGTTAAATCAATACAATGGCTTAGTCTCAAAATTTCTACTGCTACAAAAAAAAGGCAACTTGACTGGGGAAAAGTCCTCTAAGTGGGTTGAGTCTGTCTTTGTTTATTTGTGTATGTGCTATTATTTATTGTATATTATGTGTTGTATATATGCTTGTCTGGATTTTTCTAGTTTTCAGGGTGTTTGGTGATTTCTCATAAGTCCTCTACCCAGACTTAGGCAAACATAAGATAGGATGGATGGTATATTCATGTTAACTTTGAGGGAGGAATCCCAAAAAAGGAGACATGAAATCCCCCACTCAGTGGAGGCCCCTTTGACTGTAGTATTTGTTTACCAAGCAATCAGGAAGACAAGCGGATTTTGACCAGGGAGCCTGCCAAAGCTGAGGATTGTAGAACCCTTAACCCATCTTGGCCTTTTAAGTGTAGTGGGGAAACTAGATAGAGCAATCCAGGAGTGGTTGTCATGCGATGCTACACTCAGATAATTTTTTCCTGAGAATATTATTGACTACCGGGTTAAGCGGGACGTTGGTAATATCTGAAGGAAGGATGTAGACTCTAGGAACCTTTTAGAACATTGTTCGTCAGGTGATAAATTATTAGTCCGTACCTTGTGAGTAATACCTTTGGCTTCATGCTTATGACGTTGAACCTATGAACCTCCCTGTTTATAATCTTGTATGTGATTGTTGCATCATGCATTCATGCACCCATGAGCATTCTTTAAAACTATTTCTTCAAGAAACTTAACGTGTGACTTTTGAAAATATCTCATGTACTTTTTTTACCAGGTATTTTGGAAGAAGAAAGAATGGGAAGTAAAATTTCAAGGATCCCAAGATAGAGGAACTGATAAGTTTGATTCTTGAGATTGAGAGCTCTACAGATTTCGAGAAGAAGTGTGGAGCCATCGTGCCTCTTATGAAGCTCAAGATGAAGAGAGTATTCTTTTTACGTCGGTCCAGTTCTATGATCTGTTATGTCGGTGTTTTAATTTTCCTGATTATTAGTTAATGCCCACATTGGAGGAGTATTCTTACTTACCTGGCTTACCTATTACTAATTGTGTTCCTTTCATCAGAATAGAAAGAGAGCACAAGTCTCATGAGATTGCCACCATGACTTATTTGAAGAAGTCTGAGATTGAGGCTAACATGACTACCAAAGGAGGAATCAGGGGGTTAGTTGTTCAGTTTTCATTGGAGAAAGATTGTTACTTTGTCAAGATGAATAGTACAATTGCTTTTGAGGCTATCTTTGTTTTTCTTGCCTATGGGTTGTTCTTGTTTTCAAATGTTGACAAAATTGTGGGTGTTAATGCCATTAGGATCTTTCCGATTGGGAACCCAGTCCCTACACTGCTAGGAGATAGTTATTATTCCATCCATCTTTGGAGTTTCTATCAGGGAAGGATGATCATCTATTGCACACCGTTGTTATATCAGTGGTTAATTTCTAAATTACCTCGGACTGTTTCTTTTTGGGATATCAAGAACAACGACGTTAGGACTCGAAGATTATGGCTCTCACTCATTCTGGTAATGATTGGTATCATCAAGCTTATTATGATATGGAGATTATTGATAGCTATGGTAGTTTCCTCAATGTTCCTCTTCTTGTTACAAATGGAGGAATTAACTACAATTATGTTCTTGCACGTCGTCATCTTATATATCCGATGAGAGACAAGCAAAAAAGCATTCATATGAGTGATTTCTTTCTCAAAGAAAGAGAAGATCGCAAGGAAGCGAATAAATATATTGAGAAGGCTTGGCGCCATATTCATAGAAAAGGTAGAAAATTTTTGGTACCAAGAGAAGTTGTTTCCTTAGAACCTCATCTCTGTTGGGTACAAGCAAGGGAAATTCATTTAAAGATGCCTTATTCTCATGAAGAACCTAGACCTGATATGTTTATAAGGACCTCTACTCTCTTAGATGATATGGAAGAACTTCAACTTGCCCAGGTTAGGATGCAACAAGAGAAGGAAGCATGGAAGAGAAAGTACCAGACTTTGGAGTTGTCCTACTCAACAAAATTGAAAGAGAAGGGTGACTTAATTTAGATTCTTGAGAGTCGTGCTATGGAGATGATGGAGAAGCAAGAGGATTTATTTTCCTCTAGAGCTCATCCAGGTCCCGACCATCGTCTTCTGATTCTGGTGGTTGGAAAGAAGTCACCGACAAGTATGCAGGAGAGAAAAGAAGTTGAAGGCTCAAATTGTAATACTTAGGGGAAAGCGACACTATATGGATAGATCTTCATCAGCTTTGGCTCCTTAGGATTATTAGATTATATCTTTATTCTCTTGTAGGATTGTTGAAACTTGTACTAAAAGTTGTAATCCAATCTGAAGTTATTGTTAAAATGAAATTTTCAGTATTTCCAAATGTGTTAGTACTTTAATATTTTCAATTATCTATAATTCTTTGAGTTCCTTAAATAAACACAATAAATTATATGCATTGCATATCATGCATCATTTTGCACATATTTTTTCCATTCTTGTTCACTCCCAAGTGTCTTACTCTGTTTTTCTACTTCGTTCAGTCAACAAGCTGTCTCATCGCTACAATACTAGGACTAATTTTAGAAAGAAGATGGAAAATCTAGAACAAGATAATTGAAAGCTTCACGAAGAAGTTACTTCTTTGAGAGATGGTATGTCCAACCTGACTACTTTGGTACTTAGCCATAACAGACGACTAGTGCTTCACAAGTTCTGTCAGTTCCCATCTCTGTTACTCCAGTTACTACTGCTCAATACCGTATACCTCATGGTTGCTTGTGGGGAATGCTTGAGAATTTCATGCCAGAAGGTTACAATCATGTTGCTCAAGTTGTTCCATTTACTCAAACTGATGTTGTTTCTGCACCTCCTGTGGTACATGCTAGTCATCTTGCCAATAGTGAGATTCATCATGTTGCGCCTCCTACAATGAATGTTATGCCTGTTATTAATGATGAAGTTTATCATACTTCTCCTCCACCAAGTGAAAGTTTGGGTTTCTATGACCGATTGGATGACTTTCAACGTCAATTCAATGAAATGCGGAAAGAAGTGAAGGCTCTCCGAGGGGAAGAGTTATTCAAACAAAATGTTAGTGACCTTTGCTTGGTTCCTAATGTAAAGGTGCCAACAAAGTTTAAGGTGCCAGAATTTGAGAAGTACAAGGGAAACTCTTGCCTCCATGACCATCTGGTGATGTATATCAGAAGGATGTCCACTCATACTGATGACCAACACTTTCTTATTCATTTCTTCCAAGATAGTTTAACTAGTGCTACTTTGAAATGGTATATGGGATTGGATAGTAACAACATCCTCACATTCAATGACTTGGGTGAAGCTTTCGTAAAACTCTATAAGTATAATATGTTTATGGCACTTGACCGCGACCAATTGAGAGCAATGACTCAGAAGGATAAGGAGTAATTCAAAGAGTATATGCATCAATGGCGCAAAGTTACTGACCAAGTGGTGCCCGAATGGGGGAGTAAGAAATGACAAAGGCCTTCCTAAAAACCCTTGGTTCATTTTACTATGAAAGGATGGTTGCAAGCGTACCGAGTGATTTCACTGAGATGGTAAGTATGGGTGTTTGTCTTGAAGAAATTGTCAAAGAAGGACCGTTGATAAAAAATTAAGGTTCTAGTGGAACAAGGAAAACATTATATGTGTTTTCAAAGAAGAAAGAAAGTGAAAAAAATGTTTTCGTTGAGGAAAGAAAGGTTAGAACTCCAAGAAAACATTATCAGTACCAACAACAAGTTGCTTCTGTGACTCCAGTCGTCAATGTAGCTCCGACTGATGTCGCCTATCAGAGAGCGCCTCCTCAAGGTAATAAAGGGAAAGGTTAGAAGAGAGAAGCTTTTGATCTTATTCTAATGAGTTATAAAGAATTGTTTCTAGCTTTGATTCAAAATAAATTGGTGCAGACTAGGCCTCCCCCTACTATACCTTCACCTTTACCATGGTATTATAAGGCAGATCAGACTTGTGCTTTTCAACAAGGAGCCCCTGGGAACAATATTAAAAGTTGTTATCCATGGAAGTCTGAGGTATATAAAATGGTAAGATATAGTCTCCTGTCGTTTAAAGACGTTGGTCCCAATGTGAAAGATAATCCACTACCCAAGCATGGTAGTGGGGGTTGTTGCAACTAGTTTTAAATCAAATTCGCCACACTTAATTTTTTATCCTAAAGGAAGGGAGTATAAAGGAATAACCCTAAAAAGTTTCAGAGATTCTAGATTTACTCGATTCATGATGAGGGGAAGGTGTTAGGCACCCCTTATCTACCTTGTTCACAAGGATACTAGGTTTAGAAGCACGTTTTTTAGGAAATGGGGTTTTAATTATTTTATTAGGGGAAAGGTTTGGATTTTAGTGAACGGGACTCGCCACGATTTTAATCGTATGCCTGTGTATCCTCTTAGGAGGAATCAAAGTCTCATTTCGTAGTTCGTGGGGTTGTTTGTATTTTTTATGGATTGCGAAATATATTTTGAATTTTTTCATACGTAGTCTAAGAGTGTGAATAGCGGAGTTTGTTAGACCAAGTACCTAGTTAATTTAAATATATTCGTATTCCTTTTCGAAAATTAATTGTTCGAATTAATTTAATTTGCGGAAAAAAGATTTGTATTTGATTAAATATTTCTTATATGTAGAGCAGGGGATTTTGATATAGTTTCCTCATCACGTGGCCAAATATTAGCCACGTGTCGCTCGCAGATGTGATAATTTAGGGAATCAAGCGGATTTTAATATGTTGATATAAAATATTAAATTAATTTATATGGTGAAACAATGTTTTTAGTATATGATTAAAAGATTTAATGTAAATAAACAATATTATATTTTAAGTGAGTTTAAAATAATAAATCATTTGTAATAATAAAAAGATTTATAAAATTATAAATATATAACTATATATAAATATATAAATAAATAAATGAATATATAAATGAAATTATAAAGAAAATAAATAAGCAAAATTAATTTCAAAGGGGGAGTGCAAATTGTATTATGGTAGTAAAAATGGGAGGGTGTGAACAATAGGGCCCAAATCCAGATATTGGATTTGGCCCAGAGCGCAGAGGGCGTGTCATTGAACTGAGGAAGTAATTATGGGGGACGCAGATAGCATGAGCTCAAGTTCATAAATTGTACTTGGCCCAAATAAACAGGGGGGTGTCAGCTGGCGTTGGGTCAATCAAAATATATGGTGGATGTGTGTCTCGACCAATCACGTTATTTGTAACATGTTTGAATTAATTTAATTTTAAAAAAGGTGTTTGATGAATATTCAATAATAGTGATTTTACCAAAAGATGGCGAAGTAAGAATTTTGTTATTTTTCTAATATTTAGTAAGAAATTTAAATCAACTAAATTAAATTAACAAATAAAACTATAAGAGGTGTTAAGCTAGCATATGAGGGGTAAAAATATATTAAAAAAAACAAGGCCCAAAACCAGGGACCACACCATTAAGTCCAAACAAGTGGAATGTATTGATATAACATGAGAGCAAAAACGCAATAGAAACAAAAACATCCAAGCAACTTTTCATGTTTCCTCGTTTGTCTTTTTTCTACTCCCACTTCTCAGCTTTTCTTTAAAACAACCACAAACCATTATAATAAAAAGGAAAAAGGTGGAAGAATAACCCGATTCGGTGTAATTGTGATTCATGGTGGGGCGATGTTGAATCGCACAGGGAAGCCTGAAGAAGTGAAAAACACAAGAAGGGGGGGGGGGGGGTGAATAGGAATCTTAAAAATCAACGGAGTAAAGAACACATTTATTTTTATCCTGGTTCCTTTGAACTCAAACTACTCTAGTCCACCTGCCAAGGTGATTTCGTCTCTCTACAACGGGGTCTTAATTCACTAATCAAACTTGATTACAAATCTACTTTGACAAACGTCAAAGTCTCCTTGAGTCCAAAACCACAACCCGGGTTTCTCAAGAAAATTCACTTAGCAGTTAATTAAATAAAAGTGTACAATGATGTTTCTAATAAATAGTATCACTAATAGAGATGTTTTACACAATTTAATATTGAATGTTGAGGATGAAGAGTGATTGCTGCGTTATTGACTTTTCACGTGAGTTCTTCTTTTTGTGCGCAGTTGTTCATCACCTTGAAATCTTCTTTATGTATGCTTTATATAGGCCAACAATAGTTACATAAGAAGATACTTTTGGTATATCCATAACACGAGTTAATGAGCTTTCCAAATCAGGAGATCCTTGTCTATTTGTAGCCATTACTAATGATCTTGCATTAATATATTGTAATGCTTCAGAACTTCTTACACCAGAGGATGAATATTATTGTTGAGAGTCCTTTACAACTTGTATCAGAACTTTGCAAATTAGAGTATCAGAGATCCTTTTTCACAGCGCTGGTGCATTCAGAAGTTGTAACAGAACTTCTTCATATAAGTGTGTCACACAGATTTGATGCGTCTGAATCTTTCATGGTACTCTCAACTTCTGTGCTCGCGTAATCCGAACTTCTGATGATGTTCTAGAAGAACTTCCAGTTGCATCAAAACATCTTTTTTACATCAGAACATCCTGCATGTAAAGATACTTTTATTAGAGAGCATATTTGTTCTTTATATCATGTGTTTGTTATCATCAAAACTCTGGCAGAACTTCCAATTGCATCAGAACATCTTTTTCACATCAGAACATCCTGCATGTAAAGATACTTTTATTAGCGAGCATGTTTGTTCTTTATATCATGTGTTTGTTATCAACAAAACTCTTACTGGGATATAAAACTAAATTATGTTCTAACAATCTCCCCCTTTTAGATGATGACAAAAACTAGTATGTTTTGATGGAATATAAAGAACAATAATTAAAAGGCTCCCCTTGAGTAGAATACTCAGCTAACGAGAAAAATAAAATACTTCCCTGAAGATCTTCTGATTATGAGTCAAAATATTCTTTATTCTCCCCCTTTTTGTCAAGAATCAAAAAGTGGTAAAGACTCTGTTTGGCTTGCTCTGACAGAGGTTGCTTGAAACGGCGTGACATCCTCTTCTGGATACATCTGAGATTCTTTAGAGATCTTCTTATGTTGTATTTCCATTCTTGTTTCCAATAGTTTCAGAGCCAGTAATATTCTGTTTCAGATTGCCTCTGAAACCTGTGAATTTTTTAAATTCCAGGCTTTGGGACATATGCTTTCTTTCCTGCATGTGTAGAGAGAATCCAGAGTCCAAGTGTTAATACTGGTGTTTCAACCTTTATGTTAAAAATATCTATAACATATATGATTTTTGTCTTTTGGTACCCATATCTTTTTGGGTCCATGACTGTTAGAGTTTCCAAAATTCTGTTTCAATTTTGGTTTAGTATAAAACGCCTTACCAATATGTTTTATATCATGTGTTTGCCCAGTAGTGAAGTGAGAATAAAGAGGAGTGCGTTTGATAACCAAATCCTTAACTTTCTTAGGTTGGGATACTTTACCTTTGTATCCTATACCTATTCTGCCATTTCAGCTAACTCCATAGATCATTGAAGCCATCTTGCTTCTATCTATGTTTTTAGCGAGGAATTTCTGAAAGCTGTGATCATATTCCTTTATGATTGTATCAGGATTACTAGGAACTTCTGAGACAGTTACCTTCTGAGTATTTTGTAAATCATTTTCAAGTTTAAAAACCTTTTCTTTCAACTTAGAGTTTTCTAGTATCAGATTCTTAGTTTCTTCAAAGTTAGAAACTAGATCCTTGTTCAGGTTCTTGTTTATGACTCGAAGCTTCTGATACCTTTCTAGAATTTCTGACAGACTCTCCTCTAATTAGGATCTAGAAAAGTTAGAAAATACTTCTCCTGACTGAGTCTGATTCTGATTTTGATCCTGATTCAGAGGATTCAGAGACATCTGAAAGTTGTCCTTTTGAGCTATATTGGCTTGTTCATCTTCCGATTCTGTTCCGTCTTCAAAAGATTTAGAGTCATCCCACGTTGCCATAAGACTTTTCTTCTTCTCCTTAACAAACTTCCTTTTATGTTTCTCCTTATGAAGACTTGGACAATCACTTTTGTAGTGACCTTGTTTATTGCATTCATAGCAGGTAATGATTCTGTTACTGGATTTTCTGTATCCAGAAGATTGTTCAGAGTCATTTCCTGTTCTTCTGGAGTTTCTGAAATTCTTCTGCCTGTGCTTCCATAGCTGACTGATTCTTCTAGATAGAAAGAATAATTCATTTTCTTCTGACGAGGATTCTTCAGAGTTTTCTGCTTCTGTTTTTGCCTCCATAATTTTGGTTTCATATTTGTTAGATTTCAGAGCGAGAGACTTACCTTGTTTCGGAGGCTAATTATCTTATAACTCTATCTCATGGCTTCTGAGAGAGCTGGCAAGTTCTTCTAGAGATATTATGTTCAGATCTTTTGCCAGTTTTAGAGCGGTGACCATGGGTCTCCATTGTTTTGGTAAACTTCTGATGATCTTTTTTACATGATTAGCAGTTGAGTACCCTTTATCCCAGCCACCAGAATTTGAAATATAGAGAACATTGTTTTAATGGTTTCATCTTCTTCCATTTTAAGGCTTCATACTTCTGAATGAGCGCAAGGGCTTTGGTTTATTTTACTTGCATGTTTCCTTCATGCGTAATTCTTAGAGAATCAAGCATGTTTTTAGCTGTCTCTCTGGTTGTGATCTTCTCATACTCTGAATATGAGATGTCACTCAAGAGAATCGTTCTGGCTTTATGATGATTTCTGAAGTCTTGCTTTTGATGATCTGTCATCCTTTTTCTGTCAATCTTCTGACCACTTTCATCAACAGGATGTATGTATCCATCAGTTACCACATCCCAGAGGTTAGCGTGATAGGCTAGGAAGAAACTTCTTATCATATCTTTCTATTAGTCAAAATTTTCACCGTCAAATATTGGAGGGCTGCTGCTGATGTTCTGACTTGTTCCCATCCTAGTGTTTTCCCCCTTTGGATCTTTATTTGACACGGTTAAGTGTTTTCACCCAAATCTAGGTACTCTGATACCAATTGAAGAAGTAAAACACAAGAAGGGGGGATTGAATTGGAATCTTAAAAATCAATGGAGTAAAAACACATTTATTTTATCCTGGTTCGTTTGAAATCAAACTACTCCAGTCCACCCGCCAAGGTGATTTCGCCTCTCTCCAACGAGGTCCTAATTCACTAATAAAACATGATTACAAATCTACTTTGACAACTGTCAAAGTCTTCTTGAGTCCAAAACCACAACCCAGTTTTCTCAAGGAAATTCACTAAGTAGTTAATTGAATAAAAGTGTATAATGATGTTTCTAATAAACAGTATCACTAAAAGTGATGTTTTACACAATTTAATATTAAATGTTAAGGATGAAAAGTGATTGCTGCATTACTGACTTTTCACGTGAGTTCTTCTTTTTGTGCGAAGTTGTTCATCACCTTGAAATCTTATTTATGTGTGCTTTATATAGGCCAACAATAGTGGCATAAGAAGATACTTTTGGTATGTCCATAAACGAGTTAATGAGCTTTCCAAATCAGGAGATCCTTGTTTGTTTGTAGCCGTTACTTATGATCTTGCATTGAATGATTGTAATGCTCCAGAACTTCATACATCAGAGGATGAATATTACCGTTGAGATTCTTTTACAACTTGTATCAGAACTTTGCAAATCAGAGTATCAGAGATCCTTTTTCACAGCGCTGGTGCATTCATAAGTTGTAATAAAACTTCTTCATATAAGCGTGTCACACATATTTGATGCGTATGAATCTTTCATGGTACTCTCAACTTCTGTGCTCGCATAATCAGAACTTTTGGTGATGTTCTGGCAGAACTTCTAGTTGCATCAGAACATCTTTTTCACATCAGAACATCTTACATGTAAAGATACTTTTATTAGCGAGCATATTTGTTCTTTATATCATGTGTTTGTTATCATCAAAACTCTTACTGGGATGTAGAACTAAATTATGTTCTAAAGAATCCGACATCACATAAGGGATGGAGTGGCGAGAGGAGGGCGGAACTGCTCGGTGGTGTTCTGGTCAACGGCGGCTGCACGGAGGCACCTTGCAGGAGATCTGATGGGGGACTGAGCGAAGGCGGCAAGCCATGGTGGTGACGAGGATAAAACGTCTCGGATCCGGGGTTTCAGAGATTGAAACCCAAATCCCCTTCTGTCAAAGTTTCCTTCTTTCTGTAGATCCCTCTCCTTCTATCATTTTTAGTTCGTCTCTCAACTTCTCCTTATTAGTTTTATTTCTTTCTCTTTAATGTATTTTCATTTTCCTCTCCTCCTTTCTACTGTAATACTGTTTCTCCCACTGTCCTCTCCCTCTTGTAAATTTGTTTTAGGTTTTATAGTTGTTTTTTAGGAAATTGAATTTAGGAGACATTTTAATTTGTTTTGACTAGGGATTATGATTTAAGAAAGAATTTGAAATCTGTTTGCAAATATGTAAATGCTTTAACTAGTTTCTATTTTGAGTTGATATTGTTCTGATTTCGTGTTTGAATGCTTTTGATTAGTGCAGCAAGGCTTGTGTTGGTGACAAATCTGTACAGTAACTATTACAAAAATGTCCTTTTTTGATTCACACAGTGGCCGACCACGTTTTTGGATTTGGGTTGGGCCATGTTGTTTTATTGAAAAACATTATGTTAGAAAAATGGGCATGTTTGTTATTGTTTTAAATAAAACCAATGTCTCTTATTTAATCAAAATAGAATATTTAAAAGAATTAAAGAAGTGTTATTAAAAACAAAATAATCCTCTTCCAAAATAGACCTAAAAAAAGAACTTACTGGGCCACGTTGCTTTATTGTTTTAGGATTGTCAGTTTGAATTCTTTTTTTTTTTGGGTTGACAATTCTTTTAAATACAAACAAAAATTCAATATACCGTTTTATTTAAAACAAAACAATTAATATAATTGATAAAATTAATGTTATAACAATAATAATAACAATAATTTCAATAATATTAAAACTTAAAAAAAATGATGGGCCATCTTATTGGGCTTTAAAAACATATTTCTTTAAAAAACCTAAATGGGCTTATTGTTTTATACTTCAAAAAAATAAATTGTTCTAAAAAAAACTTACGATGGGCCTCCCCATTGGGTTTTAATAAAAGAAAGAATTGTTTTGTACCCCCTTTTAAAAAGGAAAGAAATCTTAATGGGCCTAAAAAACCAAATTGCTTCATACATTCTTCCATCCTTATTCAAAACTTAAAATGGGCTTTATTAAGGACAAGATTTGTTCACACTTATTTGGTTAGATAATACACCTCCCTTTTAACTTGAAATAGAACCTATATATAAAAACTTAATGGGCCATCAGATATTAATGGTCCATTTTGGATCGATGCACCCTCTCTGATTTTAAACACCCCCATAAAAATAAAAACTATATAATGCAATTTTGTTGAATAGAACCATAAATACAATTAAGGGTGGGGCAAATTTGGGGTATAACAACTGCCCTTATTTAATCATCTTTCGATTGAATAGTGCGAGAATATGCAGGTCTTGCAAGTTTTGATCGAAAGTTTATTAAATATTGGAAAACCCCAAAATTTTCCAGAAAGATTATAAGGATATGCTGTACAACATTCCCATGAGTGTGAAGGATAGGCATAGATGATCATGTATCATCTTACCAACATTTGAACCAAAGTTGAATTAATTTAGATGTGACGATACGGATGACTCGTCAGTATCCAAGAGATTGAAAGACTTTGCATATTTACCATAACCTAGGAGGTAAATGATATAAGTTTGAAAAGCTGACTTACCAAAGCTAGGAGACTAATATAGTAAGTTTGTGATGTAGATTTTGTACATTCATCCCAGCCTAGAGGATGAATAACATAAAGCTTGATAATACATTGCTGCTTAGAGACTAACACAATGAGCCAAAGCTTTTTCGTATACCTATCATAACCTAGAGGATAGATAATGCCAACTTGAAACCAGATATTTAGAACCTGGAATGACGATGTTGGTTGTGTCAGCCCTCAACCAAGAATCGATAAGCAAATGAAATATGCAAGATTTGAAGCGATGGAACCCAAAATTCAATGATGACGTTTGTTTGTATCAGCCCTCAACCAGGACTATTAACAGGAAAAAATTATACCCCAAATTCACGATGATGATGGTTGTGTCATCTCAACCACAATTATCAACATGAAGAAAATACCCCAAACTCATGATGATGTTGGTTGTGTCGTCTCAACCACAATTATCAACATGAAGAAAATACCCCCCAAACTTATGATGATGTTGGTTGTATCGTCTCAATCATAATTATCAACATGAAGAAAATACCCCCAAACTCATGATGATGTTGGTTGTGTCGTCTCAACCATAATTATCAACATGAAGAAAATATACCCCAAATTCAAGATGATGTTGGTTGTGTCGTCTCAACCATAATTATCAACATGAAGAAAATATCCCAAACTCACGATGATGTCGGTTGTGTCGTCTCAATCATAACCATCAATGTGAAGAAAATACCCAAAACTCATGATAATGTCGGTCGTGTCATCTCAACCATAACCATCAACATGAAGAAAACAACCCAAACTCATGATGATGTTCTTCGTGTCGTCTCAACCATAATCATCAAGATGAAGAAAATACCCCAAACTCATGATGATCTTAGTTGTGTCGTCTCAACCATAATTATCAACATGAAGAAAATACCCCAAACTCATGATGATGTTGGTTGTGTCATCTCAACCGTGATTATCAACATGAAGATAATACCCCAAACTCTTGACGATATTGGTCATGTCATCTCAACCATAATCATCAACATGAAGAAAATACCCCAAACTCATGATGATGTTGGTTGTGTCGTCTCAACTACAATTATCAACATGAAGAAAATACCCCAAACTCATGATGATGTTGGTTGTGTCGTCTCAACCATAATCATCAACATGAAGAATATACCCAAATCTCATGATGATGTTGGTTGTGTAGTCTCAATCACAATTATCAACTTGAATAAAATACCCCAAACTCATGATGATGTTGGTCGTGTAGTCTCAACCAACTATCAACATGAAGAAAATATACCCCAAACTGCTATTAAAGTTTGAACTATAATGTTCGCACAAATAAGCTTGCTTAAAATGAACCCCAAGAAAATTCGTAATTTTAACCAAAGTAGCTTTGCAAGAT
This sequence comes from Vicia faba, assembly GCA_948472305.1. Classification (NCBI taxonomy): domain Eukaryota; kingdom Viridiplantae; phylum Streptophyta; class Magnoliopsida; order Fabales; family Fabaceae; genus Vicia; species Vicia faba. Next base: position 1,356,618,185 of record OX451735.1, read on the forward strand.
TCCATGCGTAATTGATATGCTATCCAAGTCTGATGTGTGCCCAAATGTTTGTATATTCCCCAAATGTATGTGTATGCCCCAAATGTTTTTGATGATTGTCCTTTCTCGTAATCACCAACTCCCCAATGTTGTTTGTTGCCAATTGTTGTATCTCCAAGTTGATTTAAATTTGGTGAAAAAATGTCAGTGAGATCTTAAGGTCTGTATCGTAGGCGCAAGCGTCGGTATGGACGTGGACATGGATATTGGTGTAGTCGTGGGCGTAGGCATGTGCGTAGAAATAGGCGTGGAGGTGGAAATAGGCGTGGTCATGGATGTAGGTGTGGACTTGGAAATAGGCGTGGATTTTCCTTCACTTTTCTTCTAACCAGAATAAACTTTGATGATTTATCAAATGCTCTTTGGTGTTTCTGTATGTTAGATGCACCAAATGTTGTAAATGATCTTGAGATTTTGATATGGTTTTGTGTCTGTCAGGCTTGATATGAGGCTTTTTAACAGGAAATATGCTGTCGAGATCTCCAAGGAATCTACTGCCGAGATTCAATTAGAAACTACCTTCTGCCAAGGTCTTCTGGAAAATCAACTGTCATGATCAACCAGGGGAATCTACTACCGAGATTCAATTGAAATATACCTTCTGCCGAGGTCTTCTAGATAATCAACTGCCATGATCAATCAGGGAGGAATCTACTACTGAGATTTGATTGTGATACCTTATGCTGAAGTCTTCTGAATAATAAACTGCCATGATCAAGGAGGGGAATCTTCTGTTAAGATTCGTTTGAGAAATACCTTCTGCTGAGGTCTTCTGGAAAATCATCTCACCAAGATATACTAGGGAATCTACTGTCGAGATTTAATGCAGAATTAGGTAGCTTGATTAACAATGATGATTGTATTTACACAAAAACGGGGTTTTTATGCTATGCGTGCAAATTTGATCGATGCATGAAATGTAATGATAGATTGGTGCATGAAATGTAATGATTTATTGATGTATGTAATGTGATGACTGATTGATATATGTGATGAATGACTTGGATATAGTTAAATGGATGTTGGATGGTGAAATGTGAATGCATAATTGGGCTCTTTGAGATATCCATGATGCCGGACTTCGTCAGATGGATGAGATGATATGTATAGCTTGGTTTTGGATCGAGGAACCCTAATGCATGATTTATGCAACCTTATTCTTTATGATTATGACTCGAATGTTTTTTTTAATGATGCCCCTATGATGGGTCTTGGATGATTAAAGCATTGAGGTTTGCCTATGCAACAAGGTTGCCTGTAACATGGTGGTTAAATCTTGTGCTATCATGATTTCCCGATACTCGATTTGAACTTGAAGATTACTAATGCAGGAGAAAGATCCACTCGAGATTATGAAAGTAAGCAGAGAGTTTGCCCATATGTGGAATATGTTGGAACTTGAAGGGGATTCTCATGGATATGAGTTTGGAAATAGTTTGATCATAATATGAATGGACCCACTATATCGAACTATGCCCCTTATTAAAAGACTCTTGAAAATGTTTGGCTTTAATGAACCATTTTGAATCAACTCCTTTTGATCGAGCCTCATCATGGTTTGCCTCAACATTCGAATTTTGAAAGATGTCCCCCTCAATCTTCAGGATCTGGAGGAAGTACCCACGAAAGAACTTAGACCTCACCATGAACTTGACATAGATTTCCCCAAGTATTCGAAGCTTGAAAAGTTTGTACTTGAAGTTATTTGAAGAATTTGGACTCTACGTGCAGTAGGATGAACTCCGTATGTACTTCCCTGACATTTGAATCTTGGAAGGTTTCCCCTGAATCAAGGCCTTGAGAGGTTTGTTAAAAAGAGGAAACCGAGTCATACCCTGTTGTGATATGACTTGATTAAGGAATGCTCTTTCGAAGGGTATGCCCCTGATTAATTAGTGCTCTGAAACTTGATCCAAGATGATTGAATCTAAGAATAATCACCCCTTGTCAATAGTATTTTCATGTGATATACCCCTACTATAATTAGTTTTTTCTATGATTATAGGGTCTTTCTTAGATGCTTTTCCCCTAGTTAGAAGCTTCTTAAAAAATTTTCCTTTGATCAGACCTTTTTGAAATCTCCTTGATGCTAAGCATTGATTCGTAGATAAAATTGTACATTTTGAAAAAGTAATTTCGTTTGATGCACATGCAAGTTCTTGAAATCTAAATTGATTATTTGAAAAGAAATGTAAGATTAGAAGACGAATATTCAAAGAAGCGAAGTATTTAGAAATAATTTTAACAAACATAGGAGTCAGTTTAAGACGAATTTTACCGAGTATGCTTTCATAGTTAACCTTGCTTCAATTAGGACTTTTGAAGGTTGTAATGTGGCCATGGTTCGTGGTTAAAAAAAAGGATATAAGGCTCAACATTTATTTATCCCACCCCATTCTCCTTGATATTATCCAATCCTAATTTCAATTAATGCAACAGACGCATTCAATCTCCAAGAGAAATTTCGTAGTCGCAACGATGATGAGAAGCGTAGATAAAGATTCAAGCACCAATGAAAAGCATTGATAAAATCCAAGCATTAATGAGAAGCCTTGAGGTGAAAGTCACAAGATTGTTCTCCAATTTTGTTTATAATCCCTTATTTTTGCATGAATCAATTTTTTTGAAGTTTTCAGTCCATCGGGATGCCCTAACTTTTGCCTAAGTCCAGTTTTTTTTCCCGATTTTTACTTGACTTATCGGGCTTTCTCCTTTTGAATTTTGTTATTTTTGCTTTTGATTTTTGAAATTTTGTGACTTCCTATGCTGATATTGTAAGCTTTGTCTTTATTTTTTCCTCGATTTTAAATGATGTATTGAGGAAGCAGATGTCGTGAACTTTGTCTTTATTGATTCCTCAATATTGGATGATGAACATGAGGAAAAGGATGCGCTTGAACCTTTGCTTAGGTTGTTTCCTCAATGATGTACCAAGGAAGGAGATATGCTTGAACCTTTTGTTTAGATAAATCACTTCTCTTGAGAATAGAATGCGCCATTGAATTAATTTAAAGGCTACCATGCCCCTGGTTGAAATTAAGTTTTTTTTTTATATTTTAGAACAAAACTCCAACTCATGACTCGAGGGGGTTGACTATGGATTAACTTCCTTATTTCTCCATTGTTTAGGATTTAAAACAATGTCTTACATCTTTAGCTCAGTTTTACATTGAAAGCATACGTCAACAAAATTCAGTTATTTTATATTTTCATCATTCTCCATCGAAGTTTGTTAAAGAAAATTTTAAAATGGAGAAGAAAAGTGAAAATGGAAAGTCGTTGATTATTTATGGAAAGTGATGAAAGATGAAAAGTGAAATGAATGAATTGATTTCAAAAACATGCATGCTCATTTTATTATAATTACTGATCCAAAGATACAAGTTCACACCAAATACAACTTAGCAACTTGGAAATTACAATTTGAAATGGATAATGTCCAATGATCATATCAAGGAGCTTTTTAGTTTGATCCACTTGACTTTTAGGAGAGCTTCTGGATATTCTTGGACATGTCAAAGCATAGGGGTCACCCTTGACTTTTCCTGGGCATACCAATTCCGTTGATAGGGTAGTTTTTCTTGATGTATAAGAATCACCAATGGTAGTGGAATTTGAGGTGCTGCGTATGCCTGTAGTTGTCATAGTGAAGGGTTGCCTTGTCTCTCCAATACGACTTGTAGGAACAAGCTCCATTGAGTCTCTAATAAATAATCCCCTTCTTCCACAGTTTCAGACTTTCTCAAGTTCTTTTGCGAGTACCAAGGAATCAGCTAGCATATGGATAATAGTTGGATAATGGCGAAGATGGAAATGCATGAGATGAAAATGTATGAATGTATGTAAATCATGAGCATGCAAACATATTTTTGTGGCTTTTGGGTATGCAAAAAAGTTTCATGGATATGCAATGTGAGGCAGACGTAGTATGAGGGTAGACGTAGGGGGTACCCTATACAATTTTAATGGTAGACATGATGATACCCTACACTGATTCAAAAATTGAGACAGGCAGAAACTTCTTAAGTACGAAGATAATAATGGAGGTGGATTTGATGATATTCTACATTGTCTCAAAGATTGATACATGTAGGAATTCTTTAAGGTTTATGGCTAATGAAAAGACGACGAGGAATCCCTACGGGCTAGGAATTAAGATATAGACGGAAGCCCTGCGGGCTAAAGATTGTAGTGGATGAAGGGATAACCTTTGTGGGTTTGCAAATTGTAGTGGGAGTTACGAAAGGTATCCTTAGAAGGTAAGTTTTAGTAATGGCCTACGGATATTTTACCCTCCTCATAAGGTGGTTTCATTAAGGGTATCATGAATGACACTAGTGGGAAAGTCACAAGAGCCACCCTTAAGCGGTGTCTCTTTATTGGCTGAAACTTTTGTCTCTAGGTCATGAAAGGTCTCATCATGAGTTCTTGGTTTAAATGTTGTACAAAAAGTCATAGGTGTCATTCCAAAGTCCTACTTCCCAAGAAGATGTATCTCGAGAGGTATTCCTTTTGCAAAATTCCACCGACTCTAGGCGAAGTCATTGCATAAACTCATAGGTTTGATGTAACCCCTTGACTAATAGATGAACCTTCTTTCTAAGGGTTTTTGAAAAAAAAAATGTGTAAATTAAATCCTACCATAGATGAATAAATATAATGAATAATAATAAGAAATAAGCAAGAAATAAATAAATGAAGCGAAAATAAAGAAAAACAATAAATATAAGAAAAACCCTAATACTTAAAAGAGGCTTCTAAACTTAGGGTTGAGTCCCCAGTAGAGTCGCCAGTTGTTGCAACTGGTTTAAATCAGAGTCGCCACCCTTAATTTTTATCCTAAAGGAAGGGAGTATAAAGGAATAATCCTAAAAAGTTTCAGATATTCTAGATTTGGACTCGATTCTAGACGAGGGGAAGGTGTTAGGCACCCCTTATCTACCTTGTTCACAAGGATACTAGGATTAGAAGCGCGTTTTAGGAAATAGGGTTTTAATTATTTTATTAGGGGAAAGGTTCGAATTTTAGTTAGAGAGACTCGCTAAAATTTTAATTGTATGCCTACGTATCCTCTTAGGAGGAATCAGAGTCCCATTTCGTAGTTTGCGGGGTTGTTTGTATTTTTTATGTATTGCGAAATATATTTTGAATTTTCCGCATATGTAGTCTAAGAGTGTGAATAGCGGAGTTTGTTAGACCAAGTACGTAGTTAATTTAAATATATTTGTATTCATTTTCGAAAATTAATTGTTCGAATTAATTTAATTTGCGAAAAAAATATTTGTATTTGATTGAATATTTCTTATACGTAGAGAAAGGGATTCTGATATAGTCTCCTCATCACAAGTTCAGATATTGACCACTTGTCGCTCGCAGATGTGGTAATTTGGTAAATCGCGCGAGTTTTAATATTTTGATATAAAATATTAAATTAATTTATATGGTGAAAAAATGTTTTTAGTACAAGATTAAAAGATTTAAGTAAATAAACAATATTATATTTTAAGTGAGTTTAAAATAATAAAAAGATTTATAAAATATAAATATATAACTATATATAAATATATATATAAATATATATAAATATATATATAAATATATATAAATATAAAAATAAATAAATGAATATATAAATAAAATTATAAATTAAATTATAAAGAAAATAAATAAGCAAAATTAATTTCGAAGGGGGAGTGCAAATTGTATTATGGTAGTAAAAATGGGAGGGTGTGAACAACAGGGCCTAAATCCATAGCGCAAAGGGGGTGCCGTTAAATTGAAGAAGTAATCATGGGGGACGCAGATAGCATGGGCTCAAGTTCATAAATTGAACTTGGCCCAAATAAACAGGAGAGTGTAAGTTGGCGTTGGGTCAATAAAAAAATATGATGGATGTGTGTATCCATCAATCTCGTTATTTGTAACATGTTTGAATTAATTCAATTTTAAAAAAGGTGTTTGATGAATATTCAATAATAGTGATTTTACTTAAAGTTGGTGAAGTTAGAATTTTGTTATTTTTCTAATATTTAGTAAGAAATTTAAATCAACTCATTTAAATTAACAAATAAAACTATAAGAGGTGTTAAGCTAGCATATGAGGGGTACAAATATATAATAAAAAACAAGGCTTAAAACCAAGGACCACACCATTAAGACCAAACAAGTGGGATGTATTGTTATAACATGAGAGCCAAAACGCAATAGAAATAAAAACATCTAGGCAACTTTTCCTCTTTCCTCGTTTGTCTTTTTCTACTCCAACTTCTATTCTTTTCTTTAAAACAACCACAAAACATTATAATAAAAAGGAAAAAGGTGGAAGAATAACCCGATTCGGCGGAATTGTGATTCGTGGTGGGGCGATGTTGAATCGCGCAGGGAGGCCAACATCGCATATCAGATGGAGCAGCAAGAGGAGAGAGGAACTTCTCGGTGGTGTTCTGGTCAAAGGCGGCTGCACGGAGGTGCCTTGTCGGAGCTCTGATGGGCGACTGAGCGAAGGCGGTAAGTGATGGTGGCGATGAGGTGAAAGCGGCTCGGATCTGGGGTTTCAGAGATCGAAACCCGGACCCCCTTCTGTCAAACTTTCCTTCTTTCTGTAGTTCCCTCTCCTTCTATCATTTTTTGTATGTCTCTCAACTTCTCCTTGTTTGTTTTCTTTCTTTCTCTTTATTTTATTTTCGTTTTCCTCTCCTCCTTTCTACTGTAATATTGTTTCTCCCGCTGTCCTCTTCCTACTGTAAATTTGTTTTAGGTTTTATAGTTGTTTTTTAGGAAATTGAATTTAGGAAACATTTTAATTTGTTTTGACTAGGGATTGTGATTTTGGAAAGAATTTGAAATCTGTCTGCAAATCTGTAAATGCTTTAACTAGTTTCTATTTTGAGTTGATTGTTTTGATTTCGTGTTTGAATTCTTTTGATTAGTGCAGCAAGGCCTGTGTTGGTGACAAATTTGTACAGTAACTGTTAAAAAATGTCCTTTTTTGATTCACACAGTGGCCGACCACGTTTTTGGATTTGGGTTGGGCCATGTTGTTTTATTGAAAAACATTATGTTAGAAAAATGGGCTTGTTTATTATTGTTTTAAATAAAACCAAAGTATCTTCTTTAATCAAAATAGAATATTTTAACAATTAAAGAACTATTATTAAAAACAAAATAATCTTCTTCTAAAAATTACCTAAAAAAAGAATTATTGGGCCACGTTGTTTTATTGTTTTGGGCCTGTTAGTTTGAATCTTTTTTTTTGGGTTGACAATTCTTTTAAATACAAACAGAAATTCAATATATTGTTTTAGTTTAAAAAATTAATATAATTGATAAAATTAATGTTAACAATAATAATAACAATAATTTCAATAATATTAAAACTTAAAAAAAATGATGGGTCATCTGATTGGGCTTTAAAAACAGATTGCTTTATAAAACCTAAATGTGCTTATTGTTTTATACTTCAAACAAATAAATTATTCTAAAAAAAAACTTGCGATGGGCCTCCCCATTGGGTTTTAATAAAAGAAAGAATTGTTTTGTACCCACTTTTAAAAAGGAAAGAAATCTTAATGGGCCTAAAAAAACAAATTGCTTCATACATTCTTCCATCCCTATTCAAAACCTAAAATGGGCTTTAATAAGGACAAGATTTGTTCACACTTCTTTGGTTAGATAATACACCTCCCTTTTAAGTTGAAATAGAACATATATATATATACAAAAACTTAATGGGCCATCAGATATTGATGGTCCATTTTGGATCGATACACCCTCTCTGATTTTAAACACCCTCATAAAAATAAAAACTATATAATGCAATTTCATTGAGTAGAACCTTAAATATAATTAAGGGTAGGGAAAATTTGGGGTATGACTGGGGTACTATAAATATGGTTGCTAATTATCTTGGGGACTTCAGGATTTTTGATATCAACTTGGTCAGGGGTGATTTACTGAAGATGCATGTTGATCTCTGAATTCATCTATTATACACATGGCCATGACAGTTGTAGTATTTGCAATTCAGATATCCATGGATGTAATAAAATGAGAGTTGATCTTCAAGAAATGATGGATGACGGTTTTATCCACATAACCAGACCAAGGGATGAACATGAAGAAGATGTGAATATGGTTTATGGTTTCCCTAGAGAATTCCAGATTTTTGATGTAAACTATATGGATGATGATCTGGTACAGTTGCACGCCATATTTTGTCACATTGATGGCTAGGAGGTGCATCATTATGGGTCTTGTTAGATCTACTGTAGGGATTCTCGTGGTTGTTCTCTTGTAAGAAGAGGTGTTCAATTGTTGTTAGATAATTGTACTATCAGAGTCATAGGAAATAAAGATGATTATAATGGAGTAATTTGATTGAAAACTACATCGTTGAAGCCTTGTCTGATGATGAGTATGTTTTTGCCGATGAGTTCTTTCATCCTGATGAAAAAATATTTTATGATAATGATTCTGCGATCTCTGATTATTCTGAAGAAGCATGGGTGGATGTCACTATGCCATGTTTTGGTATTCTCGCTCTGGTAGAGATTGAGTACCACATCAAGCTTGTTGTCGCTCCCGTAGTTATTTGTCTGCCTGGTCCTATCCCATATGAATCAGATAAAGTTGTGCCTTATAAGTACAATGCAACTATCCTAGAAGATGGTGTGGAAATTCCTATCTAAACTTTGTCCCATGTTGAGAATATTGCTGAAACTAGTCGGGTACCTCACAGTGATCATGTCTTCACCCATACCTTTCGAAGAGATGTTATTTCTAGTAAGAAGGTTGTTAAGAATATTGAACTTAAGAAAGAGGTAAGAGAATCTAGTGGTGCCGCCTCAGAAAAGGATGTTGATGATATGTTGAAAATCATCAAAGATGAATGATTATAAGATTGTGGATCAGTTGTTGTAAACTCCATCTAAGATTTCCATTTTAGCCTTGTTGGTAAACTCCTCTACTCATTAGGAATCTTTGATGAGGGTGTTGGATAAGGATTTTGTTGAAAGGGATATGCCTTTGGATCAGTTCAACAGTGTTGTGGGGAATATTACATCTTGTAACAATCTGAGCTTTTGTGATGACGAGTTCTGATGAAGGGAGAAACCATAACCTGGCTCTGCATATGTCTATAAATTGTAAAAAAATGACTCTTTGTCCAATGTGATGATATACAATGGATCTGATTTGAATGTCATACCAAGAAGAACTCTCATGAAGCTTAAATACCAGTGAACTTCTATGCGCCCTAGTGGAATTATAGTAAAAGCTTTTGATGGTTCGATAAAATCTATCATTGGAAAGGTGGATTTACCTATTCATATAGGTCCACACTTATTCCAAATCACCTTTCAGGTTATGGATATTGTCCCGACCTATAGTTGTTTATTGCGACGACCATGGATCCCTGAAGCAGGAGCTGTTACTTCAACGTTGCATCCGAAACTGAAATTTGTCCGTGAAGGAAAGTTAGTCATTGTGAATGGTGAGCGAGATCTGTTAATATCTCATTTTTCTTCTGTAATACGGTGGGAGAAATGAATTTTTGGTTTTATCCAAAATGTGGGGATACCTAGAGTCGCCAGTGACTTTTCTTTTATCCAATAAGGAAAGGGTGAAAAGAACAAGAAATACCTTGATAGATTTTGAGTTCGGGGGGTAAGTTATAAAAAAGGAACGTGTTAGTACCCTTTTCATCCGTAGTTATCTACGGGTTCTTAATTTCTATCTCACTTTTGAAAATTTGTTGTGTGTGGGATTTGTTTGAAAATATTTTGAAAATCCTAAAGTATTGTAGCGGTAAAATCAATGAAGTCGCCACCGAGTATTTATTTATCCCACAAAAGGGAAAGGAAAATCATAGAAGAAAAACCTAAAGGGGAAATCAAGGTCTTGCGACCGAGAGATTGGGTAAGGGAGTCGATTATGCGAGGGGAAGGTATTAACACCCCACACGTCCATAGTACTCTATGGGATCCACTCTTGTTGTTCAAATCAAAGGGTATATTCAATCTATTGCTTAAGAGTTATAACTTCAACTTCAAAATTCGCATCACTCCGACAAGATAAATGGAAATTAAGGGCATGGTTAGCTTCAGGGCAATGATGTCTACATTTCATCTTAACAAAATAATAATTAGATGCTTGTATAAGAAGTTCAAAGTTGAGAAAACTTACCTCGAAACTGGAAATCATGTTTTGAGTTTGAGCACTCCTAGATGTATTGTGATGATCTAAATAACTTTAGTGGGACTACTAGGAAGCTAATGCAATACTTAGTTTGAGCTGCGAGTGCTTGAATCTATCTGGAGAAGAAAAGTTGCAGGTGACTGGTTTTGGAAATGGAAGATGGTGATGGAGGTGTTACATTTGTCTAACATGGTCTTGGATGGGTTCTAAATGATGTATGGAAGCTTTGTGATTGATTTTGAGTGAGAACACACGAGTGAAATATGAATTTGGAGTTTTTGGACAGAAATGACAAACAATGGAGGGTTTGATGCAAGAGTTTGAAGGAGTTTAGGGGCTTGTCCATTCGTGTTTGGCTTTCAAAATAGCTCCTCTACTTATAGGAAAGAGGTTTGAGGGCTTGAAGTGATCAGATTCACAAGATCACATGTTATGATTTTTTGACTTGTTTTTGAAGCAACCTTGACAAACATTGTTCCAATGCAAAGTACAAAGCGATCTAGAGTAGTTAGAGGATTTAAACATGCTTATTTGATCTTATATGTTAAGTGTGTTCATAATAAACAAGTTAGAGGCTCAAGACAAGTTGACTTTGTGATTAAAGCAACTTTTCAAGAATGGCAATGTTACTTTGTGCCAAAAATGGATGAATCTCTTGGACAATGGCTCAAATGCTTGGATCATAGCTCTAACAGTTGTTTAAACAATTAATTATGGAGTGATTTTCAAGTTAGAAGCCTGAAAAGCAAGATTTATGTAGCATGGCTTGAGATTTGATCAAGTGTTCATCATCAAAATGACCTAAAATTCAAGAATGAATGTCCAACTTCTTCTCTTCGATTCTCCTAGCTCAAGCATGATCTCTTCAAGTTCTTGGACATTTTCGAAAGCTTGAAAAATTGTATACAACCTTCATGTTGACCACTTTGGCTAAATCAAATTGGATCTAGGTGAAAATATGCCAAGAAGTTGGGACAAAAAATCTGCCTAACTTGCCAAAATTTTCACTAAGTGTTTTATGAAAAATGTCATGACTTCATGGGCTTATATCTTCAAATCTAAGCATTTTTTGGACATCAACCATTTAATACAAAGTTGTATATTTCATAAAGATCTACAACTTTCATGTTGAAAGTTTTCCTTGAATCATCTTGCATCTTAGTTAAAAATTGTCCTGAACTATTGAAATTATCAAGGGTAAAAGTACTTAGAAATTTTAAGTATGGAAAATTTTGACTTTTTGTGGACATTCTTGAATCTCTTGATTATTGATGATAAAGTTTTATATTTTTGAGTATCTTTATGAATCTTGATCTTTGAAATTCAATGTTGATAAAAAAGTCAAAGTTTGACTTTTTGTGTATCAGTTAACTTTTCATCAGTTGATCCAAAATTCAACCATCAATTTATTGATCTTGAGAAATGATTTGAGCCATAAAGTTAGGTCAAAATGTTGTGTTTGAATCCTTGAAATAATTCTTCAAGCCATTGGATCATGTATTAGGTCAAAAGTCAATGATCAGCCCATCTCAATCAAAACCCTAATTTTTACCATTGTGCCCCCTTGATGATTTAAATGCTTTTCTTGAGGAATTGTGATCAACACTTGATAAATTGATAAGTATTACTTCAAAATGTTGATGTTGGCCAAAAATCATGAAGTTTGACTATATGTTGGCCATAGTTGACTTTTTACCCAATACAATTGATTTTCAGTCTTCTGAGCACTTGACTGAGCAAATTTGTTATGCAAGACTTGAAACTTGGTATGAGAAACCTTGGAGACATATAATTAACCATGAAAGTAATTTTAGGCATCAAAAGTTGTCCCTGAGAAAATCAAAACCCTAATTCGGAGGCTCAATGCTTAGGAGGTGGGCTTATCTGATCAAACTCTTGGAACGTCTTGAGCATTTGAGATTTTTTGTGAGAAATGTCTTGAGAATAGAGAGGGAAAATTTTGGGGTACAACAGCTGCCCCTGTTCAATCTTCTTAAACCTGAAGAGTTAGATTGGCATGTTCGCCATTCGTGACTTGAAGGTAGAAGATGATTGAACACTTAAGTGCCCAAAAATTTGCACTTGTTTGTGCATGAAGTGAACAACTTGTTGATTATCGAGAATGGGCTTAAAGATGCCATTTGGAGAGATAATGGAGAGTTGTCAGATATGGGCTTATAGATGTCATCCAAAGATGATTGTTTATAGAATTTATACTAAGTCTAAGCTTGACTTCAACCAGAAGAAGCATTAGAATAAATCTTGAGTCGATTTAAACTAAACCAGGAGATGTCTGAGTTTGTCTTTGACTGCATAAGAATCAGAATAAATCTGAACCAGAAAAGTGTCCACTGGAAAAGAGTTAGAATGAATCTTTAGGTGATTTAAGCTGAACCAATAGATGTCCTGTATTTGTCTTTAACTGGATAAGAATCAAAATAAATCTAGACCAGAAAATGTGTCTACCGGGAAAGAATTAGAATAAATCTTTAGGTGATTTAAGCTGAACTAGCAGATGTCTTGTATTTGTCTTTAACTGGATAAGAATCAAAATAAATATGAACCAGAAAAAGTGTCTACCGGGAAAGAATCAGAATAAATCTTTAGGCGATTTAAGCTGAACCAGCAGATGTCTGTGTTTGTCTTTAACTAGATAAGAATCAGAATAAATTTGAACCAGAAACAAAATCCACTGGGAAAGAATCAGAATAAATATTTAGGCGATTTAAGTTGAACCAGCAGATGTCTTGTATTTGTCTTTAACTGGATAAGAATCAGAATAAATCTGAACCAGAAAAGGTCTCTACCGGGAAAGAATTAGAATAAATCTTTAGGCGATTTAAGCTGAACCAACATATGTCTTGTATTTGGCTCTAACTGAATAAGAATAAGAATAAATCTGAACCAAAAAAAGTGTCTACCGGAAAAGAATCAGAATAAATCTTTGAGCGATTTAAATTGAACCAACAGATGTCATTTTTTGTCTTTGATTGGATAAGAATCAGAATAAATATTTAGGTGACTTAAACTGAACCAGAAAAGTGTCTTTCGGAAAAGAATCAGAATAAATATATGAGTGATTTAGACTGAACCAGCAGAAGTCTTTTTTTGGAATGACCCTCTAAGGAAATTGCTTAAATAGCCCCTTGCCAGATGTAGCCTTTAATAATATTGTTGGGTCATATGAGTAGTTGGTGACGTCTGTCTGTTGATTGATTTTTTCCTGAAAAGGTAAAAGTTAGTTGTATGCAATGTCATGATGTATGAAATGCATTGTGTAATGATGTTCTCAAAATAAATGATATTGTGCTATATACGTTTCGTATGCATGTATCATGATAAATGAATGTGTAATGTTGTTGAAGTGTATTTGTCTTGGGAAATAAATCCCTGACTACTGTTGGGGATGAAGAGTATGCTTATCTTCAATCTTGTCTAGAATGCTTCCGCTGGGGATTCCTGGTTACTTGTTTGAGGAAAATCTGCAGGGGGTGTATTGATTTCTGTTTGGGGAGTATAGTTTAGGGACATTGGTAATCCACTAATCTATTGGGGAATTTGTTTCTTATACACCCTGACTGGGGATAAAAGAGATGGTCAAACTTCCAACTCGTTTGGGGAAGATAATTCTTATATACCCTGATTGGGGATAAAAGAGTTGGACAAACTTCTGACTTGTCTGGGGAGAAGAATTTTGTCAGTGAGTTATAGTATTCTGAGGAATAGACTTGAGTTGGGAAATTTGTAGTTTGTTGGGGAAATAAACCCTGTTGGGGAAATAAACCCTTGTTGATGGAGAAGCGCTCTTCTGAAGAAACTAAATCTCTTGGGGAGATTGAATTTGCTAAAGAGAAGAAACTTTGCAGGGTCTCTTTCTTCAGTTTTGGAGGAACAAACTTAGCTGGGGAAGAGAATTTCCATGAATTATACTGATTCAGACTCCGTGGGGAGATTTCATGGGGAGTAGATTATACTCCTTTATTTGTTGGAGTTATATGTCGGGGATATTGCGGGGAATGTGCTCTTATTTGTGAAAACTATTATGTGGGGGATAACCTCATAGAAGTGGCTTTGGCGACTTCACTAGGGATAATCATATGAAATGGACTCTTTTGGGATTTACAGATAGCTTGAGTGTCATCCCAGCTCTTAGAGTTTTGAGTAAATGTTTAATCATGTTCGTATGCGTATATTTGTTAACAGTTAATCATGTTCATATGCATATGCTCATTAAATTTTAGTCATTTGACACATTTGCAAACAAAACAGAAAAAACGAAAAGTCAGGACTTTTAAAGTATATTTGTATTGATAATTTGCCTATAAACAGGAAATTTTGTACAAGGAGACAAAAATCCTAGTAAGAGGAAGTCGTCGTGAAATGACAGAATACAAATATATATATATATATATATATATATATATATATATATATATATATATATATATATATATATATATATATATATATATATATATATATATATATATATATATATATATATATATATATATAGCCATGTGAAAAATGATCTCATTGGGTTCCAACTATGTTATTTCCCCTATGTCTTCGAACATCTCGTCCTTTGCCATTGGAAGAAGTTAATTGAACCATTTTAACTTCCAACTTTGGTAATAAAGATTTCATGTAAGTGATCCAACGAGACATAGTCGTATGCTTTTAATCCCTAAATTTTTCCTGGACCGCCCTTTTAGGTTTTCAGTTCACCATGATACCCATTTTTTGCCCCAGTCGCCCTTTTAGGTTTTCGACTTGTCGGGTTTACAATTTTTTGTATATATCCATTATTTTTTCCCAAACCCCTTTTAGTTCGACAGGATGCCCTTATTTTTTCCTAGGTATGTCAACCTAGCGGGTCATTCTTATGCATAGCATTTTTTGACTATGTCCGCGTTCACAAGGTGTAGGAAATCTTCACCGTCCATGGTGGTTAACATCATAGCACCGCCTGAGAATACTTTCTTGACAACAAATTACCCTTCGTAAGTGGGAGTCCATTTTCCCCTAGGATCTCCTTGTGGTAGAATGATGTGCTTTATTACCAAGTCACCAGCCTGGTATACTCGATGCTTGATCTTCTTGTTGAAAGCTTTGATCATACGTTTTTGGTACATCTGACCATGACAAACAACAGCCAGCCTCTTTTCGTCAATCTAATTCAGCTGATCCAACCTTGTCTGAATCCATTCGTCTTTGTCTAAGTTTTCTTCTTTCATAATTCTTAGAGAAGGGATTTGAACTTCAACAAGCAGGACAACTTCCATGCTTTAGACTAAAGAGAAAGGGGTTGGCCCAGTTGATGTTCGTGCCGACATACGATAGCCATGAAGAGCAAATGGTAGCATCTCATGCCAGTCTTTATAGGTCACCATAATCTTTTGCACAATCTTCTTTATATTCTTGTTAGCAGCTTCCAGTTTGCCATTTATCTTAGGTCTGTATGGAGAAGATTTGTGATGTTTGATCTTGAACTGTGTGCAAAGCTCAGTGATCATGGCATTTTTTAGGTTGGTGCCATTGCCAGTGTTGATTCTCTTAGGGATACCATACCGGAAGATGAGGTTGTGCTTGATGAATTGGGCCACGACATTCTTGGTAACTGAGGCAAACAAAGCTACTTCAACCCACTTGGTAAAGTAGTAAATGGCGACAAGAATGAAACGGTGTCCATTAGAGGCAGTAGGTTTGGTTTCTCCGATCATGTCAATGCCCCATATTGCAAATGTCCAAGGATCAGTTATGATGTTCAAACGAATTGGAGGCACATGGACCTTATCAGCATAAATTTGGCACTTATGGCAAGCCCCTGAGTGGTGATGACAATCAATTTCTAGGGTCGACCAATAGTATTCAGCTCTCAGAATCTTCTGGCCATAGTATGTCCGCTAGAATGAGTACCAAAGATACCTTCATGCATATCCTCCATGATCTTCTCTGCTTCCTTCTTGTCCATACAACATAGCAGAATTGAATCATGGTTTCACTTGTATAAGATCCCATTGCTTAGGAAGAACTTGGCTGAGATCTTGCACAAAAATTTCTTGTTGTTGACTGATGCCCCTTCAGGATAATCTTTAGCTTCGAGATATCTTTTTACCTCATGAAACCAAGGCTTCTCCTCTACACCATCAGTGTCAATCTCATAGAAGTGCGCTGGTTCATCAAACATTTCGATAGTAATTCGAGGGGCTTCGTTATCCCATCTGATCTTGAACATAGAAGACATGGTAGCTAAAGCATTTGCCAACTGATTTTTTTCCCTCAGAATGTGTTCAAAAGTAACCTCTTTAAAGTATGGGATCAGGGTTAGTAAAAGCTCTTTGTAAGGGATAAGGTTTGGATGTTTTGTATCCCACTCTCCTTTAACTTGACCGATGACCAAAGCTGAGTCTACATATACACTTAAAAATTTGATTCTTAAGTCAATAGCATCTTTAAGACCTAAGATACACACTTTATATTCGGCCATATTGTTGGTACAGTCGAAGCAATGTCTGGAAGTAAAAGGCGTATGTCAACCTTCGGGGGAAATGATCACAACCCCAATTTTATTACCTAGTGCGTTGGAAGATCCATCAAAAACCATAGTCCACCGGGATCCTTGTTCAGGTCCTTCATAAGGTCCAAGCTTTTCATAAGGTCCAGGCTTTTTATAATTCGTAATCAGCATTATATTCTTATCCGGGAATTCAAAGTTCATAGATTGGTAATCATCTACAGTTTGATCTGCCAAATGATATGCCAGTACACTTCCTTTTTTTGCTTTTTGAGTAGTGTACTGGATGTCATATTCAGTCAATATCATTTTCCATCGGACTATCCTTCCGGAGAGAGTTGGCTTCTTGAAGATGTACATGATGAGATCCATCTTAGAGATTAATAGAGTGTTATGAGCCAACATATACTGTCTTATTCGGCGAGTAGCCCATGCCAAAGCACAACAAATTTTCTTGAGTAGTGAATATGTTGTTTCGCAGTAGGTAAATTTTTTGCTAAGGTAGTAAATTGCATGCTCTTTTCGACCAGACTCATCATGCTGCCCCATCACACACCCCTTTGAATTCTCTAAAATAATTAATTACATGATTAGAGGTCCTCCTTCAACTGGTGGCATCGGAATTGCAGGTTCTCGCAGGTACTCTTTGATCTTGTAAAAAGTTATTTGGAAGTCGTCGTTCCATCTGACTACCTGATCTTTCTTCAACACCTTAAAGAGTGGCTCACAAGTAGCAATCAAGTGAGAGATGAATCTGGAAATGTAGTTTAGTCGTCCTAGAAAACCTCTGACCTCCTTCTCAGTACGAGGAGTTGGAATTTCTTGGATAGCTTTGACTTTCGCAGAGTCGACTTCAATACCTTTGTCGCTGACGAAAAAGCCTAAGAGCTTACTAGACTTTACCCCGAAGATGCATTTGTTAGGATTTAACCTCAGCTTATATTTCTTCAGCCTTTCAAACAGCTTGTGCAGATGATCAAGGTGCTCTTCCTCAGTTTGGGATCTTTCTATCATGTCATCCACGTAGACTTCTATATCATGATGGATCATGTCATGAAATAAAGCCACCATAGCCCATTGATAAGTTGCGCCTGCATTTTTCAGCCCAAAAGGATTGACCTTATAACAGAAGGTGCCCCACTGTGTAACAAAAGTTGTTTTTTCATATCTTCAGGCGCCATTTTGATTTGGTTATAACCTGAGAAGCCATCCATGAGGGAGAACACCTTGTGTTAAGCAGTGTTGTCAACTAAGACATCGATATACGGTAGTGGGAAGTCGTCTTTGGGACTTTCCCTATTTAAATCCATATAGTCTACGCACATACAGACCTTACCGTCTTTCTTCGACACTAGAACAACATTTGCAACCCATTAGGGATACGACGTCACTGCCAAGAAACCTGCATTTAACTGTTTCATTATCTTAGCCTTGATCTTTTCACACATGTCAGGACGCATGCGACAAATCTTTTGTTTTATCGAATAACAACCCTCTTTCATTGGTAGACGATGAACCACGATATCAGTATCGAGCCCCGACATGTCTTCGTATGATCAAGCGAATACTTCAACATAGTCATGCAACATCTGAACCAATCTTCTATTGACACTGTCTTCCAAGATGGCGCCGATCTTGACTTCTTTCTTATCTTCATAAGTACCCAAGTTTATCACTTCGACCGGTTCTTAGTGTGGTTGGATGGCCTTTTCCTCTTATATCAGGAGTCTGGCGAGTTCTCTAGGTATCTCACAATCTTCTTCACCTTAGTCTTTGGCTTGATAGATTGTATTTTCGAAGTCATAATGACAATAGAAAAATTGTTGTCAATGAGATCCAGAGTGGATGTGGATCTGCAAATGTGTGTGTGTGTGTGTGTGTGTGCATGTAAGGTCACATGGCTATTTTTGAAAATTCAGTAAAATAAAATAAAGACAAAGAGCACAAAATTTGAATGCAAAATCATCCAATGTTTTCATTAAATGAGCATATGATATATGAAATGAAAAACCCTAAACAAATGAACCATTGTGCCCTAGGCAAGGCACGTGGTTTAAAGTTATTATTTTGAAGGAAATTATACAGACAAATTTCTTAAAGCAATAAAAATAGGAAATAGCAATTACTCCTGGTTGAAGGAGATTGAGATGAAATCTTTGGCCTTCCAGTTGTTGATTCCACCGTCAGCAGTTGGGAATATCCATTCGTCAAAGTCAACATCACTATCAGTGTCCTCCAGAGTGTTGAATTCATTATTGCTAATACGGAGACGTGGTCGACAAGCACGAGCACATCGAACCTTTTTCTAAGCCTTTGAAGTAAAACCCAATCTAAATTTGTCAGATTTATAGGGGATGTTAGGAAGTTGACCCCAGATAGTGCAGCCTCCATCTTCTACAATAGCCCTAACATCCTTTAGAGAGGCCATTCTTGGTGTGCCTTTAGATATTTCAGGAGTAGCAGGAGTAACAACAACAACCATTGGAGGGATTACCTCAAATGCTTGACAGGGGGCTTCAATGAATTCGCTATCCATTTCAACGTATTTGAAAGAATTCAAATGACTGAACATATATTCTTCCTCTTCATAGACAGTGACAACCTTCCCTTTCACTGGGTATTTCAGAATTTGATGTAATGTAGAGGTAACCGCACCTGCCCCCATGAATCCATGGGCGTCCGAGTAAGCATGAATAGGCCGAGCGAATATCCATTACATATAAAGTTGAATTGAAGACTTGAGATCCTACCTTGATCGGGAGATCAACCTCTCCATGGACCATCCTTTTTGACCCATCGAAGGCTCTTACCACAATATCTCTAGGTTTTAGCACCAACCCATCACAATTTAGTCTATCCAAAGCACATTTAGGTAAAACATTAAGGGAAGACCCAATATCTACCAAAACATGCGCCAGAGTGGTGCCTTTGCATTCGATACAGATGTGGAGAGCCTTGTTGTTATTCTTTCCTTCCGGAGTTAAATCTGCATTAGAAAATCCAAAGCCATTATCAGTAGTTAGGCTTGCAACACAATTCTCAAATTGATCAGCAGTGGTCTCTTGAGGTACATGGGTATTCTTCAAGAATTCCAGCAGAGCTTGGGCATGTGCTTCAGAGCATAACAACAAGTACAACATGGATATTTTTTAGGGTGTCTTCCCCAGTTGTTCCACTATTTTGTAGTCACTTTTCGGATGATCTTTAGAATTTCTTCCATATCTTGTCTAGATGGGTCTTCAATTGTCACTTCTTTTGGTGATGCCTCCGTCAGGGCAGACTCATTTACTTTCTCTTTACCTCAGTTATCAATAGTTGGTCTAGCAACAGGATTGCGAACAGGTGTTGTAGTAGTTGTTGGAGGAGAGATCTCTAGAGAGAAGACCCTTCCTGTCCTAGTGACCTTACTAGTTCCGACGATGTTTGTAATTTCAGGATCTTCATTTTCATTAATCCATGGCTCTTGCTTGACGCCATGATAATAAACTTCTTCCCCATAGCTCCAAGGCCCAGCTTTGTCAGATGAATAGGGGATTGGCCTTAGTGTAGTGATAATCAAGGGAGCCACTCTTGGCTCAGCAGGAATCCTTATAGGGACTTTAGGGATGATCCTAATAGGAGTATTAGAAATTGTGATTATGGAAACATGTTGAGGTAAACTTTTCACGGACGGAGTTTTCTCGAACATAATATCATGGCTATCAATCATGCGTTGAATACCTTTATTCAGCCACATACAACCATTAATTTGGGAAGCACAATGGCAACAATTTTTAGGGCAGCCAGGAAATAAACTGAATCTCAGTAGATTCTTCTTAACGTTCAATAATGGAGTATTCAAATCATCAACGATGGAGACAAATGAGGCATCTTCAATAGCACTGACACCATTACCATGACTAGGCATGGAAGAAGTAATGACATTAGGGGTTTGTGGAGGGTCAAACTCAATCACCTTGTTATCAATCAAATCATGTATCTTGTTATTCAACGCCCAATAATTGTTGGTATCATGTCCGGGACTATTTGAATGATAGGCGCATTTCACATTCGAGTTATATTTGGTAGAGGAAGTATTGGGGTTTGGAGGAGGATCTCACAGCGTTACTAAATTTGCTTTTAATAGATGTTGTAGAGCTTGAGACAATGGCATGTCAATTCTAGTCAAATTCCTCCTTGGAACACCAGGCTTTTGTTGATTGTTTGATTGTTGTGGTTGTTGAACTAGGGTTGGATTTGAAATCAATGCAGCTCCTACCAATTGGTGACGATCATTCTTGACATGACTCCTTTGTCCATAAACAACATTATTCTCTTTCTTTCCAATAAATGGTTTCTTTACATCATTAGAGGTTGAGGCCATGGGGATCTTTCGGCTTTTGATTCAACTTTCAACTTGCTCGCCAGTCAAGATAAACTCGGTAAACCCTAAGGAAGAACTCCCAATTAGCAAATTAAAGAATGGGCCAGTCAAGGTGCCAATAAACATGTTCACTAATTCACTATCAGTCAATAGGGGTTTCACCCTTCCAGCCAGGTCCCTCCATTTTTGAGTATACTCCTTAAAGCCTTCGCTCGAGCCCATTGTCATATTTTGTAATTGCACGCGAGTTGGTGCAAGATCAACATTATATTGGTATTGTCTGTAGAAGGCAGCAACCAGATCCTCCCATGTGTGTATATTAGTCCCCTTAAGTTGATAGAACCACTCCAACTGTGTCCCAAATAAGCTTTCTTGGAAGAAGTGTACCCATAACTTCCTATTGGTAGTGTGTGGTTGAATCTTGCAGACATAAGACCTCAGATGCATCTTTGGACAAGAGACCCCATCGTATTTGGAAAATACAGGAACTTTAAATTTATGGGGAATGACCACCCCAGGTACCAGAACTAAATCTCCAAAGTCCAAACCAGGGACCGTTTGGATCTCTACAGCCTTAAGTCGGTCTTCCAGCTGTTTGTACTTCTCATCCACCAGTGGATACTGCTCTTCTGAATAGTCTTCGTCCTTAGTAATCTGGTTATTTCCACCCCCAGCTTTGATGCTTCTAACTTTCTCTTCTTGATTGTATTCTTCCTCAGAAGAAGCCTTTTCTATTTGAGCAAGTCGGTCGGACTCCTTGAACCTTCTTCCCATGTTTAGAATAAAAGCCCTCTTCTTGGTCTTCTTCTTGGTGGTAAGGAGTGCCATCATTTCTTGCTGACCTTTAGCTAGGTTGAGGAGAGTCTCTTGGAATTGTGCGTGTTGAGTTTGCATATCTTTGACGATTTTCTCTAGAGCCATCTTATACTAAAATAAACAGTAAAAAGATGAGGAAATCTATATCAAAAAAACCTGCTTATGATATGATTCATGCTATATGGATGCAATGTTTTCAAGGACCTCTTGAATTTAAATTTACTAGCCAAAAAGGAAACAAAAACAACATTTGTATTAATAAGTTCAAAGGTTACAACTTCCCCTTGGGCTTACAATGAAAAATAAAAAAGGGTGTCAAAAGACAACAAAATAGACTTCTAAAACAAAAGACTCAAATCTCCCACAGATGTTTCCTCTTTGGTCCAATATAGGCATTCAGACTTTGCTCTTCGTGAAGTTGCCTTATGAGCTCCAACACTTTCTTCTCGCTTGCACATAATCAAGCTTCAAAGGTGTCTCGTTCCCCCTTGAGTTGAACCCATCTACAATTTTTTGAGGTCAGTAGGCATGTCAGGATGTAGAATGGTATAAGGAACACCCCCTTCAGCAACAGGCTCCACAACTATTGGTAGAATAGCAGGATATGGCATCATGAGATTCTGAGTGCGAGATCACACCCATTTGAGATAAGTCTCCAAAGGAATGGAGTTCTTAAGCCCCAAAATCTTTCTATCAACCTTGTTTACCATGCCCCAAGCTCGTACAAACCTTTGACGATAACCTTGGACATTGTTCTCCTAGTCGAATACAATACCTTGGATAAGTGCATCATGAGGACCATCTCTTCGAGCATAGCTAAATTGTCTTAGAGCCAAAGAAGGGTTATAATTAATACCCCCCCTAATGCACAAGAGTGGAACATTAGGGAACTCCCCACAACGTTCAATGATAATAATTTCCTCTAGAGATCGGGAGCACCAATGGATATCTGTATGAGAATGCGACATTATTCTTTGCGACCAATTCAGACCTTGTTCATTCTTTAAAACTGACTGGGGAAGGTGCAAAATAAACCACCTAGATAGCAACAAAATGCAACACATAAGAGCTCCTCTCTTCCTTAATGATGCAAGTGGGAAGAGTATTCAAAATGTCTCAGAGTAAAGTAGGCACATGGTTATGAGAAAGGAAAATCTTGACAGCATTCACATCTATGAGTTTGCTCTGGATTAGGGAACATTACTAACCCATAGAATAGAATAGCCAATACTTCTTCAAAAGCTTGCAAATCTATAGCCTCCCAAAACAGTTGAGCCTTCTCCAACATAATCTTATCTAGAAAACCCTTGATTCCACTCCTTGTTTCCCCATTATCTTCAATGTCAGAATTCTTTAAATGTAAGGCCTTGGCAATAACTTCAGGTCTTGGAGTTTCCTCTAAACCAGTGAATGACATTTTATCAAGGAATGGTACTCCTAACAGTTGAGAGAACTCTTCCATTATGGACACCAATTAATAATTGGGAAATGTGAAACAGTGATGTTTAGGATCAAAGAATTGAAAGAACACACACATCATTTCTTCTTTAAAGCTTGAGGTAACTAGATTGAGAAGTAGACCATATCTTTTGGTGAACGGAGAATCTTGAGGAATACTTGATGCTAACTCTTGTAGTTGAGGAGACACTTTTACAAAGCTGATTTATATGGTATTTCTATGAGTCGAAGCCATATCCTAAAAAACAAGACAAATATAAATCCCTAGGTCCTTGAAATGGTTAGCGAAAATGCTATGGCATGATGTTATGAACAAATAATCATATACACACAAAGCACACAAGGCCTTAGGTTTAGCCTTGCAAGAGGTTTATAGGTAAGTACCCTCTTGAAGTTTTAGGTGGTTCAACCTGTCCTAAAAGAAGTAACCGGGTTCTAGGGAATCTCAATATCATTAATCTTTCTTCGTCGGGAATTGTTTCATAACAAACAATCTGTTCTTGCAGCCAAAATATCCTGAAAGTACGATCTCAATGAGTGTAGTATCGAGTATCAACCAACTTCAGTCTTGCACCAAAGCCAGCTATCTCACTACTTTCTAATGGCCAAGTTGTTCAACTAAGGTTCTATGGTAAGTTTGTGCTTCATGACACCATACAACAACCCTGTATTCTCCTTGATTTAACTCAAGCGACACCATTACCAACAAATGTGTCACACTAACGTAGCCATCGCTTTAACCATATCGGTCTACACCGTACAATTTCAACGATCTATTGCTACTTACCTAATGTGCCCCAGATCCGAGTATAGGATCTTTACAAGTAATAAACCCAAGCATTACCCATAAATGTAAAGCAAACAATTCAAACAAATAAATCAAATAAAGGTGATCTAACTGTTAAGGTGATCCCACTTTTAGTTTATAATCTCCCCAGCAAAGTCGCCAGTTCTGTGATATGATGGGAGAACTGACTTGGTTGTTTTATGTTTTATCGTAATTGTTATGGATAACAAGAGTCACCACCGACTTTTCTTTTATCTAATAAAGGAAAGGTTGAAAAGGACAGGAAAGACCTTTTGAGAATTTTCTCGAGTTCGGGGGGTAGGTTATGAAAAGGGGAGGTGTTAGCACCATTTTCATCCATAATTATCTAGGTTCTCTTAATTGCTTGATCACTTTGAAATGCTTTGTGTTTGTGTAAGTTTTGAAAATATTTTGAAAATGCCTAAGTTTGGAAAACTTTGCAATGATTCTCGCATCGTTGGGAATTTATACAAAGTGTTGGTTTTGAAAATATTTGTTGAAAGGAAGTGTTTGGAAAGATGTTTGAAAATGCCAATGTAAGGCAATTTTGTAATGATTCTCGTATTGTTGAGAATGTATACAAAATGTTTGTTTTTACAAGTGTCTTGAAAGTGTGAGGTGTAAATGGTTTTGTTTGTGAGCAAGAAATTACGAGAAATCTACCTACTCAAAAAGTCTTTGTTCTTGTCCTCCTTCATTAGATAGTGCTACTTTACCATTGGTTAGTAGGGAGCCATATCATTGGATGTGAGGGACAAGCATGGGCAATGTACAGTCATAGAAGGCAACTTGTAGGATGTTTTAGCAATTAACGTAAGGGACTAAGATCATTTATTGAAGGCCACGTCAAACGGTCATCGAGGGAATACGATATTTTAATCGAGGGTCTTTGTTAAAGCATCTTACGCTCGAAGGACATGACTATTTTATCCGATGCAACAAGTGTGGGTTACCCTAGAGGTGTAAGTGTGCAAAGTGTATTGTTTTCAATTATTTTATCTTGAATTAGGGTTGTCTAGTATTGATTTTAATATCTTTCCATACAGACCCTAATTACTAACAATAATATGGAAAGCTATAAATTGCAGAAATTAAAGGTCCTACGCTATTACAATGCTTTGGGAATGAGGGGTAAAAATTTACAAATGAGGATGATAAGTGAAATAAACCCTAATTACTATTACAAACCATTGAATATGAATAATAGTGCAAAATAATAAAATGCGCAAGAACAATGTAAAGAGAAAGGAGATTGTTTTTATGACTTTTTATGGAAAAGGTTTTAATTAACCTAATTAAGATAATTAATTTACAAGAGAAGTTAATTAATTATTTAAAAAAACTTAAAGTATAATTTAATTAAAAAGGAAATTAAATAAAAAACCTAAGTCTAATTACTTTTAATTCTAGAAAGAGATTAATTGGTTAAGAAAATATTTTTAGCATTTTATTTATAAAAATAAATAAAGTAAAAGTATAAATTAGAATGTTTTGAGTCTAATTATTTAAGAAAATATATTTTATATTTTTATTAAATAAAATAAAACAAATAAAGAAAATATAAAAATATAAAAAAATGTTGGGGTCTAGGTGCTGAAATGAAAATGAGTGTGAAAAGTAGTAAAAAAGTCTAGGCCTAAAACATTTTTGTTTGAAATCAGGAAATAAATCAATAAAATTAAAAAAAGTTATGGGCCTACGTGGTTGTAAGCAGATTGGGGGATGAGAGTATGTCAAAAATAAAAAATGGAGAAAGGCCCAAGAGGGGAAGGCCCAAGCGCTGAAAATGGAAAAATAATGTGGAAAAAAATGACAAAATGGACGCTAGGGCTTGAACCCAGGTCCTAAGGGAGAAAGGCGCACGCTTTAACCACTAAGGTGGTGATACATCCGTTAGTTAAGGCAACAATCACTAAATATATTACAAACTCAATCCTGGATATAACTTTATCTACTTCCTCGCGCCAGAAACAACACCATGGTTTTTGATTTTTCAAACTTTCTCATTTCTCAACCATTTCAGAAAATGTAAACATCAAACTTGTTAGAAATTTCATCACGATTTCAAATATGTAAATAACTTGAACTAACATACAAAGATGAACACGAATTTCTGTTGGTAGCAAATTTTGACCTAATTTTCCAGTAACTTCAACTTCAAAATTCGCATCACTCAGGTGTTGCACCCCAAAATTTGCCCTCCCATATTCTTCAAGAATTTGCAAAGAGCAAGCTTCAAAATTCCCCAAGGGTTGCACAGTTCAAGGGCCTCCTAACAGTCAAAATTAGGGTTTTGGTTCTGACAAAGAAAATGAAGTTTCCAAGGGCCCAATCAAGTCTCACATGCCTACAAACATGGTCAAGTATCCTCATACCAAGTTTCAAGACTTACAGCACAAAATTGCACAGTCAAAAACCCTAGTTGCACTACAGTCAACTGTAGGGGCAAAATGGTCATTTGACAGTCAAAAGTCCAAATTTTTGGTCAACATCTCATTTTGAAGCCACAAACATAATTTGATCAATGCTTGATCATGATTCTCAAAGCTTGGCTCAAAAAGTCTCAAGATGCAAAAGTTTCCATATTTGGACAGTTGAAAAAGTCAACTGTAACTTGACCAGGGCATAACTTTCACATGGATTATCAGAAAAATTCCATCCAAAGCTCATTGTGAAGATAAAGACATTTCCTACAACTCCTCTTCACACTTCAAGTCCAATAAATTCTCTCATAAAAAGTTATCAATTTCAACATTATAGGTCATTTTCAAAATTCAACAAAAAGGGACTTTAAGTCAAAGACCATAACTTGAGATTGGTAAATCCAAATGACATGGGACCAAAGACATTGGTTAGAGGACTCAAAGACCTTTCCAAAATGTCCAGGAACATGATCAAAGCTTACAAATTGAGCAAGTTATGCCTTGTGGAAGTTGGGAAATATTTGGGTATTTTGAAAAGTCAACATTGCTTCAAAAGTCTTAAAAATGCTAATGGGCCTCTTGTTCTTCCAAGAATAATTATCCAAGGCATGTGCACGACCATTTGGCCCAAAGGGAAGTTTTTCATCATTTTTATTTTATTTATTTGAATTTTAATTGCTAAATATTCATTTAATTAATTAAAATATATGAAAAATACTAAACCTAACTTTTTAAATCTTTTTGTGCATGGAATAGGCTTAAGATTTCGTGCATGACCAGATTTGGAAAGAATCCATGTGATTGAACATGATTTGGTAGCAAATATGCATGAAAAGATTGGAAAATTATGGCTTGAAAATCAAATATCCTCTCCATCAATTCAAGGATTCTTTGGACAAAAAAACCTACCCTAATCATTCACACATAAATACTGATGCAAACCCTAGTGTCCATGACCACAAAGCTGCGCCAGAAATCCATAACCAAACTTGAGTTTTTTGACAAAAATTCCAATACTGAAAACTAGGTTCTAGGGCGATTCAAGCCAAAATAATTGTTCCATTGGCTTACTGAGACTTCAAGGAAGGAGTCTGAATCAAAATCATAGCTTGAAACATCAAGAATTGGTAGTTATAACTCAAACTGTTTTCAATAATATGCATATTCGTGTTTTGATTTTCAAGCATTCTCATGGCATTTTATTTATGGATTTATACTAATTGGATGATTCTGAAGCTAACCCTATAATTTGATTGAGTTTTTGTGCACTATTGGAGATTTCACCATTGATGCCAATTAGGGTTCTTCAAGTTTTAAATTAGGCGTTTCTTAATACTGTAAAATTGAGACACTTCAGGGCCATGGTTGAAATCATCATGCTTGGACGAAAACAACACACCCCTCGCGCCTAATTTATATAGCCCCATGGCCTAGTCGCTATTTTTGAGAATGGCATATTTTGGGGGGGTTCAAAACCCCCGCTAACCTTTTTATATTTCAGGGTTCAACGAAGAAGAAAGGTAGGTGCCAAGCGATGGTTGGGTAGTTTGAATCCAATGCGCGTTTTTTATTTTTTCTATGTTATTAACCAATTTTTCATTATAATGTTTATGTGTCATATGATAAACAAAGTGTTCAGGTGGCTCAGCTGGCAGGCGTGTGATTGGTAACCTCCAGGACCTGGGTTCGATCCCAGGTCCCCATCCCTTTCCATGTTATTTTTTTAACAATGCTTCTATGTAATTTCCAAGCAAGCGTCCATCATACATCCACAATATCCAGCGCGCCACATGGCCTGTAACCATTATCCAAGGGACCAGATGTGAAGAACATGATGGACATGAGTCAACGCCTATGCACGCAAGCTGAGAAGTCAACAAGGCCAAAGGGTCATTGGGCCTAAAATGTTACAATTATACCTCTCAATTGGGGACAGAACCCCCCAAGGTATTGTATTTCTTCTCTTTTATTTATTTTATTTATTTCAATTATTGCTTTTTTTTAATTAATTCCTTTAATTTAATTATTTTCATAAAAATATAAAAAACAATAGAAAAATCAGAAAAGACAAAAAATTTAAAATATATTTATTTAATTAATATTTTTGTAAGTAAATATCCTTAATTAATTTGGCTTTTTAAATTAGGTTTAATTTTAGTATCTTTTTCTTAATAAATCAAAAATTTGTAGAATTAGGGTTTGTATCAATTTTTATCCTTTTTCTTTTCTTTTCACCATAATTATTTATTTATTTTTATAAATCAAATTGCTTTAATTAAATTAGGTTTAATGGTAGATAATTTCCATATTTTCTTAATAAATAAAAGTTGTAGAATTAGGGTTAATTAGTTAATTTCATTTAATTCACATAAAAACCATAAATACAAAAAACTAAAAAATAATTTCTTTTTCCTTAATTGAATTAATTTGTAAATAATAATTTAATTTCATTAAAAAGGGTCCAACACCCTCGCTTTCGATTATTAATTTGTTTCGCGCGTTTTATTTTATTTCTTATAATATTTATGTACCTCTCCCAAAGCCTTGTAAACTCAGACATTTCATATTTCTCGCACTTTATTTCTTTATTTTATGTCAAATCGGGTCCTGGATTTAATTTGGCGATGTGGACCCGCGTCTTTGTAATAGCTTAGGAACTTTCAATTTCCGCAACTTTTTAACTGTTAATAATGGCATGCAAGAATGAATGATAAAATAAAAACAAACGCGTAGATCACCCACGACATGAATAAGACAAAAATAAATGAACATGACACACGAATCACACACCACCCCTAGGGTACGCCTCACTGTTGCCTTGCCTCGAAAGGTGATCGTCGAGTAGAGGATGTCTTAGTAAGTCCTCATGATCCGGGAACCTGGCATGAGGGTAGCTTTTAAGGTGTCTTCCCATTGCTCTAGTGATCACCATGTCCCGGACCTCGAATTGACCCGAACACCTCCAACGGTGGTGCTACCTACCTCTCAATGTTGGGATGGCACTACTTTAAAGGACATTTACACAGACGAATTCCTTAGGGTAGGTAGGTTCTCGTAGATACTTGCTCTAAATTTCAAAACAAATTCAAAAATACTTTTCACACCAACACATTTTCAAAAAGCTTTTGAAAGCAAATTTTTCAAACACTCTTGAGGACCGATACAAGAGTCGAACTGGAATTTTCAAAGAAACTTTTTAAAACCCACAGTTGAAAAGCAAACAAACCATTTTTGAAAACACAAATGAGCAAGTATCTAAGAGCCCATGGATAACCATGGATAGAAAGGGTGCTAACACCTTCCCTTTCTATAACCTACCTCCCGAACCGAGAGCAATCTCTTTAAGGAATTTTTCTGTGCTTTTGTCCTTTCCAATTGGAGAAAATAAAAGACGGTGGCGACTCTTGCTTCCGCGACATTTCGCGAACCAGCGTTAAACAGTCAGTTCCAGATCCACCGATCACAGAACTGGCGACTCTGTTGGGGATATAACTTAAAGTGAGGTGTACCTTAGGACTAAGATCACTGTGTTTTCAATTGCTTTCCTTGCTTGCTTTATTATTGTGGGTTGCTTGGGAGTTCTATAGATCCTAACCCGGATCTGGGGGATACCTTCTTAGAAAGTAGCAACAAGACTGTGAGGGAACTGTGCGGGGTATACCGACATGGTTGAAGCAGTCTGCTACATTGATGTGGCACTTTGGTGTGTACCGGTAACCCTTGAGTTCAGTCAAGGAGAGTACGGGGCCTCCGCGTGGTGTCGTGAAGCATCAACAGACCTTAGGAACCTTAATTGAACTATCTTGGCCTCTTTAGGGTAGTGAGATAACTGACTTTGGTGCAGTCCGAGGTTGGTTGATACTCGATACTACACTCAATTGAGGGTTGCTTTCCTGGAATATTTCGGTCGCCAGTTCAGTGGCTAAATTGAAACGATGAACAATGAAAGCAATCCCGTGATATTGGGACCCTTAGAACCCGGTTACTTTGATAGGACAGGTTGAACCCACCAACTTCAAGAGGGTAATACCCAGACCCCATGTTGGCCTTAAACCCTAAGGGCTTGTCTTGTGTGCCTTGTGTGCCTTACATGTTTGTCTTTGTAAATATCTGTGGTGTGTTTAATCATAGCATCATGACATCATCCAGCATCATATGCATTGACTAACCATTTCAGGGGTTCGAATCTTCATCTTTGTTTTTGTTTTGTAGGACATGGAAACTGTTCAGAGAAAGACAATTCAAATCAACCTTGTAAAGGTCCCTCCTCAGCTTAAGGAACTTACATCCAGGATTCCCGAGAGCTCTTCATTCAGTGAGAGACATGTAAGACTCATTAGCTTGGTCAACACCAACATTGAGGAAGACATGATAAAGTTCCTGTTCCAATTCTTTGACCCTTTGCATCACTGTTTCACCTTCTTGGATTATCAGCTGGTACCTACCTTGGAGGAGTTCTCCCGACTCCTGAAGATCCCTATCCTTGATCAACTACCCTACAACGGTACGGAAAAGGAACCTAAGCTTGAAGAGATTGCTAAAGCCTTACACCTGCAGTCATCTGACCTCAAGGGACATTGGGAAGTTAGAAGCGGTATCAAAGGGTTCTTAGCCAGGTTTCTGTTTGAAAAGGCCCATGAATGTTGGAACTCCCTTGACTTACAGGCTTTTGAAGAAGTTGTGGCCCTCCTTGTCTATGGTTTGGTGTTGTTTCCTAACCCAGATCAGCTTATAGATATCAGTGCTGTCCAGATCTTCATGTCCAGGAATCCTATACCTACGTTTCTGGGGGACATCCTTCACTCATGTTACACTCGAACCATGAGAAAAAGAGGTGTCCTTATGTGTTGCACTCCTCTCCTGGGAAGGTGGTTTATTTCGCACCTTCCACAATCAGTTTTGAAGAACGAGCGGGGTTTGAGATGGTCACAGCGGTTGATGACTCTTACACATGCAGATATACATTGGTGCCCTAGGTCCAGAGAGGATGTCACTATCATTGATCGTTGCGGGGAGTACCCTAATGTTCCTTTACTTGGAATCAGAGGAGGTATTACTTACAACCCATGCCTGGCTTGGAGACAGTTTGGTTATGCTCGGAGGGATGGTCCTCATGACATGTTAATTCCTGACATAGTTTTTGACTTCGACAACGATGCACAAGGACTTCGCCAGAGATTTATCAGAGCTTGGAGGATGCCCAGTAGGATAGACAGTAAGACACTGGGGCACAGGAACTCCATCCCATTGGAACCTTATCTCAAGTGGGTACGCGCCCGCTCCCAGAAGTTAGTGATGCCATATCCTCATGTGCTCCCTGTGATCAAAGAGCCAGTCTTGGAAGGAGAGGTGTCCTACACCATTCAGCACCCTGATATGCCCACATCCTGGGAAGAAATGCAGAAGAGCTGGATCCAGCTTAAGGAAGAACGGAATTCTCTTGAGACCAGTCTACATGCTAGTGAAAAGAAGGTCTTGGAGCTCACCCGCCTGTTGCATGAGGAGAGGAACCTCAACACCTACATAGCTCCAAAGAGGATGCGTAGTGTCTTTTGGGATTGATTTGCTTTGTAATTTGCGCCCATGAGGCTCTGATGTACTGAATAATTATTTCCTTAATGATAACGTGTGTTCTTTTTGTCTACAACAAATCTGAACTCTCGAACCCTTGAATGCATTACATAAACACATATCATTCATCATGTGCATAGCAGGTTTTTCTTCTTTTCAGGTTGCTTACCGTTCTTCGCTGTTTATTTCAGCATCATGAATCCTGACTCATCATCAACTGAGATGTCCATCAAGGCTCTTCAGGCGCAGAATGCGCAATTTCAGGAACTAATCATGGGTTTGGCTCAGGGCCAAGAGGAGCTGAAGGCTCTGCTCCTGAAGAAGGAAAAGAAGAAGAAGAGAAGAATTGTTCTATTCAACTCGGGCCGAAGGTTTGGCAATACTCTGCAGAATGAAGAGGCTGGTTCTTCTATTGGCAAGGGTACTCCCCAAGGGGAAAAAGGTCCTAGTCCGGTAGTCTCCGATAACGAGACTGATTTTGATGAGGAGAAGTATCCTCCGGCTGAAGACCGTTACAAACAGTTGGAAGACAGGTTGAATGCTATGGAGATCCAACAGGTGCCTGGGCTGGATTTTGGAGACTTGGGTTTGTCTACCGGTGTGATCATTCCTCATAAGTTCAAAGCACCATCCTTTACTAAGTATGACGGGGCATCCTGTCCCAAGCTACACCTCAGGTCGTATGTGCGGAAGATTCAACCGTACTCAGTGGATAAGAATTTGTGGATCCACTTCTTCCAGGAGAGTCTTTCAGGGACTCATCTCGAATGGTTCTATCAGCTGGATGGGACCAAGGTTCGTAACTGGGAGGAGTTGGCTACTGCTTTCTATAAGCAGTATCAATATAATGCCGACCTTGCCCCTACACGTACCCAACTCCAGGGTATGTCGTTAGGGTCAAGTGAAGGTTTTAAAGAGTACGCTCAGAAGTGGAGGGATCTGGCTGGCAGGGTACAGCCTCCGTTGACTGATCAGGAGTTGGTAGACATGTTCCTAGGGACCCTATCTGGGCCATTTTTCAACCATCTTATAGGTAACTCGTCTGCAGGGTTTACTGATCTTATTCTGACTGGAGAGAGAATTGAGGCTGGGTTGAAGTCTGGTAAGATTCCGAAGGGTGCATCTGCAAGTTCTGAGAAGAAACCCTTCAAGAAGGAGGCTAGTGCTGTATATGGCTCTAGAAGACAAGAGAAACCTGAGCGCCGCCAATCTGTCAACACGGTGATGATCGCCAAGCCTGCTGCCGCTCCTCGGCAAACCAATCCTCAAAGGGCTGAAAGACCCCGGAGAGAGTTTACCCGTTTGAGCATGACTTTGTCGCAGATCTTGCCACAGTTTCTATCCACCAATTTAGTGACTGTCAGAGAGGCGCCAAAAGTTGTGAACACTGCCTCCCCCAAATACAATCCAAATGCCCGCTGTGCTTATCACTCCGATAGCCCGGGGCATTCCACTGATGACTGTTGGGCCTTAAGGAATAAGGTGCAAGACCTTATCGATGCAAAAGAGATACAGTTTGAAGCGCCTGAGAGGCCGAATGTGGTGACTGCTCCTATGCCCCAACATGGAGTAAATGCTGTTGATGAAGATGTTTACGCTGTTTCTGTGAATGATGTGGTTACTCCCTTAATGACCGTCAAGAGGAACCTACTGTTGGCCAGTTTATTTCCGGGTTGCAGTGAGGGTTGCCTGTTCTGTGTTGTTTCCCTATCTGGTTGTCCTTTGCTGAAGTTGGGCATCCAAAGCCTAATGGACAACAAAGAGATTCTATTTAAAAAGTCCTCTGTTCAGTTGGTTCCAGTAGAAGAAGTTTCTGTGGTTACAATCTTCAATAATCCAATCAAGGCTCTCCCGAGGAAGCCTATTCAAATCATGATTGTTGCACCTGTTGTTATTACTGTTCCGGGGCCTCTCCCCTACGTATCTGATAAAGCTGTCCCCTGGCACTATGGGGTAGATGTGTATGTGAATGGAATCAAACAAGAGTGCAACACTGGCACCAGTATCAGCAATATTACTGGTCCAGCAAAGGTTACCCGCAGTGGCAGGCTCTTCTCGCCTGACATTGCACCGCCCGCTATCCGAAGACCCCTACTTATAACACATGCAAGTATACATGTTCCTGTTGCTGATCAAGTTGTTTCCCCTGCTGCCGAGTCATCTAATGCTCGGGGCAAAGGGATTGAAGATGAGCCTGCCCGGATGGAGGCACCAACACCTATAAATGCTGAGGCCTCCCAACAAGAGATGGAGGAAATCCTGAAAATAATAAAGAAGAGTGACTTTAATGTTGTCGAGCAGCTGGGGCATACGCCCTCCAAGATCTCCATGCTCTCCTTGCTACTATGTTCAGAGGCCCATGCTAAGGCCTTAATCTCATTTCTCAAGACGGCCCATGTGCCACAGGAGACATCTGCAGTTCAGTTTACTGATTGCGTAGCAAATCTGACAGCGGACAATGGCTTGGGTTTCTCAGATGCTGACTTGACTGCAAAGGGAAGGGACCACAATGATGCCCTGCATGTCTCTATTGAATGCAGGGGCACTACTCTGGCACATGTGTTGGTGGACACTGGCTCTTCCTTGAATGTTCTACCCAAGAAAGCCTTGGACCGTTTGGATTGTGAAGGCCTGGAACTAAAACCTAGCAATATTATCGTCTGAGCCTTTGACGGTTCCAAGAGGATGGTCCATGGAGAGGTTGACATTCCTATCCGGGTGGGTTCTCAGGTGTTCGACTCTACTTTCTATGTGATGGATATCCGTCCATCGTATTCTTGTCTACTGGTTCGACCTTGGATCCATAAAGCTGGGGCAGTGACCTCTACCTTGCACCAGAAGCTAAAATACCCTGTCAGAGGGAAGATTGTCACTGTGCAGGGAAAGGAGGAATATATGGTGAGCCATTTGAATTCCTTCAGATATATTGAGATGGACGGGGAGTTTATTGAGACCCCCTTTCAGCATTTCGAAGAGGTACTTCCAATTTCAGCAGCAGCAGAAATAGCGGTCGAAGGGGATGTTCCTTTGAAGATGGCTTCCCTGAAGGATGCCCGGGCTGTGGTTCAGAAAGGTGAATGTGCTAACTGGGGCAGGCTTCCCGACTTTACACAGAAAACTGACAAATTTGGACTGGGTTTTACTATAGAGGGACAGAAAGCTATGCGGAAGGCAAAGACCAGAAGACCTCCTGTGCTCATTACTAACCCAGGAGTGAATGCTGTTGGGGAAGATAATGAAGTGGATGAAGCTG
The DNA here is from genome assembly GCA_948472305.1 of Vicia faba. NCBI lineage: Eukaryota > Viridiplantae > Streptophyta > Magnoliopsida > Fabales > Fabaceae > Vicia > Vicia faba. Next base: position 1,356,653,627 of record OX451735.1, read on the forward strand.
AGTTCAATAGCTGGATCTACCCGACAACTGATGGCGGATTGACCAATTGGATTGCCAAAGACCATACTCCTGTTACTTTTGTTACGCAGTAATAAACTTCTCTGTTTTGTTATTTGTTATAAACAATTAAAACTCTATGGCCCGGTGTCTTACCCGGGGCACCGTTGGCTTCATTTGTAAGGGCATATAAATTGTCATTTCATATATCATAAATAAAAATCTTGGACGTTTTCTCGCATTTCAAATCTTATGCTCCTTTTCTGTCTTTCCTTCCTTTATATATATATTTCAAAACAGTTGTATTTACACACACTCACTCATACAGGTTTCAATCCACTCTGGATCTCACTGGTAACGACTCTGCTACTGCCAATTATGACTTCGAAAATCCGATCAACTTAGCCGAAGACGAAGGTGAAGATGATTGCGAAGTGCCTGGCGAGCTTGCAAGATTGTTACTCCATGAAGAGAGGGCAATTCAACCACACGAAGAGCCATTGGAAACAATAAACCTGGGTACTGATGCAGACAGAAAGGAGGTAAAGATTGGTGCCAACCTAGAGCTCAGCGTGAAGCAACGGTTGACTAAGATGCTACATGATTATATGGAGATTTTTGCCTGGTCCTACGAAGACATGCCCGGGTTGGATACCGATATTGTAGTCCATCATTTCCCTACTAAGGAAGACTGTCCTCCGGTCAAGCAAAAGGTCCGTCGTATGCGTCTAGAGATGTCGGAGAAGATCAAAGCCGAGGTTATGAAACAGTTTGATGTCGGGTTTCTCGCAGTGACTTCTTACCCTCAGTGGGTTGCTAATGTGGTGCCGGTACCAAAGAAAGATGGAAATGTCAGAATGTGTGTCGATTACAGGGATCTGAACAGGGCCAGCCCCAAAGATGACTTCCCTTTACCTCACATTGATGTCCTTGTTGACAATACTGCTCAGCATAAGGTGTTCTCTTTCATGGATGGCTTTTCAGGCTACAATCAGATCAAGATGGCACCTGAAGACATGGAAAAGACTACCTTTGTTACTCAGTGGGGCACCTTCTGCTACAAGGTCATGCCTTTTGGACTGAAAAATGCTGGGGCAACCTACCAACGTGCCATGGTTGCTTTATTTCATGATATGATCCATCATGAGATAGAAGTGTATGTTGACGACATGATCGCAAGGTCCCAGACTGAGGAAGAGCACCTAGATCATCTGCAGAAGTTGTTTGACCGTCTGAAGTTGTACAAGCTGAGGTTGAACCCGAACAAGTGCACCTTCGGGGTGAGATCTGGGAAGTTGCTAGGCTTCGTTGTCAGTGATAAAGGTATTCAAGTGGACCCTGCTAAGGTTAAAGCTATTCAAGAGATGCCAGTTCCTAGGACAGAGAAAGAGGTCAAAGGCTTTTTAGGACGCCTGAATTACATTGCTCGCTTCATCTCGCACCTAACTGCTACCTGTGAGCCAATCTTCAAGTTGCTGAAGAAAGATCAGGTAGTACGTTGGAATGATGAATGTCAGGCTGCTTTTGACAGAATTAAAGAGTATCTCCAAGAACCACCCATCCTTATGCCATCGGTTGAAGGGAGACCTCTGATACTATACCTGACAGTACTTGACAACTCAATGGGGTGTGTGCTGGGGCAGCATGACGAGTTTGGCCGAAAAGAGCATGCCATTTATTACCTTAGCAAAAAGTTTACCGACTGTGAGACCCGATACTCACTGCTTGAGAAAACTTGCTGCGCTTTGGTATGGGCTGCTCGCCTGCTGAGACAGTATATGCTGACTCACACTACCTTGTTGATCTCAAAGATGGATCCTATAAAGTACATATTCGAAAAGCCTGCTCTGTCTGGAAGAGTAGCAAGATGGCAAATGATCTTGACGGAATACGACATTCAGTACACAACCCAGAAAGCCATCAAGGGAAGTGTATTGGCAGACCACTTGGCACATCAGGCCGTAGACGACTATCAATCAATGAACTTCGAGTTTCCAGACGAGAGCATCATGATTGTGACTGATTGTGAAGTACTTGGACCGGATGAAGGACCTGAGGAAGGATCCCGATGGTCTATGCACTTTGACGGAGCCTCCAATGCTTTGGGTAACGGTATCGGCGTTGTAATCATATCCCCTCAAGGCACTCATACTCCACTCACCGCCTGACTATGTTTCAACTGTACCAACAACATGGCAGAGTATGAGGCGTGCATCATGGGTCTTCAAGCTGCGATCGACCTAAGAATCAAGTTTCTGAGTGTCTTCGGAGATTCCGCTCTCGTGATCAATCAGATCAAAGGAGAGTGGGATACGAAACATCCGAATCTTATTCCTTACAGGGAATGTGTGTTGACATTGATCCCCCACTTCACAGAGATAACCTTTGAACACTTCTCGAGAGAGGAGAATCAGCTGGCGGACACGTTAGCTACAATGTCTTCTATGCTCAAGGTCAAATGGGACAATGAGGCTCCCCGGATCATCATCTGGAAACTGGACGAACCGGCATACTGTTGTGATCTTGAGACCGAGTTGGTAACTGAGAAGCCTTGGTACCATGAGGTGAAGAGATATCTGGAAGCTCAGGAATACCCTGAAGGTGCATCTGTCAATGATAAAAAGTTTCTGAGAAGGTTTGCAACAAATTTCTTCCTTAGCAACGACATCCTGTACAAGCGAAACCATGATTCGACCTTACTGCATTGTGTGGACAAGACTAAAGCAGAAAGGATCATGGAAGAGCTACATGAAGGGACCTTTGGAACACATTCCAGTGGACACACTATGGCGAAGAAAATCCTTCGGGCAGGGTATTTTTGGTCCACCATGGAGGCTGACTGCTACCAACATTCCCGGACGTGCCATAAGTGCCAAATATACGCAGATAAGGTGCATGTTCCTCCAGTTCCTCCAGTTCCTCTGAATGTTCTGACTGCGCCTTGGCCGTTTGCAATGTGGGGCATAGACATGATTGGCGAGATTAAACCTACAGCATCTAATGGGCATCGCTTCATCCTGGTAGCGATCGATTACTTCACGAAGTGGGTTGAAGCAGCTTTCTACGCTACGGTAACCAAGACTGTTGTGGCACGGTTCATTCGGCATAATCTGATCTGTCGATACGGCGTCCCAGAGAGAATTATTACAGACAACGATACCAATCTGAACAACAAGATGATCACTGAGCTCTGCGAGCAGTTTAAGATACAGCACCATAACTCTTCTCCTTACAGGCCGAAGATGAATGGGGCTGTAGAAGCAGCAAATAAAAATATCAAGAAAATCGTGCAGAAGATGACAGTGACTTATAAAGATTGGCACGAGATGTTACCGTTCGCTCTACATGGGTACCGTACCTCAGCCAGAACGTCAACCGGGGCAACTCCTTTCTCCTTGATTTATGGTATGGAGGCAGTATTACCGATCGAAGTGCAAATACCCTCTCTCCGGATAATGAAGGATGCAAATCTAGACGAAGATGATTGGATCCAGACACGACTTGATCAGTTAAATCTCATCGATGAAAAGAGACTTGCTGCTATCTGTCATGGTCAGACGTATCAGAAATGGATGATCAGGGCATTTAACAAAAAGGTCACACCACAAGAGTATCAAGTTGGGGATCTGGTAATCAAGCGAATCATCCTTACTCAGAGTGATCCAAGGGGCAAATGGACCCCTACGTACGAAGGGCCATTTGTGGTTAAACATGTGTTCTCAGGAGGAGCCATGATTCTAACCAACATGGATGGTGACGACCTTCCTCACCCCGCTAATGCAGACATAGTAAAAAGATACTACGCATGAAAAAGACCCGCTAAGTTGACATACCTAGGCAAAAATTAGGGCTTCCCGGCGAACCAAAAGGGTTCGGGCAAAATGAAGGGATGAAATGAAAAAAAATATGTACACCCGGCAAGTCGAAAACCTGAAAAGGCGACTTGGGCAAAAATGGGTATCCCGGTGGACTGAAAACCTGAAAGGGAGGTCCAGGCAAAAGTTAGGGATAAAGCGTAATACTATGTCTCATTGGATCACTTTGCATCCAGAATCCGGTGTCTACATCAAGTTCATACGGCATAGATCAGTCAGCTTCATCTTCAACCAAGGTCATCAAGTGATGAGACGCTCGGAGATATAAAGGGAATAGCAGAGTTGAAACCCAGTGGGATCATTCATTTCACACAGCTGTTTTATTTTCTCTTGTACAAAATGTGTATAAACTCTTTTGTTCGGCGGCGTTCTCTTACTAGGACGTCAGCCTCTTGTACATAAACGCCTATTTTACAGGAGAATTCAAAAATCAATACAAATCACTTTTCAACTAAAATGGCCATCTATTTTTTCCTTTTCTGTTTTGTTTTGCGAAGAACGTCCAAGGTTCAATTTGTGATATATGCATTAACAATAATTTGCTAACTCATGAATATTTGCATACGAAACAAAGGATTAATTATAGGTAACATTAGAAACAGGGGCAATAAAGAGTTGTCTAAGCGATCTAATTGTTCTATCCTCCAAGGTACCAAGGTAAGTTCGGCTGAAGAACATAACCAAGATATCTTAATTCCCCAGAGAGTGAGCCAGCAAGTCAGTACACTCTCCCCAAGCAAAGCTACTATCAAACTTAAGGAAGTCGGGTATCCTCCAGCAGATCTCAACATTCTCCAGCAGTATATACGAATTCTTAACAAGCATCCCCGGCAATCTTGGTCTAAAGATTGTTCCCCGGTGGTATACCAGACATTCAATGGAGTCACTTCCCCGATACAGCTCAAAACTTCCCCAAGAGAGTCCAATCCAGTTTCCCCAGGAAAGTTGGAATTCATCTCCCCAAGCAGAAAGCTTATCCCCAGTAGATTCTGGAAGCTCATCCCTCGCAAAGCACGAACGCGTCGCCCGGCTTTATTCAAAGAGTTATTTCCTTACCAGGATATAACTGGGTTATCCTCAGCCAAAATCCACGAAAAGAGCGTTCTCGACGAAGTCTTCTTATCCCCAGCGAAGTCTATTAACACTTCCAACACAACAAAGGTATCCCCAGCAGGTTATCATCAACAACTCAACAAAGTATCTCTCTCCCCATAGAGTATTGCTTCCCAGCAAGACCGTTAGGGTATTTCTTTTCTCCCCGCAGAGTAATTCATTCGCCAAGTTATTCCACAACGGAGTTATCTTCTCCTACCGGTATTCTTGCAACTATCATCCCCAGCGGAAGCAAAAATCTAATTCTTCAAACATCAGCCCAGGAGTGACTTCCTGGCACCCGTCAAGGATTTATTTTCCTAGACGAAAAGATACATTCATAAACATCGTACTCACATACATCCTTATAGCATGCATATACACATCATATATTACAAATCTCATTTATGTTGAGAACATCATTGCTTGATCCATATCATGCATTGCATATGACTGACCTTTACCTTTCAGGAAAGATCCAGTTAAGTTCTCAGCTATACTTTCAAGACCTAGACTGGTTCAGTTAAATCACTCCTAAGATTTTACTGTTTCTTATCCAGTCAAAGGCCTTCTCTGGTTCAGTCAGATCAACCCTAAGATCTCCCTGTTTCTTATCCAGTTGAAGACATTTCAAGACCTAGACCGGTTCAGTTAAATCGACCCTAATATTTTTCTGTTTCTTATCCAGTCAAAGGCCTTCTCTGGTTCAGTCAGATCAACCCTAAGATCTCCCTGTTTCTTATCCAGTTGAAGACATTTCAAGACCTAGACCGGTTCAGTTAAATCGACCCTAAGATTTTTCTGTTTCTTATCCAGTCAAAGGCCTTCTCTGGTTCAGTCAGATCAACCCTAAGATCTCCCTGTTTCTTATCCAGTTGAAGACATTTCAAGACCTAGACCGGTTCAGTTAAATCGACCCTAAGATTTTTCTGTTTCTTATCTTGTCCAAGGCCTTCTCTGGTTCAGTCAGATCGACCCTAAGATCTCCCTGTTTCTTATCCAGTTGAAGATTTCAAGACCTAGACCGGTTCAGTTAAATCGCTCCTAAGATTTCTCTATTTCTTATCCCGTCTAAGGCCTTCTCTAGTCCAACTAAATCGACCCCTAACAGATTTTTCTGATAAAGACTCAGTAGAAGATATCCAAGACTCTCTCAATGATTACTGTTGAGGTTGAAGTCGCTTATGGTTCTCTCCCCGATACTGCGGAGGTAGTAATCGTCCCCAGATTCTCCCAGCGATACTGCGGAGGTAGTAATCGTCCCCAGATTCTCCCAGCGTTACTGTTGAGGTAGTAATCGCCCCAAGATTCTCTAAATGATTGTTGTTGAGGTTGAAGTCGCCCAAGATTCTCCCAGCGTTACTGTTGAGGTTGAAGTCGCCCAAGATTCTCTCAATGATTACTGTTGAGGTTGAAGTCGCCCTAGATTCTCTCAATGATTACTGTTGAGGTTGAAGTCTCCCAAGATTCTCTCAATGATTACTGTTGAGGTTGAAGTCATCCAAGGTTCTCTCAGCGTTACTGTTGAGATAGTAACCATCCCTGGTTCATCACCATTTTGAAGCTCCAAATCCGGCTCCTGTAACCAGTCAGGACACATCTATACAAAGAATCTAAAGACCAGCTCCTGTAACAGGTCAGGTAATCATTTTTTCTTTTGCAGGTACGCAAGCTCTCGCTAAGGAATCTCTTACGCGATCTACATCCAGATGGCATCCATAAGCCCATCCACCATCTATCATCTCTCAGCATGGCATCTATAAGCCCATCACCCTATTCATCAAATCTCCAAATGGCATCTATAAGCCCATTCCCACCATCACACTGCTATGTGAGCGCAAATTTCTGGGCACTCTAGTGTTCAATCATCTTCCACCTTCGGATTACGAAAGGCACGTCAGCCAATCTGCATCCTCAGGTCTAAGAAGATTGAACAGGGGCAACTGTTGCACCCCAAAATTTGCCCTCCCATATTCTTCAAGAATTTGCAAAGAGCAAGCTTCAAAATTCCCCAAGGGTTGCACAGTTCAAGGGCCTCCTAACAGTCAAAATTAGGGTTTTGGTTCTGACAAAGAAAATGAAGTTTCCAAGGGCCCAATAAAGTCTCACATGCCTACAAACATGGTCAAGTATCCTCATACCAAGTTTCAAGACTTACAGCACAAAATTGCACAGTCAAAAACCCTAGTTGCACTACAGTCAACTGTAGGGGCAAAATGGTCATTTGACAGTCAAAAGTCCAAATTTTTGGTCAACATCTCATTTTGAAGCCACAAACATCATTTGATCAATGCTTGATCATGATTCTCAAAGCTTGGCTCAAAAAGTCTCAAGATGCAAAAGTTTCCATATTTGGATAGTTGAAAAAGTCAACTGTAACTTGACCAGGGCATAACTTTCACATGGATTATCAGAAAAATTCCATCCAAAGCTCATTGTGAAGATAAAGACATTTCCTACAACTCCTCTTCACACTTCAAGTCCAAGAAATGCTCTCACAAAAAGTTATCAATTTCAACATTATAGGTCATTTTCAAAAGTCAACAAAAAGGGACTTTAAGTCAAAGGCCATAACTTGAGATTGGTAAATCCAAATGACATGGGACCAAAGACATTGGTTATGGGACTCAAAGACCTTTCCAAAATGTCCAAGAACATGATCAAATCTTAAAAATTGAGCAAGTTATGCCTTGTGGAAGTTGGGAAAGTTTTGGGTATTTTGAAAAGTCAACATTGCTTCAAAAGTCTTAAAAATGCTAATGGGCCTCTTGTTCTTCCAAGAATCATTATCCAAGGCATGTGCACGACCATTTGGCCCAAAGGGAAGTTTTTCATCATTTTTATTTTATTTATTTGAATTTTAATTGCTAAATATTCATTTAATTAATTAAAATATATGAAAAATACTAAACCTAACTTTTTAAATCTTTTTGTGCATGGAATAGGCTTAAGATTTCGTGCATGACCAGATTTGGAAAGAATCCATGTGATTGAACATGATTTGGTAGCAAATATGCATGAAAAGATTGGAAAATTATGGCTTGAAAATCAAATATCCTCTCCATCAATTCAAGGATTCTTTGGACAAAAAAACCTACCCTAATCATTCACACATAAATACTGATGCAAACCCTAGTGTCCATGACCACAAAGCTGCGCTAGAAATCCATAACCAAACTTGAGTTTTTTGACAAAAATTCCAATACTGAAAACTAGGTTCTAGGGCGATTCAAGCCAAAATAATTGTTCCATTGGCTTGCTGAGACTTCAAGGAAGGAGTCTGAATCAAAATCATAGCTTGAAACATCAAGAATTGGTAGTTATAACTCAAACTGTTTTCAATAATATGCATATTCGTGTTTTGATTTTCAAGCATTCTCATGGCATTTTATTTATGGATTTATACTAATTGGATGATTCTGAAGCTAACCCTATAATTTGATTGAGTTTTTGTGCACTATTGGAGATTTCACCATTGATGCCAATTAGGGTTCTTCAAGTTTTAAATTAGGCGTTTCTTAATATTGTAAAATTGAGACACTTCAAGGCCATGGTTGAAATCAGCATGCTTGGACGAAAACAACACACCTCTCGCGCCTAATTTATATAGCCCCATGGCCTAGTCGCTATTTTTGAGAATGGCATATTTTGGGGGGGTTCAAAACCCCCGCTAACCTTTTTATATTTCAGGGTTCAACGAAGAAGAAAGGTAGGTGGCAAGCGATGGTTGGGTAGTTTGAATCCAACGCGCGTTTTTTATTTTTTCTATGTTATTAAACAATTTTTCATTATAATGTTTATGTGTCATATGATAAACAAAGTGTTCAGGTGGCTCAGCTGGCAGGCGTGTGATTGGTAACCTCCAGGACCTGGGTTTGATCCCAGGTCCCCATCCCTTTCCATGTTATTTTTCTAACAATGCTTCTATGTAATTTCCAAGCAAGCGTCCATCATACATCCACAATATCCAGCGCGCCACATGGCCTGTAACCATTATCCAAGGGACCAGATGTGAAGAACATGATGGACATGAGTCAACGCCTATGCACGCAAGCTGAGAAGTCAACAAGGCCAAAGGGTCATTGGGCCTAAAATGTTACAATTATACCTCTCAATTGGGGACAGAACCCCCCAAGGTATTGTATTTCTTCTCTTTTATTTATTTTATTTATTTCAATTATTGCTTTTTTTTAATTAATTCCTTTAATTTAATTATTTTCATAAAAATATAAAAAACAATAGAAAAATCAGAAAAGACAAAAAATTTAAAATATATTTATTTAATTAATATTTTTGTAAGTAAATATCCTTAATTAATTTGGCTTTTTAAATTAGGTTTAATTTTAGTATCTTTTTCTTAATAAATCAAAAATTTGTAGAATTAGGGTTTGTATCAATTTTTATCCTTTTTCTTTTCTTTTCACCATAATTAATTATTTATTTTTATAAATCAAATTGCATTAATTAAATTAGGTTTAATGGTAGATAATTTCCATATTTTCTTAATAAATAAAAGTTGTAGAATTAGGGTTAATTAGTTAATTTCATTTAATTCACATAAAAACCATAAATACAAAAAACTAAAAAATAATTTCTTTTTCCTTAATTGAATTAATTTGTAAATAATAATTTAATTTCATTAAAAAGGGTCCAACGCCCTCGCTTTCGATTATTAATTTGTTTCGCGCGTTTTATTTTATTTCTTATAATATTTATGTACCTCTCCCAAAGCCTTGTAAACTCAGACATTTCATATTTCTCGCACTTTATTTCTTTATTTTATGTCAAATCGGGTCCTGGATTTAATTTGGCGATGTGGACCCGCGTCTTTGTAATAGCTTAGGAACTTTCAATTTCCGCAACTTTTTAACTGTTAATAATGGCATGCAAGAATGAATGATAAAATAAAAACAAACGCGTAGATCACCCACGACATGAATAAGACAAAAATAAATGAACATGACACACGAATCACACACCACCCCTAGGGTACGCCTCACTGTTGCCTTGCCTCGAAAGGTGATCGTCGAGTAGAGGATGTCTTAGTAAGTCCTCATGATCCGGGAACCTGGCATGAGGGTAGCTTCTAAGGTGTCTTCCCATTGCTCTGGTGATCACCATGTCCCGAACCTCGAATTGACCCGAACACCTCCAACGGTGGTGCTACCTACCTCTCAATAGTGGGATGGCACTACTTTAAAGGACATTTACACAGACGAATTCCTTAGGGTAGGTAGGTTCTCGTAGATACTTGCTCTAAATTTCAAAACAAATTCAAAAATACTTTTCACACCAACACATTTTCAAAAAGCTTTCGAAAGCAAATTTTTCAAACACTCTTGAGGACCGATACAAGAGTCGAACTGGAATTTTCAAAGAAACTTTTTAAAACCCACAGTTGAAAAGCAAACAAACCATTTTTGAAAACATAAATGAGCAAGTATCTAAGAGCCCATGGATAACCATGGATAGAAATGGTGCTAACACCTTCCCTTTCTATAACCTACCTCCCGAACCGAGAGCAATCTCTTTAAGGAATTTTTCGGTGCTTTTGTCCTTTCCAATTGGAGAAAATAAAAGACGGTGGCGACTCTTGCTTCCGCGACATTTCGCGAACCAGCGTTAAACAGTCAGTTCCAGATCCACCGATCACATCAGGCAAAATAAATGGAAAGTAAGGGCATGGTTAGCTTCAGGGCAATGATGTCTACATTTTATCTTTACAAAATAACTATTAATGATGATTTTATGATAAGTTCAAATGGATATGTTCTGATGATCTGAATAGCTTCAGTGGACTACTAGGAAGCTAATGAAATGCTTAGTTTGAGCTGAGAGTGCTTGATTCTCCTTGGAGAAGTCAAGTTGCAGGTGACTGATTTTGGAAATGGAAGATGGTGATGGAGGTGTTACAGTTGTGTAAAATTGTCTTGTATGGGTTCTAAATGATGTATGGAAGCTTTGTAATTGATTTTAAGTGAGAACGCACGAGTGAAATGTGAGTTTGGAGTTTTTGGACAAAAGTGACAAACAATGGAGGGTTTGATGCAATTTTGAGTTTGAGGGAGTTTGGGGGATTTTCCATTCGTGTTTGGCTTGAAAAATAGTGCCTCTATTTATAGGCAAGAGGTTTGAGGGCTTGAAGTGATCAGATTCACAAGATCACGTGTTTTGGTTTTTTGACTTGTTTTTGAAGCAAGCTTGACAAACATTGTTCCAATGCATAATACAAACAAATCTAGAGTAGTTAAAGGCTTTAAACATGCTTATATGATCTTGTATGTTGAGTGACTTCTACAAAATCTTCTTGATGTTCTTGTTAGAGGCTTCCACTGCTCCATTCATCTTTGGTCGATACAGAGAAGAATTGTGGTGCTTAATCTTGAAATGCATGCAGAGTTCTGTGATCATAGTATTGTTAAGATTGGTGCCATTATCCGTGATAATCCTTTCAGGTATACCATACCGACATATGAGATTATTCTTAATAAAACGGGCCACAACATTCTTGGTAATAGAGGCAAACGATGTTTCTTCAACCCACTTCGTGAAATAATCAATAGCGACCAGGATGAAACAATGCCCATTAGACGCATTAGGCTTAATCTTTCTAATCATATCAATGCCCCACATTGCAAACGGAAAAGGAGAAGTCAAGATATTCATAGGAACCAGAGGCACATGAACTTTGTCAGCATAAATCTGACATTTGTCACAAGTTCTAGAATGACGACGGTAATCAGTTTTCATGGTCGGTCAATAATAACCCGCTCTTGGAATCTTCTTAGCCATCGTATGCTGAATGGAGTGAGTACAAAAGACCCCTTCATGCATATCTTCCAAAATCTTCTCAGCTTCCTTCTTGTCTACACAACGAAGCAGAGTCGAATCGTGATTGCGCTTGTACAAAATTATGTTACTCAGAAAGAACTTGGCTGAGAACCTCTGTAAGAATTTCTTATCATTAATAGACGACTCTTCAGGATACTCTTGATTCTCGAGGTATCTTTTCACTTCATGGTACCAAGGCTTTTCCTCTACTCCATCAGTATCAACTTCGTAGAAATGTGTCAGTACATCTAGTCTCTCAATAGTAATTCAAGGAGCTTCATTGTCCCATCTGACTTTTAACATAGACGACATGGTAGCTAATGCGTGTTCCAATTGATTCTCTTCTCGTGGAATGTGTTCAAAAGTGATTTCTTAGAAGTACAGAATTAATGTCAAACATTCTCTCGATAAGGAATAAGATTTGGATGCTTTACATCTCGTTCTCCCTTAATCTGACTGATTACTAGGGATGAGTCCCCATATACACTCAAGAATTTAATTCTCATTTTGATGGTAGCCATACCCATGATGCATGCTTCGTATTCCGCCATGTTGTTGATATAGTCAAAACATAATCTGGCAGTAAAGGGCGTATAGAAACCCCTAGGAGAGACAATCACAACACCAATTCCATTACCAAGCGCATTGGAAGCTCCATCAAAAACCATAGTCCATCTGAATCCAACCTCAAGTCCTTCATATGGTCCAGGTTCTTCATAATCAGTAACTAACATAACATTCTCATCCGGGAACTCAAAATTCATAGACTGATAGTCATCTATAGCTCGATGAGCCAAATGATCTGCCAATGCACTTCCTTTGATTACCTTCTGAGTAGTATACTGATTGTCGTATTTGGTCATGACCATTTTCCATCTTGTTATTCTTCCAGAGAGAGCGGGTTTCTCGAATATATATTTTATTGGGTCCATCTTAGAGATCAAAAAAGTAGTATGAGTCAACATATATTATCTTAGTCAGCGAGAAGCCCATGCCAAAATGCAACAAGTTTTCTTGAGCACTGAGTATCTTATTTCACAGTCGATAATTTTTTTGCTAAGGTAGTATATTGCATGCTCTTTTCGACCAGACTCGTCATGTTGCCCCAATACACACCCTATTGAGTTCTCTAACACCGTTAGGTACATGAACAAATGTCTTCCTTCAACTGGTGGCATCAAAATCGGAGGCTCTTGAAGATACTCTTTGATTTTGTCAAAGGCTATCTGACAATTGTCGTTCTACTTCACTATTTGATCTTTCTTTAGTAACTTGAAGATTGGCTTACAAGTAGCGGTCAGATGGGAAATAAGTATGGAAATATAGTTCAAACTTCCCAGGAAACCTCTGACTTCTTTTTCAGTATGGGTATCTAGAATTTCTTGAATAGATTTAACCATGGCGGGATTAACTTTAACACCTCTACCACTGACGACGAAAGATATGCAGATGAATAATGACAACCCTAACAAATACACCATTGTGCCTGGGGTAAGGCACAAGGCTTAAAGTTTATTGTTTAAATTACATAACCAAAAAAAAACTTGAAAGCAATAAAACATAAAATAGAATTTACTCCTGACTAAAGGAGATCGGTATAAATTCTTCGGTGTTCCAATTGTTTAGCCCATTGTCGGTAGTAGGGAAAATCCAGTTGTCTATGTCGTAGTCACCATTAGTGTCTTCCACAATGTTGACATGATTGTGTGTGAACTCCATTGTTGTTGATGTATAATAGCGGTCTCCAATAATTAGCATGAGCATGAAGGACAACCCTCTAAGCCTGAGAAGTGAAACCCAAACCAAACTTATTGGATTTGTAAGGAATATCAGGAAGCTGACCCCAAACAGTGCAACCACCTTCTTCAATCACAACCCTAGCGTCTTTCAGAGAAGCCATTTTTGATGGAGTCTTAGTGTTGTACCCCAAAATTTTCCCTCTCATTTTTAAAATATTTTCTCAAGCCTCTAAGGTTATGAAGTATTTAAGACTACTCAAGAATGATCAGATGAGTCCTCATTCTAAGCAGTTACCTATAACTAGGGTTTTGGTTTTCTCAGAGGAAATTGAGCTTCTAATGTCTCACATGAGTTTCATGGTTTCTCATATGGTTCAAATAATCCTCATGTCAAGTTTCAAGCCTTGCAGCATAAGTTTGCCCAGTCAATTAGCCAGATGATTGCGAATCAACTATATTGGGGAAAAAAGTCAATTGTGGTCAACATACAGTCAAACTTCAAGATTTTTGGTAAATATCAACACTTTGAAGTCACATTCACCATTTGACAAAGGGTTGATCATAACTCCTCAAAAAAACTCATAATTCATCAAAAGTCAAAAGTTTCTAAATTAGGGTTTTCTTTAGGAGAAGTCAATTGGACTTTGACTAAGCATAACTTTCACATACTTCATCAGATTTTTCTCAACTAAAGCCCATTTTGATGGAAATTCAATTCTCTACAACTTTGTATTTATAAGCTCAAGGACAAAAGATGCCTCATTTGAGAGATATGAGCCAAAACATTACATGCCATTTCAAAAGTCAACAAAAAGACACTTTTGTCAAAGCAATTTACATCAAGATAAAGTCTTCAAATGGAAAAATGACAACCATAGAGATTGTAGGAGACATCTTGAGGTTTCTAAAAAGTCCAATATCACCATATGATAAAAATTTAGCTAGTTATGAGTTGGACAAGTTGGGTAATTTTGTGAAATTGCATGAAATCTCAATTGAACAATTTTTGGGCTTTTGGACTAATGGGCCTAATTTTTTAAGTTCAAACGTGTTCATGAATATTAGGGGACCCCCAAAACCATTCTTATATTTTTTATGATTTTTATTTCTTTCATTTGAATTTTTATTCATTAAATGCAAATTAAATCAAATAAATAGTAAGTGAAGGTATAAGGCTTAGAAGGCTTTTGTTTCAAATGTTTTGGAGGCCCAAGGACATGCTGTAAATAATGTGAATTCATTGGTAAAGCAAATCTTCATGGTTGGAAAGATTTAAACTTATTTTTCAAACAAAATAAAAGATATAATTACAAGGTCCAAGCCCATTCTTATTGACCTAATCTCTTCCTATATATATGCCCATTATGTTCAGACAAAGGACAACAAAAAAACCTTGCAAGAGCACACCTCTAAATCTTAAATTTTTGTCAAACTAGGGAAAACATGAAACCCTATTTCCAGCCCTTCTCAAAGAAAACCAACCGTTCCAATCAATCCCTGAGGTGTTATAGGGTAAGACTTGATCGTTCTTGATGATTAAAAGTGCATGAAACAAGCATTCTAACATGGTTGTTTTGATTGAAACTAACCTTGCTAATGTGTTCCTGAGATGTAATAGAACAGGTCTGAACCATTGCATGAGTTCCATGATGCCATAATCATGCATCACCATGTTTATGGCGTTTTGGATTATTTTGATTATATCTCATTGTGAAGGACGTTTTAGCCAAAACTAAGGCCACCAATGAGTTCGCAGCCCTCAAATTAGGGGTGTAGGGTTCTAATTAATCACTAGCACGCTTTGCTTTCTAGGTTTGGAAAACGTAATCACTGGAGAAGACGACCGGAGCTAGGGATTTTGCGCTTCTCCGGTCCATCTATATTGTTTCATATTATATTTATTTTGTTTTGTTTTATTAAAGGATGAAACCGCCACCGCGTGCTAAGTCATTGATTTATAAGGGTGTGGGTTTGATCCCTTCCTTTTGCAACTTTTTGCTATTTTTTTCAAATTTCTGTAGGTTTCAAATATAATATACGATTTTTGTTCTCTATCACCAACAACCGCTTGGCCTGGTGGCAAGCTATGCAACTGTGAAGCAAGAGGGTGTGGGTTCAACACCCACCCCATGCATTTTGCCTTTTTCTTGGTTTTTAACCATTTCCTTGATTTTTCTTCCCCTAACCCTAATTTCTTTTTAACTAACCATTAACCTAATATTTTCTTAACACTCACAAATTAGGTTTAGGTTTTTTTAATTAATATTTAGTTAATTCATTAATTAATTAACCATTATTTTTTTCAATACTAAAATAATTAGAATTTTAGTATTTGATTAATTATAAACTCAAACTTTTTTCACAAAAAAACACAAAAAAAAATCAAACTTATTTTTTCTATTTTTCTTATTTCTTTTCCATCATTTATTTATATTCATAGATCAATTGTATATGTTGCAACTAACGATGTAATAGCGTAATAGTTTTAGGGTTTACTTTCCCGTATTTTTTTACTTATGTAACTGCCCCGAAGCCTTGTAATAACTTAGGTTTAGATTTCGCACTTTACTTTTCCTACTATATTTTATAATGCTAGTAACTAGGGTTTGTATGGCAAGATTAAAAACAATTGTAGCAAAACCCTAATTTTCAAGACTAAATAACTGAAACTAACACACTTTGCACACTCGAACCTCTAGGATAACCTCTCTTTGTTGCCTTCGGAAACAAGGTCATGTCCCTCGAAAGTAGGGACACTATAGAAAAAGTCCCCTCGAATAAAGATCATAGTCCCTTGATGACCCTTCGATGTTGCTTACGAAAAATTATCTAGTCCCTCCGATAAATTGCTAAAGTATCTCTATATGTTGCCTTCGATGACCCTATTCCTATCCCTTCACATCCAATAGATGGGATTACCTACCAATTAATGGTATGGATAATACTATCTCTAAAGGAGAAGGAAAAATAATAAGAACGACCTTGAGTGGGTAAGGAAATTTTAATCGCTTGCTCACAATCTTTTCAAAAAATAAACATTTTTTCATATATCACTTTCAAACAAATATTTTCAAAACACTTTGTACGCATTCTTGAGGACTGATACAAGAATCATTACAAAGTCTTCCTTACATTTGAATTTCAAAATATTTTCAAAACAATCACACACACAAAGCAAGTTTTCAAATTGAGCTAGCAATTAAGAGCTCGTAGATAACTACGGATGAAAAGGGTGCTAACACCTTCCCTTTTCATAACTTACCCCCCAAACTCAAAATCTGTCAAGGTCTTTCCTGTTCGTTTTACCCTTTCATTATTGGATAAAATAAAAGTCGGTGGCGACTCTAGCTATTGGCACATTTTGGATAAAACCAAAAGAAGTCATTTCTCCCACCGTATTACAAAACTGGCGACTCTGCTAGGGAGATACTTAAAAAAGATGGGTTACCTTAGAGTTAGATCACTTTCAATTGCTTTCTTTGTTTGCTTTGTTTGCTTTAAATTTAAGGGTTTCTTGGGTTTATTACTTGTAAGATCCTACACCCGGATCTAGAGATGCCTTAGGTAAGCATCAATAGATTATGAAAAATGTACAACATAAACATATATGGTTGAAGTGATAGCTATAGTTAGTGCGACACTTTGGATTATACTAATGTTCCTTGAGTCACTCGGGGATAAGATTAGGCTTCCGCGTGGTGTCATTAGCACTAACTAACTTTTAGAACCTTAATTGACCCATTTTGACTACTAGAAGGTAGTGAGATAGCCGAATATGGTGCACTCCAAGGTTTGTTGATACTCAATGCTACACTCATTGATATTCGACTCGCGAGATGTTTTGGTGGTAGGTCAGTTGTTGTACTAAAATAAAACCTTCGATAAAGATCCTTGATATTAGATCCCTAGAATCTGATTACTATTTTAGGACAGGTTGAGCCAACTTAACTTCAATAGAGAAGGGAACTTACATATGGACCTCATGAAAGCCTTTAAACCTAAGGCTCTTGTGTGATATTTTTTGTGTTTGCTGCTTGTTTAAACATAAACATAACGCCATGACATCATAACGTATGACATGGCATTCTTACTAACCATTTCAAGGATCTTAGGGATCTTTGGTGTAGGATTATCATGAGCCAGACTGCTAGCAAGGTGCAAGATGATTAATTTTCCTCTAACCAGATGCCTTCAAAGATCAAAGTATGTTCTCTTGAGTCATAGGATAGGATCCACTTGATATGGTGAACTTGGTTCTTATAGAAGGACATCTAAAAATAAAGACCCAAAGTTCCACAAGTCAAAGCTGCGACCAGATTCATTTTGAAATTATTTTTATTCCATAAGATACTTGAAAACATGACATTTGCATCTACATATCATGCACTTCATTATATAGCAGGTACTCCAAATATAGGCTTTCTCATCTTCTTGTTGTTTATTTCAGCATAAAAATGGATCTTGAACAAATAGTCAAAGACCTGTAAGCTCATAATGCCCAATTTCAGCAGATGTTCCTGAACTTAGCCAAGGGATAGGAAAAATTTAAGGTACTTGTTACCAGTGAGAAAAAGAAGAAGACAAAGAAACCAATTGGTATTCTTAACATGGGGAGAAGGTTCAAAGGTCCTATCAATCAAGCTCAAGATCTTAACATCCCATCTGATGAAGATGAAAAACAGGATGAAGACAATAAAAGTGTGAAGACTGAAAGAAGCAATCCTAGTTCTAACAGATGTCCTGATAAAGAGGAAGATGATTACTTGGATGAACAATATCCTCTACTGATGAAAAGTATAAGCTGTTGGAAGAGCGTCTAGGAGCTATGGAGATCTAGAAAGTGCCTAGGTTGAACTTTGATGATTTAGGTCTGGTCTCAAGAGTTGTTATTCCTCCTAAGTTCAAGACTCAAAATTTTTCCAAGTATGATGGAATTTCTTGTCCAAAGTTTCAATTGAGGTCTTATGTTCGGAAAATTCAACCACATATTGCTAACAAGAAATTATGGTTGCATTTCTTTTAAGAGAGTTTGTCTGGGACACAACTGCAATGGTACTATCAACTTAAAGGTGACAATATTCACACTTGGAAAGATATGGTTGCCGACTTCTACAAACAATATCAATACAATTTTGATCTGGAACTAACCTGCATGCAATTGCAGAGTATGTCCATAAGCTCTAATGAAGGATTTAAATAGTATGCCAAGAAGTGGAGAGATCTTACGAGCAGAGTCCAACCTCCTTTGACCGATAGAGTGTTGGTTGACATGTTCATGAGCATACTAGAAGGTCCTTTCTATAATCATCTGCTAGGAATTTCTTCGGCTGGTTTTACTGAAGTGATTTTGACAAGGGAACGTGTGGAAAATGGAATCAGAAGCGGAAAAGTCCAAGTGTTTGCATCTTCATATGCTGTGAAAAAGCCTTATAATGGCAAGAGGGAACCCAATTTTGTGTACAACCAGAAGGGTTATAATAAGAGCAATCATAACCAATCTGTGAGGGCAGTACCGATCTCTAATCCTGAGCTGATGCAACAATAATAAAAGAATTAGCGTAGGCAGGAGGCATCTAGGAGACAATTTACAAAGATCAATATGCCATTGGCGCAAGTGTTGCAACACATGTTGAAGGAAGGGTTGGTTACATTGAGAGAGCCTCTGCAGAATCCCAACACTTCTTCTCCCTGCTACAATCCCAATGCAAGGTGTGCATACCACTCTGATAGCCTCGGGCACGACACTAGTAATTATTGGGCTCTAAAGAATAAGATCCAAGACATGATTGATGCCACGGAAATTAAATTTGATCCTCCTGAGACCCCTAATGTGATTACTGCGACTATGCCTAATCATGACAAGGGTGTTAATGCTATTGAATATGTTGCTTATATTTCTACTATGAATAATTTGTCTACTCCTCTGATGATTATGAAGGAGAAACTGTTGCAAGATAGTTTATTTCCAGGTTATGCTGAAGACTGCTACTACTGTGCATCCTAATCTAATGGTTGTTCATTACTGAAAGAAGGTATTTAGTGTTTGATGGATGATCGTGAGATCCTATTTGAGAAAATTCCTTTTGAGAAACATCCTTTTATGGAGAGTACATCCCAAGACCTGAATCTTGAAGACATATCTATAATTTCAGATACTCCTGTAAGGATCACTTCTAAGGGTCATGTGAAGATTACTGTCAAACCTAGAGTTTCTCCTCTGATTATCACTGCACTTGGGCCAATTCCATATTCTTCTAATAAGGCTATCCCTTAGAATTATGAAGCTAATGTCTACTACCGTGGAGTCAAGCAGGAACCATTGACTGTTGAAGAGGAAAATGTTGAAGTTACTAATCTCGATGTTGGCAACATTTCTGGGACAAGTAAGGTTACCAGAAGTGGAAGGGTTTTTTCTCCAGAGATATTTTCGAAGACTATTACTACATCGGTTCGTATCACTACTACTACTGAAACCCGAGGCAAAGAACGTATGAATGACGCTGCCCAAACTAAGGCACCAAAAGAAGTTACTATTGAAGACCCCTCCAAGTAAGAGATGGAGGAAATATTAAAGATTATACGAAAGAGCGACTACAAAATTTTTGAACAGTTAGGGAAGACTCCCTCCAAAATATCAATGTTATCCCTACTATTATGCTCCAAAGCTCATGCTCAGGATTTGGTGAATGTTTTGAAATATGCTCATGTAACGCAAGAAATCTCTGTTGATCAATTCGATAATTATATTGCTAGCCTAACGACTGATAATTGTCTAGGCTTTTCTGACGTAGACCTAACTTCCGCAAGAAGGAATCATAATAAGGCTCTCCATGTCCTTATTGAGTGTAGGGGCACTACCTTATCACATGTATTGGTAGACACGGGTTCCTCATTGAATGTATTGCCAAAAGCTGCTTTAGATAAACTTGACTATGAAGAGATTGTTCCAAAACCCAGTGACATCGTGGTAAGAAATTTTGGTGGTTCGAAGAGAACATTGCATGGAGAGGTTGATCTTCCAATCAAAGTGGCTTCCTAGGTCTTAGAATTTACTTTCTAAGTGGGACACCCTTCGATACATGGGGCAGGTGCTATTACTTCTTCCTTACACAAGAAGATGAAATATCCTGTGAAGGGGAAGATCTTAACAATTTTCAGCGAAGAAGAATATATGGTGAGCCGTTTTAATTCTTTCAAGTATGTCGAAGTGGATGGTGAATTCGTCGAGACTCCTTTCCAGACATTTGAAGTTGTTTCTCAGACAACCTCAGTTAATAAAGCTGCTTCTTCTGTTCCTAAGACTCCATCAAAAATGGCTTCTTTGAAAGACGCCAGGGTTGTGGTTGAAGAAGATGGTTTCACTATTTGGAGTCAGCTTCTCGATATTCCTTACAAATCCGACAAGTTTGGTTTAGGTTTCACTTCTCAAGCTCAGAGGGTTGTCCGTCGTGCTCGTGCTAACTCTTGGAGACCGCCTCTCCGTATCAACAATAATGGAGTTCACGACAATCATGTAACGTTGTGGAAGACATTGATGATGACTACGATGTAGACAATTGGATCTTCCCTACTGCTAGAAACGAGCTCTACAATTGGATGGTTGAAGACTTTATACAATCTTATTTAGTTAGGAGTAAATTCTATTTTATGTTTTCTTACTTTTAAGTTTTTGGTTATGTAATTTAAATTATAAACTTTAATCCTTGTGCCTTACCCGGGACACAACAGTCCATTTGTTAAGGTTGTCATTATTCATTATCATATTTTCATTTAATAAATCATTGGGCGTTTGCATTCATGTTTTGCGCTCTTTGTGTTTCTTTTACTTAGTTTCTTTCAAAATAGATATGTGTTCTTACACACACTCACACAACAAATTACATATCCATATTAACCCTGGATTCCATTGATAACAATTCTGCTATTGCCAATTATGACTTCGAAAATCCTATCTACCAAGCCGAGGACGAAGGTAAGGAAAATTGTGAAATACCTGGATAGCTTGCTAGGCTATTAATGCAAGAATAAAGATCCATACGACCACATGAAGAGCCAATCGAGGTTATGAGCTTGGGTACTGAAGAAGACATGAAAGAAATCAAGATATATGTGAACCTAGAAGACAATGTCAAAAAGAGCTTAATCCAGATGTTGCGTGACTATGTTGAGATATTTGCATGGCCATATGAAGACATTCCAGGGCTTAATACTGATATTGTGGTTCACCGTCTATCGATGAAGGAAGGTTGACTCCCTATAAAACAGAAAATTCATTGTATGCGTCCTGAAATATCAGGAAAGATCAAGGCTGAGGTTATGAAGAAATTCAATGCAGGTTTCTTAATTGTTACGTCCTATCCTCTGTGGGTTGAAAATATGGTGCTAATACCTAAGAATAATGGTAAGGTGCATATGTGTTTAGACTACAGGGATTTTAATAGGGCGAGCCCTAAAGATGACTTTCTACTTCCACATATTGACGTTCTGGTTAACAACACCGCTCAATACAAAGTATTTTTATTTCATGGACGGTTTCTATGGATATAATAAAATCAAGATGGAACCCAAAGAAATGGAGAAGACTACTTTTTCCATACACTAGGGAACTTTTTGTTACAAAATTATGCCTATTGGGTTAAAGAACGTTGGTGCAACATATCAGCGTGCTATGGTAGCTTTCTTCCATGATATGATCCATCATGAGATAAATTTTTATGTAGATAACATAATAGCCATGTCCCAGACCAAAGATGAACATCTCGACCATCTGCACAAGTTGTTTGAGGGATTGAAGAAATACAAGCTGAGATTGAATCCAAACAAGTGCACATTTGGGGTAAGATCCGGTAAACTCCTAGGTTTCGTTGTCAGTGGTAAAGGTATTGAAGTTGATCCTGCCAAGGTTAAAGCCAATTAAGAAATGCCAGCTCCTCGTACTAAGAAGGAAGTCAAAGGTTTCCTAGGATGATTTATCTACATTGCAAGATTTATTTCCCATTTGACTGCTACTTGTGAGGCAATCTTCAAGTTACTAAAGAAATATCAAGTAGTGAAGTGGAACAATGATTGTCAAATAGACTTCGAGAAAATCAAAGAATATCTTCAGAAACCTCCAATTTTTATGCCACCAGTTAAAGGAATACCTTTTATCATGTACCTAACAGTGTTAGAGAACTCAATGGGGTGTGTATTGGGGAAACATGACGAGTCTTGTTGAAAAGAGCATGCAATATACTACCTTATAAAAAAGTATACCGACTGTGAAACAAGATAGTCACTGCTCGAGAAACCATATTGCACTTTGGCATGGGCTGCTCGCTGACTAAGACAATATATGTTGACTCATACTACTTTGTTAATCTCTAAGATGGATCCAATAAAATACACATTTGAGAAGTCCTCTCTCTCCGGAAGAATAGCAAGATGGAAAATGGTCTTGACAGAAAACGACTTTCAGTCTACTACTCAGAAGGCAATCAAAGGAACTGTACATGTAGATCATTTGGCTCATCAAGCGGTAGATGACTATTAGTTTATGAACTTTGAGTTCCCGGATGAGAATATTATGCTACTTACAGGTTATGAAGAACCTAGACGTATGAAGGACCTGAATCAGGATCCCGATGGACTATGGTTTTTTATGGAGCTTCCAACGTACTTGGTAATGGAATTGGTGTTGTGATTGTCTCTTCCACGGTTTTCCATACACCCTTCACCACCAGATTATGTTTTGACTATACCAACAACATGGCAGAATATGAAGCATGCATCATGGGTATCAAAGCTTCCATCGATATGAGGATTAAATTCTTGAATGTATATGGGGACTCAGCCCTAGTAATCAATCAGATTACGTGAGAGTGGGATACGAAGCATCAAAATCTCATTCCTTATCGAGAGCATGTGTTGACATTAATCCCATACTTCAAAGAAAACACTTTTGAACACATTCCACGAGAAGAGAATTAATTTTCAAACGCATTAGCTACCATGTCGTCTATGTTCAAATATAGATGGGATAATGAAGCTCCTCAAATCATCATTGAGAGATTACACGAACCGACTAATTGCTACGAAGTTGATACTGACGGAGTATAGGATAAGCCTTGGTACTACGAAGTAAAAAAATAACTCGAGACTCAAGAGTATCCTGAAGGGGAATCTATTAATGATAAGAAATTCTTACGGAGGTTGTTGTACCCCAAAATTTTCCCTCCCATATGTCTCAATACATTTCATGTGAGGTCCTCAAATTGCTCAAGGAAGTCCAAGGGTTGACCAGACAAACTCTCTCCTAAGGCAGTCTACCACAAATTACGGTTTCATTTTGCATCAAGATGTTTGAGTACAAAGGATCCAAAATTCTCAACATTGTCCTAATATGTTCTCAAGATCAACCATGTCAAGTTTGAAGCCTTACAGAGGAAGTTTGCTCAGTCAATTGCTCAAAGGCTTGAAAATCGACTGTGCTAGGGCAAAAGTCAACTATGGCCCACAAATAGTCAGACTTCAAGATTTTTGGTCAAAATTCTCATTTTGAAGTATTATTCATCATTTGATCAAGGGTTGGTCATGATTCCTCAAGGATTGCTCACAATTCATCAAAACCCAAAAGTTGCTAAATTAGGGTTTTACAGAAAAAGTCAACCCAACTTTGACCAAGCATAACTTTCTCATACCTTATCAAAAATGACCCATTCAAAGATCATTTTTAAGAGGATGCAATTCCCTACAATACATAAGGATTAAGTGCAAACCAAAAACAAGAGGTTGGAGGCGTGCAAAAGAAAGAACAAATCTCAAAAATTCAAGAAAAAGTTGCAAACTGATTTCCAAGTTTCAGGCCATCTCAAGCCATTCTAATCAATCCAATCAATTGCTGGACTCCCCGAGATCGTGTTTCAATCACTAGCAAGCTCCCCCACACCTTAAAACACCATGTAAGAGTCACACGGTTTGCATATTTTCTTGAAATCGAATACATTACTTCTGGCATATTTAGCATGATTAATTGATATATTCATAATCCTTGAGATGTTTGCAAGCTAATGGTTATATCCAATTGTATTTTTATTGACTGTACAGCAAAGTGCCATGGCTAGGGTTTTTTCTTCGTTTTTAGGGATTTACTGTACAAGAACAATTGGCTATTAATAATGGTACCATGATACTCGTGAGGTTGCAACGAGTTGATTGGTACCATTGGTTTTCATTTATCATGCTTGTATGAGATTTTGGAAATACACAGGGTTATACCTACACTCAGTGTCTATAGGTAAATGTCATGAAACTTACAGCGACGGTGGGAGGAAGAAGATGGTTATGTGGCGCTCCTTGGCTGGCCAGTTTGAACTTCGCGCGTTTAAAAGTTTAGCTTTTTGTTTTTATCATATAATGTTTGTTTATTATTATTTGTACAACTAAACATTCTGGCTCAGTTGGCAGCGTGGCAAGGGAATAATGCTCAAGGACATGGGTTCGATCCCCAGGTCCCAACATTTGCTTCATATTGTTTTTCTTTGCATAATCAGGTGTGCTAGTATCCCACGAGTCTACCATGCATCATCAGCATCCAACCATCAGATCATCAAGGTTGCAGATCCAAGGTTCATCCCTTGAAGGCCCACCATACGCCTGAGTCAAGCATGATTATGGGATTGTGAAAGGTCAAACAGGCCAAGAGCTTATTGGGCACAGATTTGCAAACGGCACCCCCTTGCTAAAACAACATCAGGCCCATTCTTTTTTTTCTTTTCTTTAATATTCTTTTACTTATTTAATTTGTTTAATTATTTTCTAACACAATTAATTTCTTTTTTTCAAAAAAATCATAAAATCAAGTTTCACAAAATTTAGAATTAGGTTTTTTTTTATTTTATCAAACTTAATTTAATGTTAGTTTAATTTAATTTAGGGTAATTCTAACATTTTATATAATTAAAATCAATTAAAAAATTAGGTTTAACTTGTGATTTAATTCATATTCTTTCTCAAATAAAATAAAAAATACAAAAATAGGTTAATTTAATTATTTTTCTTAACTTTAAGTTAATTAGTAATTAGGTTTTTATTTTATTTTATTCAATTAAACTTTATTTTCTCAAAATAGCACAAAAACCACAAAAATGATTTTTATTTTAGATTACAATTAGGTGGTTGGGGTCAAAACCCTAAATCTCTCGTTTTCGATTCATCGCGCGCATTTATTATTTTTGCAATATTAATGTAACTGCTCACGGTATGTAATAGTTTAACCTAGGGTTTTCCTTTCCTTTTATTTATCGTCTTTTACGGGTTTTTTTTGGCTATGTAATTAATCCCTACCCCGAAGCCTTGTAATAGCGTAGGTTTATTTTCTCGCATTTTAATTTCCGCAAATATTAACTATTT
Organism: Vicia faba; assembly: GCA_948472305.1. NCBI lineage: Eukaryota > Viridiplantae > Streptophyta > Magnoliopsida > Fabales > Fabaceae > Vicia > Vicia faba. The sequence continues at coordinate 1,356,679,551 of OX451735.1, forward strand.
AGATGTATGTTAATAGGATTGTATGACAAGATTGCATGATAATTTAAAATGGCTAGAAAACCCTAATGTGCAAAGAAAATAACTGAAATCAAATCACTTGCACATGCCCACTCTTAGGGTATACTCTCACTTTGGTTGCCTTCGATAAACGGTCATTAAGTATAGGGTGTCTTAGTGGTTTCCCTCCTGTCTAACAAAGATCAAAAGTCCCGTTCGGAAATGTTGCCTCGAATATGATCTTAAGACTCTAGGGTTATTACTTAGACGTCCTAACATTGCTTTAGTAATCGTACGTCTCTTTCGAATTGACCCTTACAATTCCAATGACGGTGCTACCTATTTCTCAATAGTGGGATAGCGCTGTCTAAAGGAAACAAGAACAAAAACGATCATTTTTCGAGTAGGTAGATGCTAGTAGATACTTTCTCAAAACAAACTTTTTCACACTTACACTTTCCAAACAAAGTTTTCAAAAACAACTTCGTAACACTCTTGAGGACAGAAATAAGGGTTAAAACGAAGTAAAACAAAACTTTTCAAAACAAACACACACAAGAAATTTTTAAAAGATGAGCAAGTACCTAAGAGCCCATGGAAAACCATGGATAAAAAGGGTGTTAATACCTTCCCTTTCTATAATCTACCCCCCGTACTCAAAATCTCAAAAAAGGATTTTTTTTTTTCTGTGCTTTTTTTCCCTTTCCGGTTGGATAAAATAAAAGTCGGTGGCGACTCATGTTTACCGCGACATTTTTCGAATAAAAACGTTTGATACGGTGGCAGAACCGACTGTTTTGGAAATGTTGGTTTGCATTTTGCGTTTGTGTTTGGAAAATGTCACGGTAAGCAAGAGTCGCCACCGAATTTTTATTTTATTTAACTGGAAAGGGAAAAAGCACAGAAAAATTCCTTTTTTCGAGATTTTGAGTACGGGGGTAGATTATAGAAAGGGAAGGTGTTAGCACCCTTTCCATCCATGGTTTTCCATGGGCTCTTAGGTACTTGCTCATCTTTTTAAAAAAATTGCTTGTGTGTGTTTGTTTTGAAAAGTTTTGTTTTACTTCGTTTTAACCCTTGTTTCTGTCCTCAAGAGTGTTACGAAGTGTTTTTGAAAACTTTGTTTGAAAAGTGTTTGGTGTGAAAAATTTTGATTTGAGCAAGTATCTACTAGTATCTACCTACTCGAAAAAGAATCGTTTTTGTTCTTGTTTCCTTTAGACAACGCTATCCCACTATTGAGAAATAGGTAGCACCGTTGTTGGAATTGTAAGGGTAAATTCGAGAGGGACGTACGATCACTAAAGCAATGTTAGGACGTCTTAGTAATAACCCTAGAGTCTTAAGATCATATTCGAGGCAACATTTCCGAACGGGACTTTTGATCTTTGTTAGACAAGAAGGCAACCACTAAGACACCCTAAACTTAATGACCGTTTACCGAAGGCAACCGAAGTGAAAGTATACCCTAGGAGTGCGCATGTGCGAGTGATTTCATTTCAAGTTATTATCTTTGCACATTAGGGTTTTCTAGCCATTTTAAATTAACATGCAATCTTGTCATACAATCCTATTAACATACATCTAACAGTTAATATTTGCAAGAATTAAAATGCGAGAAATAAAACCTACGCTATTACAAGGCTTCGGGGTATGGATTAATTACATAGCCAAAATTACCCGTAAAAACAATAAATAAAGAAAATCCTAATTAAGCTATTACATACCGTAAGCAGTTACATTAATATTGCAAAAATAGTAAACGCGCGCGATGAATCGAAAACGAGAGATTTAGGGTTTTAACCCTAACTACCTAATTGAAATTTTAAAAGAAAAATCATTTTTATGGTTTTTGTATTAATTTGAGAAAAATAAATTTCAATTGAATAAATAAAAAAAACCTAATTACTAATTAATTTTAAATTTAAGAAAAATAATTAAATCAACCTATTTTTGTATTTTTTATTTTGGGAAAGAAATAAAAATTAAATCAAGCTAACCCTAATTTTTCTAATTGATTTTAAATATAAAAAAGAAAGTTAGAATTACCCTAAATTAAATTAAACTAACATTAAATTAAATTTGATAAAAAAAATCTAAATCTAAATTTGTGAAACTTGACATTATGATTTTTGTAAAAAAAGAAATTAATTTTGTTAAAAAAATAATTAAGTAAATTAAATAAATAAAAGGAAATAATAATAATAATAATAATAATAATAATAATAATAATGGGCCTAGTTTCTTAGCAAGAAGGGGGGTGCTGTTTGCACTTTTCTGGGCCCAGATGCTGATGGCCCTTTTGACTTTTCCAATCCCATGCATGCGCTTGACTCATGCACATGGTGGACCTTCATTGGGAAGGCCATAGATCTGGCTCGTTGGTGATTTGGATGATTGGATGCTGAGGATGTATGTTGGACTCATGGGGTACTTGCACGCCTGATTATGCAAAGAAAAACAATATAAGGCAAATATTGGGACCTGGGGATCGAACCCAGGCCCTTAGGCGTTCTCACACTGCATGCTGACCAACTGAGCTGGCTTGGTTATTTGTACAAGTAATAACAAACAAGCATTTTATGGTAAAAACAAAATAATAATTCTTAAACGCGCGAAATTTGAATTGGCTAGTCATGAAGCGCCACGCCATCATCTTCCTCGTTGCCTCCGTCGTTTTAGACAAAAGACATTTACCTACGGACATCAGGCGTAGGTATAACCCTGTGCATCTCCAAAATCATGTGTAAGCATGATAAATCACGACCAATGGTACCAATCAACTCGTTGCAACCTCATGAGCATCATGGTACCATTATCCATGCCTAATTGTTCCTGTACACAAAACCCCTAAAAACGAAACTAGAACCCTAGCCATGGCAACTTGTTGTATGGTCAATAAAAATACAATTGGATATAACCATTAGCTTGCAAACATCTCAAGGATTAAGAATGTATCAATGAATCATGCTAAATGTTCCAGAATTGAGATATTCGAATTCAAGAAAAGGGATGAACCGTATGAAACTTACAATGCAATTCTGGGTGTGAGGAAGCTTGCTAGTGGTCGAATCTTGATCCTTGGATGTCCAGCAAGCGATTGGTGTGATTGGAATGGCTTGAGAGGGCCTGAAACCTGAAAATCAGTTTACACTTTTTCTTGGATTTTTTTCAACTTGCTCTCTCTCTCTTGCACGCCTCCAACCTCCTTGTTTTTGATCTGTAATTGTTCCTTATGTATCCAAGAATGAATTAGGGTTGCCATTTGTTTCAAATCTTCTACAATTATGAATATTGATTCATGATTTGATCCTTGTACACAATCTTTCCAAATCAAGAAAAATGCAATCTTTTTGTGTCCATATGAGTCTTGCACGATTTGATCTCACTTCCAGCTGTGTATTGGACCTAATCATGCACAAAATCTCGAGATTTAATTAGTTTTTGATATTTTCATTATTTTATTTTGATTTTATTTGATTTAAATGAAATAAAATCAAAATAAATGACAAAAATAAAAGAATGACAAGTGGAAGGGCTCAAGGGTCGTGGGTCACATTACAAACTCAGTGCAAGCATAAAAAGTTGGGCACATTTAGCAAAAAATGCAATTTTGGCCACATTTGACTTTTGGCAATTTTGCAAAAAAGGTCAACTTTACCAATGCATAACTCTTTCAATTTTGACCCTAGAGAGGTTTTCTTGGACTTTTTAGAAAGCTTAAGATGTCCTCTAAGCAACCCGTTTGGTCTCATATCAATTGAGTCTTCCATGTTCATGTATGAAGCTTTGACATAAAAGGTGTTTTTGTTGACTTTCCAAAATGACCCATAATGTCCAAATTTATATCTTTTTGTGAGTGCATATTTTGAACTTGGGAGCTGAAGATGAATTGTATGGAATCAAATCCTCTTCAAAATCATATTTGGATGGGTCATTTTTGATAAAGTATGAGAAAGGTATGCTTGGTCAAAGTTGGGTTGACTTTTCCTACAAAACCCTAATTTAGCAACTTTTGGGTTTTGATGAATTGTGAGAAATCCTTGAGGAATAATGATCAACCCTTGATCAAATGATGAATAATACTTCAAAATGAGGATGTTGACCAAAAATATTGAAGTTTGACTGCATGTGGGCCATAGTTGACCTTTGCCCTAGCATAGTCGATTTTCAGGCCTTTGAGCAATTGACTGAGCAAACTTCCCCTGCAAGGCTTGAAACTTGACATGGATGATCTTGAGAACATATTAGGACAATGGTGAGAACTTGGGATACTTTGGACTCAAACATCTTGATGCAAAATGAAACCCTAATTTGAGGTAGGCTGCCTTAGGAGAGAGTTTGTCTGGTCAACTCTTGGACTTCCTTGAGCAATTTGAGGACCTTACTTGACATGTATTGAGAAATACGGGAGGGAAAATTTTGGGGTACAACAGCTGCCCCTGTTCAATCTTCTTAAACTTGAGGATGTAGATTGTCTTGTCTGCCTTTCGTGATCCGAAGGTGGAAGATGATTGAACACTAGAGTGCCCATAAATTTGCACTCGCATGAAGTGGTACTTGTATTGCGATATCGGGAATGGGCTTATAGATGCCATTTGGAAGTCAATGACGAAAGATGGGCTTAAAGATGCCATCAGAATAAGTGTCAATCGTATAAGAGATTCCTTTTGCGAGAGCCCGTACACCTGTTGTCGAGGAGGACTTCGCTGGGGAATGCTGGTCTCTGTCTTGGGAGAAATAGAATTTTAGGAGCTTCGGTTATCCGTTATTCTACTGGGGAATCATCTCTTAGTCGAGGAGGTGAAAATGAACTGCTATCCGGTCGTGTCCCAGGCTTTACAGTGATTTGCTAAGAAAAATAAGATTGACTTCTATCTGGTCGTGCTCCAGGCTTTACAATGACTTACTGAGGAAAATAAGACCGACTACTATTTGGTCGTGCTCCAGGCTTTACAGTGACTTACTAGGGAGATGATATTAGACTTGCGATCTGGTCTTAATCCAGGCTTTGCAATTTCTCAATTCTTATCTCATCGTGCTCCAGGCTTCAGAAGGAATCAAGTGGTTATCCGGTCGCACCCGGGCTTCAAATTGAATTTAAGGCATACTAATATCCGGTCGATTTCCGGGCTTCATAGTAATTGGCCGAGTAAACTGCTATTTGGTCAAATTCCAAGCTTCACAGTACCTTATATTGTTATATGGTCGTGTCCCAGGCTTCAGTGTCTTTTATCGTTATTTGGTCGTGATCCAGTCTTCACAACGTCTTATACCATTATCTGGTCGATTCCAGGCTTCATGGTATCTTGCATTACTATCTGGTCGATTTCCAGGCTTCACAAAAACTTGCTGAGGGTTAAGTTGTTTTTCGGTCGATTTCCGGGCTTTATAACTTGTATTTAAGATATATCACTATCCGGTCGATTCCAGGCTTTGTAGTATTTCAGAGAAATCAAGATATTAACCGGTCGATTTCTGGGCTTCATAGCTTGAACTGGAATAGAAATCTTAGTATCGATTTGACTAAACCAGAGAAAACTTGTGAGAACTTGATGGTGTCTTTCCCTGAAAGGTAAAGAGTTAGTCGTATGTAATGTCATGATGTATGAAATGTATTGAGTAATGATGTTCTCAAAATAAATGAGATTATGTTGTATGATGCATATGCGTATGCCATGATGTATGGATATGCAATGTTCTTGTGATATTCTCTGGCTGGGGAGAATAAATATCGGGATGCTGTTGGAGAGTATAAGGAGGTGAGTTCTTCGTTCTCGCTGGGGATAGTGATTGAAGATGATTAACTGGAGACTTGCGTCTGTTCTACTTGAGAACATTCCTCTGGGAGAAACTCTGTTTGAGAATAACCTTGTGGGAGACTGACTCTGCAGGGAAGAGAGATACTTTGTTGGACGATTTGCCGATTTGGAGAAACCACTCAGTTGGGGATGAATTACCGTTGCTGGTGATAATGAACTCTGTCGGGGATTGAATTTTGCTGACTCATTCGCGATTATGAACCTCGGCTGGAGAGAGCTAACACCACCGTCTTTTCCTACTCTACAGGGAGCGTATGTACCTTTAGTTATATTCTCGAGCTGGCTCTATCCCTGTACCTGGTGGGTAGAACAACCGTAAGGTTTGGACATTTCTTGTTTGCCCCCGTTCCTGGAATTACGAGTAATTGTCTTTTGTTTCGTATGTAAATATTTATGAGCAACAATTATTTTCAAATGCATATATCAAAAATGAATCATTGAACGTTCTTGCAAAACAAAACAGAAAAAGAAAAATAAATTGAGATTTCTTGTGAAAATGAATTGTATTGATTTTTGAAGTTGGCCTGTAATAGGAGTTTTGTACAAAGAGGCTGACGTCCTAGTAAGAGAACGTCGCCGAGGGAACAAAAATTATACAATTTGTGTAAAAGAAAGAAAAACAGCTATGTGAAACAATCTCACTGGGTTCCAACTCTGCTATTTCCTTTATATCTTCGAGCATCTCATCCCTTTGCTACCTGGTCGAAGGTAGATCAGATTGATTGGCGTCGTCCGAGCTTGATAGTCGATACTGAAGTCTGGTTGCAAGATGATCCAATGAGACATAGTGTTGCGCTTCAATCCCTAATTTTTCCTGGACCGCCCTTTCGGGTTTTCAGTCAACTGGGATACCCTTTTTTGCCCAAGCCGCCTTTTTAGGTTTTTGACTTGCCGGGTGTACAATTTTTTTTCATTTTCATCCCTTACTTTTGCCCGAACCCTTTTGGTTCGTCAGGAAGACCTTATTTTTGCCTAGGCCAGTCAACCTAGTGGGTTTTTGATTATGCGTAGTATCTTTTCACTATGTCTGCATTGACGGGGTGAGGAAGGTCGTCACCATCCATGGTGGTTAAAATCATAGCTCCTCCCGAGAAAATGTTCTTAACCACAAATGGCCCTTCGTATGTGGGGGTCCATTTGCCCCTGGGATCACCTTGCAGCAAAATGATGCATTTGATCACCAGATCCCCGACTTGATATTCTTGACGCCTGACTTTCTTGTTAAAAGCCTTGATCATTCGCTTTTGATACGTCTGACCATGAAAAATAGCAGTAAGCCTCTTTTCATCAATTAAATTCAGCTGATCAAGCCGGGTTTGGATCCAGTCGTCCTCGTTCAAACCTGCATCCTTCATAATCCGGAGAGAGGGTATCTAGACTTCGATGGGTAGGACCGCCTCCATGCCATACACTAGAGAGTAGGGTGTTTCCCATGTTGACGTCCTTGCCGAGGTACGGTATCCATGAAGAGCGAATGGTAATATCTCATGCCAGTCTTTGTACGTCACCATCATCTTCTGCACAATCTTCTGGATGTTCTTATTAGCCGCTTCAACAGCCCCATTCATCTTCGGCTGGTAGGGAGAAGAGTTGTGATGTTGTATCTTGAACTGTTTGCAGAGCTTGGTGATCATTATATTGTTGATATTTGTACCATTGTCGGTGATGACCCTCTCTGGTACACCGTATCGACAGATCAGATTGTGTCGGATAAACCGCACCATGACATTCTTGGTTACTATAGCAAAGGAAATTGCCTCAACCCACTTTGTGAAATAATCAATTGCTACCAGAATGAAGCGATGCCCGTTAGACGCAGTAGGTCTGATCTCGCCAATCATGTCGATGCCCCACATTACAAAGGGCCAAGGAGATGTCAGAACATTCAGAGGAACTGGAGGTACATGCACCTTATCAGCATAGACTTGGCACTTATGACAGGTTCGAGAATGCTGATAACAATTGGCTTCCATAATGGACCAATAATATCCAGCCCGTAGGATCTTCTTTGCCATAGTATATCCACTGGAATAAGTTCCGAAGGCACCTTCATGTAACTCTGCCATGATCCTTTCCGCCTCGCTTTTGTCCATACATCGCAATAATGTTGAATCATGGTTACACTTGTAAAGGATACCATTATTGACAAAGAACTTTGCGGAGAACCTTCTCAAGAACTTCTTATCATTAACAGATGCACCCTCGAGGTATTCTTGAGCCTCAAGATACCTCTTTACCTCGTGAAACCAGGGTTTATCCGCTACCTCTTCAGTCTCAATGTCACAGCAATGTGCGGGTTCGTCCAACCTCTCGATGGTAATCTGGGGAGCCTCATTGTCCTACCTGACTTTGAACATAGAAGCCATGGTAGCTAGCGCGTCCGCTAAATGGTTCTCTTCTCTGGGGAAGTGTTCAAAGGTTATCTCCTCAAAGTGTGGGAGCAACGTCAATACATACTCTTTGTAAGGAATAAGATTTGGGTGCTTTGTATCCCACTCGTCTTTGATCTGACTGATCACTAGAGAATAATCTCCGAATACACTCAAGAACTTAATCCTCAGGTCAATAGCAGCTCAAAGACCTAGGATACATGCTTCATACTCCGCCATATTGTTGGTGCAGTTAAAACATGATCGGGCGGTGAACGGAGTATGACAGCCTTCAGGAGATATGATCATAGCGCCAATGCCATTACCCAATGCGTTTGATTCTCCATCAAAATACATAGACCACCGAGATCCTCCCTCAGGTCCTTCATTCGGTCCAGGTTCTTCACAGTCGGTCACCAACATGATATTCTCATCCGGGAACTCGAAATTCATGGACTGGTAGTCATCCATGGCCTAATGCGCCAAATGATCTGCCAATACACTCCCCTTGATTTCTTTTGGGGTTTTGTATTGGATGTCATACTCAGTTAAAATCATCTGCCATCTTGCTATTCTTCCGGATAAGGCAGGCTTTTCGAAGATATACTTGATTGGATCCATCTTTGATATCAATAAGGTGGTGTGATTCAGCATATACTGTTTTAGCCGGCGAGCAACCCATGCCAAACCGCAGAAAGTTTTCTCGAGCAATGATTATCGGGTCTCACAGTCGATAAACTTTTTGCTAAGGTAGTAAATAGCATGCTCTTTTCAGCCAGACTCGTCATACTGACCCAGCACGCACCCCATTGAACTATCCAGTACTGTCAAGTATAAGATCAAAGGCCTTCCTTCAACTGGAGGCATCAAAATTGGAGGTTCTTGAAGGTATTCCTTGATTCTTTCAAAAGCGGTCTGGCACTCTTCATTTCACTTTACCACTTGATCTTTCTTCAGCAGCTTGAAGATTGGCTCACAAGTAGCGGTTAGGTGTAAAATGAACCTGGAAATGTAATTCAGACGTCCCAAAAAGCCTCTGACTTCCTTTTCTGTGCGGGGAGCCGGCATCTCTTGTATGGCTTTTACTTTGGCAGGGTCTACTTTAATACCCTTATCACTGACGACGAAACCCAGCAGCTTACCAGACCTTGCCCCGAAGGTGCACTTGTTCGGGTTCAACCTCAGCTTCTACGTCTTCAACCTGTCGAACAGTTTTTGGAGATGGTCAAGGTGCTCTTCCTCAGTCTGGGACCTTGCAATCATGTCATCAACATAAACCTCAATCTCATGGTGAATCATGTCGTGGAACAAAGCGACCATGGCGCGCTGATAAGTTTCCCCAGCATTCTTCAACCCAAAAGGCATTACTTTGTAACAGAAGGTTCCCCACTGTGTAATGAAGGTTGTCTTATCCATGTCCTCGGGAGCCATCTTGATCTGATTGTAACCAGAAAAACCATCCATGAAGGAGAAGATCTTATGTTGCATGGTGTTGTCGACCAGAACATCAATGTGAGAAAGTGGGAAGTCATCTTTGGGGCTCATCGTGTTCAGATCTCTATAGTCCACACACATCTGTACCTTACCATCCTTCTTAGGTACTGGAACAACATTGGCAACCCACTGTGGATAAGAAGTGACAGCTTAAAATCTTGCGTCAAACTGTTTCATGACCTCAGATTTGATTTTCTCAGACATCTCGGGGCGCATACGACGAACCTTCTCCTTTACCGGAGGACAGTCTTCTTTAGTTGGCAGGCGGTGTACCACAATGTCAGTGTCCAAACCAGGCATATCTTCATAAGACCAAGCGAAGATCTCAACATAGTCGTGCAACATCTGTATTAGCCATTGTTTAACACTAGGCTCCAGATTAGCATCTATCCTGACCTCTTTCCTGTCTTCATATGTACCCAAGTTCACTGATTCAACTGGCTCTTCATGAGGATGTATGGCCCTTTCTTCCTGCAGTAACAATCGGGCAAGCTCTCTAGGAACCTCACAATCATCCTCACCTTCGTCCTCAGCTTGGTTGATCGTATTTTCAAAGTCATAACTGGCAGTAGCAGAGTTGTTATCAATGGGATTCAGAGTGGATATGGATCTGCATTATGATACGTGAGTGTATGTAAGAGCATAGCTGTTTTAATAGAGTGAGAGACAGAAAAGAAAAACAAGGAGCACAAAATTTGCAATGCAAGAAACTTCCAATGCTTTATTAATGATATATGAAAATGACAAATAATAAGCCCTCACAAGTAAGGCCAAAGTGCCTCGGGCAAGGCACCAGGCCGTAAAGTTTCAAACTGTTTATTACAACTCTTTAAAACAAAAGGAAATTACTGTGGAATAAAAGAGACATGTATGAAGTCCTTCGCCGTCCAGTTGTTTAATCCACCGTTGGTTGTAGGGTAGATCCAGCTGTCGATATATGAATCTTCTTCACCGTCTTCAACCGCATTAACTCCCTGATTGCTGATGTGCAGAGGAGGTCTTCCAATCCGTGCGTGCCTAACAGCCCTTTGAGCTCCTGTAGTAAATCCCAAACCAAAATTTTCAGTTTTGTGCGTGAAATCAGGGAGCTGACCCCAATTTATACACCCACCTTCTTCAATTACAACCCTGGCATCCTTGAGGGAAGCCATCTTCATCGAAGGTTTGTCGATAGAAACTTCAGTTGACGCCAAAGTCTGGGGGACCTCTTCAAAGTTCTGACAAGGGGTTTCGATGAACTCCCCATCCATCTCCATGTAGAGAAAGGAATTGAGATGACTCACCACATACTCCTCTTCACCTCGTACCGTGATAATCTTCCCTTTCACCGAATATTTCAGCATTTGATGGAGCGTTGAAGTCACTGCCCCAGCCTTATGAATCCAAGGACGACCCAGAAAGCAAGAATATGATGGTCTGATATCCATCACATAAAAGGTGGATCCAAAAGTCTGAGAGCCAACTTTAACAGGGATGTCCACCTCCCCGTGCACCATCCTTTTTGACTCGTCAAAAGCTCTGACCATAATATTGCTCGGCTTTAGAATCAAACCTCCACAGTCCAGACGGTCTAATGCTTTCTTTGGCAGAACATTCAATGAGGACCCGATATCCACCGATACATGGGCCATAGTAGTGCCCCTGCACTCGATCGAGATGTGGAGAGCATCATTATGATTTCTTCCTTTAGCAGTCATATCTGCATTTGAGAAACCTAGCCCATTATCGGCAGTCAGGCTAGCTACGCAATCTTTTAATTGGTCGGCTGAAGTTTCCTGTGGCACATGCGCAGTCTTGAGAAAGGCAATCAAAGCCTTTGCATGGGCTTCAGAACACAATAATAAGGACAACATGGAAATCTTTGACGGGGTCTGCCCCAGCTGTTCGACCACATTGTAGTCGCTTTTTTTGATAATCTTCAAAATTTCTTCTATCTCTTGTTTTGAGGCTTCCAACATAATTTTTATAGGCGCCTCCGTCCGGGAAGGCTCATCTGTGATTTTTTTGCCCCGAGTCTCAGACGGAGTGGCGGAGGGGTTGATAACTGGAATAGGAACTGGGATAGTAGTTGATGTACTAGCAGATGGAACGACAACAGGTTTGTGGACAGCCGGAGGGGAAATCTCGGGAGAAAAGAGTCTTCCACTTCTGGTGACCTTGTTGGCCCCGGCAATATTGCTGACATCAACATCAGCTTCCTCACTTTTTAAGTCTTGTTTAACTCCATGGTAATACACATCAGCACCATAGTGCCAAGGGACAACCTTGTCCGAAGTGTATGGGATAGGACCAGGGACAGTAATTATTAACGGAGCAATTCTTGGGGCGGGTGTAATCCTAACAGGATTTCTCGAGGAAACCATGGAAGGATTGGCGGAAATGGTTATGATGGCAACATATTTAATTGGAACTAACGGAATCAAAGTCTTTTCAAACAGGATCTCCTTATTATCCATCAGGCGCTGAACACCTGATTTCAATAAGTGGCAACCAGCAGGAAGCATTGAACACATGTGGCAACCTTCACCACAGCCCGGAAATAAACCGGCTAATAGAAAATTTCCCTTAAATGTCATCAAAGTAGTAGAGATTTCTTCCACGGAGGTCATAAATAAATCATCGTCTACAGCATTTACTCCATGACCATGTTTGGGCATGGGAGCAGTTATGACGTTGGGCTTCTCCGGAGTGTCAGACTCAATCTCTTTGGCTTCGATCAAGTCTTGCACTTTGTTTTTCAAGGCCCAACAGTTGTTTGTATCATGACCTGGGCTTTCAGAGTGATAGGCACAACGAGAATTTGGGTTATAGTGGGGAGAAGTGGTGTTGGGGTTCTTTGGGGCTTCCCTCAGAGTTACCAGATTGGTCTTTAATAATTGTGGTATAATTTGGGTCAAGGTCATATTGAGCTGAGTGTACTGCCTCTGTGGTCTTTCCACCCTTTTTTGATTGTTGCATTGTGGAGCAACTGTGGGTCTTGATATCACTACTGCATTTACTACTTGACGGTGTTCAGGTCTGCTTTTGCCCCTCGGGCCGTAGACTGCACTAGCTTCTTTCTTATCGGTGAAAGGATTCTTCACTACACTTGATGAAGTATCCTTTTGTATCTTACCACTTCGGATACCAGCTTCTACTCTCTCTCTCCAGTCAAGATCAACTCAGTAAACTCAGATGACGAACTGCCGATCAGATGATTGAAAAATGAACCAGATAGCGTCCCTAGAAACATGTCGACCAACTCCCTATCAGACAAAGGGGGTTGGACTCTTCCAGCCAAGTCTCTCCACTTTTGAGCATAGTCCTTAAAACCTTCACTTGCACCCATAGACATACCCTGGAGCTGAGTACGAGTGGGAGCAAGGTTGGCGTTATACTGATATTGCCTGTAAAAAGCAGCAGCAAGGTCTTCCCAGTTTTGGACATTGGCTCCTTCCAATTGATAAAACCATTCAAGCTGAGTCCCTGATAGACTATCTTGAAAGAAATACACCCACAAATTTCTATCAGCAGTGTGGGGTTGGATTTTCCTAACATACGAGCGAAGATGGAGTTTTGGACAGGATACTCCACCATACTTGGAAAAAACCAGAGCTTTGAACTTATGAGGGATCACCACTCCTGATACAAATCCCAGTTCTCTGAAATCCAAACCAGGGATCTTTTGAATCTCCATAGCACTCAGATGGTCTTCTAGTTGCTTGTACCTATCATTGGCAGGAGGATACTATTCATCATCAAAATTAGTATCATTATCAAAGATTGCAGGACTGGGCCCTTTTCTTCTTCTTGGTTCTCCTCTTCCTTGGATGAAGAGGACAAATCAGCTTGTTGTTTCAACCTATCCCTAAACCTTTTGCCCATACTCAGAAGAATGACCTTCTTCTTCTTCTTCTTCTCCTTCAAAATGAGAGTCTTCAAATCCTCTTGCCCTTTAGCCAAGCTCAAGAACATCTATTGGAATTAGGCGTTTTGTGCCTGAAGATCCTTGATGGCTTGATCAGAAGACATTTTTGCTGAAATAAACAACGAAGGAGATGAGAAACCTGTAATTGTACCTGTAATGATGTGCATGATAATGGGATGCGTATGTAATGATTTCAAAGATTTTGGGAGATTTAAATTTGCAAACCAAAAGTGAACAAACTTTATTAGATTAACTTGTAAAAGGTTCAACAATGCCTTTAAGGCGTTACAAAGAAGTAAATGAAAAACAAATCTAAAACTAGAAAAGCAAAAATAAAAAATCCCATGGACGCTTCCTCTTTGTGCTGACATAGCCATTGATCACTCTTTCTTCCTCGAGCTGCCTGGTGAGCTTTAAAATCTTCCTTTCTTGCTCATGGTACTTCTCCCGGTAAGTATCCCTTTCCTCTTTCAGCTGAATCCAAGACCTCTGCAATGCCCCAGGATCAATGGGCATGTAAGGATAAAGAACCATGTAAGGAACGCCTTCTTCATTAGTGGGCTCCATAATCACAGGCAATACGGCTTCATAAGGCATCCCAGGCTTCTGGGCACGAGCTCGGACCCGTTGGAGGTAAGGCTGCATAGGAAAGGAAGTCCTTGGTCCCAGTTCTTGGGGGTCAGATCTATTCACCATGCCCCAAGCTCGTATAAACCTCCGACGGTGCTCGTCAACATCTTCCTTATAGTCAAATGCAATATCCTCAATAAGTAGCTCATGGGGACCATCTCTCCGAGCACGACCAAATTATTGCAAAGCTAGACAAATATTGTAGGTTATACCCCCTCTGATTCCAAGCAAAGGGAAATTAGGGTATCCCCCACAACGATCAATGACAACAGTGTCTTCCATAGCCCGGGAACACCAAAGAATGTTTGTATGGGTAAGTGACATATTCTGTAGAACTAACCCAAACCTTCTTCGTTCTTCAACACAAAATTAGGGAGGTGCAAAATAAACCACCTCGACAACAATGACATGCAACACATAAGAGTCCCTCTTCTTCGCACAGTACGAGTGTAGAGGGCATGCAAGATATCACCCAGTAGAGTAGGCACGGGATTGCGAGAAAGGAAAATCTTGACAGCATGCACATCTACAAAGGAATTCGGATTCAGGAAGAGAACCAAACCATAGATAAGGAGAGCTAAGATGTGTTCGAATGCCTGAAAGTTATGCCAGAATAGCTGAGCCTGATCTATCATAAATTTGGCTAAGAACCCTTTGACCCGGCTTCGTGTTTCCCAATTGGATACTACATCAGCCCGTTTCAGATGCAAAGCTGATGCAATGTCTTCTGGTCTAGGAACCTCTTCCATACCTGTGAAGGGTACCTGCTCAAGGATGGATATGCCTAATAAGTGAGAGAACTCTTCCAAAGTGGGAACCAGCTGATAATCTGGGAAGGTGAAGCAATGATGCACAAAATCGAAGAACTGGAAAAGTACACTCATCATCTGCTCATCAAACTTTCAGGTGACCAGGCTAAGAAGCTGACCATGTCTCTTAATGAATTTAGAAGTCTCAGAAACTCTTGAGGCTAACTCTTTAAGTTGAGCAGGTATTTGCACAAAGTTAACTCGAATGGTATTTCTGCGCACGGAAGCCATAATCTGCAAAACAGAATAAAGATAAATCCCCTTGGTCTTTGAAATGGTTAGTGTAATGAAGTATGCATGCTATGTTATGATTCATGATGTCATGATAAAAACAACAGGTATAGCAGATAACAGGCATGGCAAAGGAAAACAAGTCACACAAAAGCCCTTAAGTTTAAGGCTTGCATGGCGTCAAAGGTATAACCCTCTTGAAGTTCAGTTGGTTTCAACGTGTCCTAGCAAAAGTAACCGGGTTCTAGAGGTTCTCAATATCACTGACCATCCTCCATCGGTCATGGTTTTAGCTCACACAATCTTTTCTTGCGGCCAGAACTATCTTGAGAGTATGGTCTCAATGAGTGTAGCATCGAGTATCAACCAGTTCTCAGCTTTATACTGAGGTCGACTATCTCACTACTTTCTAATGGCCAAGTTGGTCGATTAAAGGTTCTAAGGTCAGTTGATGCTTAACGACACACATAGCGGCCCCGTATTCTCCTCGTTTTTCCACAAGGGATACCGGTACCAACCAATGTGCCACATCAACGTAGCTACTGCTTCAACCGTATCGGTCTATGTCGTACAATTCCCTCACAGTTTATTGCTACTTACCTAAAAGGTGTCCCCAGATCCGGGTTAGGATCTATAGTAACTCCCAAACAAAACCCTTAAAAGTAAAGCAACCAAAACAAACAAGAGAAGCAATTTATGATGAACTAAATCCTAAGGTATACCCCACTTATTTTCCCTAGCAGAGTCGCCAGTTCTATGATACGGTGGCAGAATCGACTATTTTGGAAATGCTGGTTTGCGTTTTGCATTTGTGTTTGCAAAATGTCGCGGTAAGCAAGAGTCGCCACCGACTTTTATTTTATCCAACTGGAAAGGAAAAAATCACAGAAAAATTCCTTTTTTTTGAGATTTTGAGTACTGGGGGTAGATTATAGAAAGGGAAGGTGTTAGCACCCTTTCCATGCATGGTTTTCCATGGGCTCTTAGGTACTTGCTCATCTTTTAAAAAAAAATTGCTTGTGTGTGTTTTTTTTGAAAAGTTTTGTTTTACTTCGTTTTAACCCTTGTTTCTGTCCTCAACAGTGTTACGAAGAGTTTTTGAAAATTTTGTTTGAAAAGTGTTTGGTGTGAAAAAGTTTGATTTGAGCAAGTATCTACTAGCATCTACCTACTCGAAAAAAGAATCATTTATGTTCTTGTTTCCTTTAGACAACACTATCCCACTATTGAGAAATAGGTAGCACCGTCGTTGGAATTGTAAGGGTCAATTCGAGAGGGACGTACGATCACTAAAGAAATGTTAGGACATCTTAGTAATAACCCTAGAGTCTTAAGATCATATTCGAGGAAACATTTCCGAACGGGACTTTTGATCTTTGTTAGACAAGAAGGCAACCACTAAGACACCCTATACTTAATGACCGTTTACCGAAGGCAACCGAAGTGAAAGTATACCCTAGGAGTGCGCATGTGCGAGTGAATTCATTTCAAGTTATTATCTTTGCACATTAGGGTTTGCTAGCCATTTTAAATTAACATGAAATCTTGTCATACAATCCTATTAACATACATCTAACAGTTAATATTTGCAAGAATTAAAATGCGAGAAATAAAACCTACGCTATTACAAGGCTTCGGGGTAGGGATTAATTACATAGCCAAAATTACCCGTAAAAACAATAAATAAAGAAAATCCTAATTAAGCTATTACATACTGTAAGCAGTTACATTAATATTGCAAAAATAGTAAACGCGCACGATGAATTGAAAACGAGAGATTTAGGGTTTTGACCCCAACTACCTAATTGTAATTTTAAAAGAAAAATCATTTTTTTTATGGTTTTTGTATTATTTTGAGAAAAATAAAGTTCAATTGAATAAATAAGAAAAACCTAATTACTAATTAATTTTAAATTTAAGAAAAATAATTAAATCAACCTATTTTTGTATTTTTTATTTTGGGAAAGAAATAAAAATTAAATCAAGCTAACCCTAATTTTTTTAATTGATTTTAAATATAAAAAAGAAAGTTAGAATTTCCCTAAATTAAATTAAACTAACATTAAATTAAATTTGATAAAAAAAACCAAAATCTAAATTTGTGAAA
Source organism: Vicia faba (assembly GCA_948472305.1). Taxonomy (NCBI): domain Eukaryota; kingdom Viridiplantae; phylum Streptophyta; class Magnoliopsida; order Fabales; family Fabaceae; genus Vicia; species Vicia faba. Next base: position 1,356,696,917 of record OX451735.1, read on the forward strand.
CTTGATTTTATGATTTTTGTGAAAAAAGAAATTAATTTTGTTAAAAAAATAATTAAGTAAATTAAATAAATAAAAGGAAATAAAATAATAATAAGAATGGGATTGGTTTCTTAGCAAGAAGGGGGTGATGTTTGCACTTTTCTGGGCCCAGATGCTGATGGCCCTTTTGACTTTTCCAATCCCATGCATGCGCTTGACTCATGCCCATGGTGGACCTTCATTGGGAAGGCCATAGATCTGGCTCGGTGGTGATTTGGATGATTGGATGCTGAGGATGTATGGTGGACTCATGGGGTACCTGCACGCCTGATTATGCAAAGAAAAACAATATAAGGAAAATATTGGGACCTGGGGATCGAACCCAGGCCCTTAGGCGTTCTCACACTGCATGCTGACCAACTGAGCTGGCTTGGTTATTTGTACAAGTAATAACAAACAAGCATTATATGGTAAAAACAAAATAATAATTCTTAAACGCGCGAAATTTGAATTGGCTAGTCATGAAGCGCCACGCCATCATCTTCCTCGTTGCCTCCGTCGTTTTAGACAAAAGACATTTACCTACGGACATTAGGCGTAGGTATAACCCTGTGCATCTCCAAAATCCTTTGTAAGCATGATAAATCACGACCAATGGTACCAATCAACTCGTTGCAACCTCACGAGCATCATCGTACCATTATCCATGCCTAATTGTTCCTGTACACAAAACCCCTAAAAACGAAACTAGAGCCCTAGCCATGGCAACTTGTTGTATGGTCAATAAAAATACAATTGGATATAACCATTAGCTTGCAAACATCTCAAGGATTAAGAATGTATCAATGAATAATGCTAAATGTGCCAGAATTGAGATATTCAAATTCAAGAAAAGGGATGAACCGTATGAAACTTACAGCGTGATTCTGGGTGTGAGGAAGCTTGCTAGTGGTTGAATCTTGATCCTTGGATGTCCAGCAAGCGATTGGTGTGATTGGAATGGCTTGAGAGGGCCTGAAACCTGAAAATCAGTTTACACTTTTTCTTGAATTTTTTGCAACTTGCTCTCTCTCTTGCACACCTCAAACCTCCTTGTTTTTGATCAGCAATTGTTCCTTATGTATCCAAGAATGAATTAGGGTTGCCATTTGTTTCAAATCTTCTCCAATTATGAATATTGATTCATGATTTGATCCTTGTACACAATCTTTCCAAATCAAGAAAAATGCAATCTTTTTGTGTCCATATGAGTCTTGCACGATTTGATCTCACTTCCAGCTGTGTATTGGACCTAATCATGCACAAAATCTCAAGATTTAATTAGTTTTTGATATTTTCATTATTTTATTTTGATTTTATTTGATTTAAATGAAATAAAATCAAAATAAATGACAAAAATAAAAGAATGACAAGTGGAAGGGCTCAAGGGTCGTGGGTCACATTACAAACTCTGTGCAAGCATAAAAAGTTGGGCCTATTTAGCAAAAAATGCAATTTTGGCCACATTTGACTTTTGGCAATTTTGCAAAAAGGGTCAACTTTGCAAATGCATAACTCTTTCAATTTTGACCCTAGAGAGGTATTCTTGGACTTTTTAGAAATATTAGGATGTCCTATAAGCAACCCTTTTGGTATCATCTCAATTGAGTCTTCCATGTTCATGTATGAAGCTTTGACATAAAAGGTGTTTTTGTTGACTTTCCAAAATGACCCATAATGTCCAAATTTATATCTTTTTGTGAGTGCATATTTTGAACTTTGGAGATGAATTTGAATTGTAGGTAATCACATCCTATTCAAAATGAGCTTTGGATGGGTCATTTTTGATAAAGTATGAGAAAGTTATGCTTGGTCAAAGTTGGGTTGACTTTTCCTGCAAAACCCTAATTTAGCAACTTTTGGGTTTTGATGAATTATGAGAAATCCTTGAGGAATCATGATTAAACCTTGATCAAATGATGAATAATACTTCAAAATGAGGATGTTGACTAAAAATCTTGAAGTTTGACTGCATGTGGGCCACGGTTGACCTTTGCCCTAGCATAGTCGATTTTCAGGCCTTTGAGCAATTGACTGAGCAAACTTCCTCTACAAGGCTTGAAACTTGACATGGATGATATTGAGAACATATTAGGACAATGGTGAGCATTTGAGATCCTTTGGACTCAAACATCTTGATGCAAAATGAAACCCTAATTTGAGGTAGGCTGCCTTAGGAGAGAGTTTATCTGGTCAACTCTTGGACTTCCTTGAGCAATTTGAGGACCTTACTTGACATGTATTTAGAAATATGGGAGGGAAAGTTTTGGGGTACAACAAAACACAAAACGTAAACCAGAATTTTCAAAACAGTCGGTTCTGCCACCGTATCACAGAGGTTCTCGACCAAGTTCTTTCTGAGTAACATAATTTTATACAAGCGCAATCAAGATTCAACTTTGCTTCATTGTGTAGACTAGAAGGAAGCTGAGAAAATTATGAAACATATGAACGAAGGAGTATTTGGTACTCACTCCAGTGGAATAATGATGGCTAAGAAAATTCTAGGAGCGGGTTATTATTGGTCTACCATGGAAACTGATTGCCATCGTCATTCCAGAACTTGTCACAAATGCCAGATTTATGCTGACAAAGTACATGTGCCTCTGGTTCCTCTGAATGTCTTGACTTCTCCTTGGCCGTTTGCAATGTGGGGCATCGATATTTTTGGAGAGACCAAGACTACCGCTTCTAATAGGCATTGTTTCATCTTGGTCGCTATTGATTATTTCACGAAGTGGGTTGAAGTAGCCTCGTTTTCCTTCGTTACCAAGAATGTTATGGCCCGACTCATTAAGCATAACCTCATTTGTTGGTATGGTATACCTGAAAGGATCATCACAGATAATGGCACCAATCTTAACAATACTATAATCACAAAGATGAAGGGCACAATGGATGCTGCTAAAAGAACATCAAGAAGATTTTGCATAAGATGATGGTGACATACACAAATCAGCACGAGATGTTACCATTTTATCTTCATGGTTATCACACCTCAGCACGTATATCAAATGGGGAAACTCTGTTCTCTCTAGTCTACAATATGGAGGTTATCTTACCTATTGAAGTCCAGATTCCTTCTTTATGGATTATGAAAGATGCAGGCTTAGATGAAGACGTGTGGATTCAGACTAGACTCGACCAGATAAATTTGATTGATCAAAAAAGGCTTGAGGATTTTTGTCATGGTCAGATGTATCAGAAGCGCGTGATCAAGGCCTTTAATAAGAAAGTCAAACATCAGGGGTACCAGGTCAGTGATTTGGTCATGAAGTGCATCATCCTAACACAAGGTGATCCCAAGGGCAAATGTACTCCCACATACGAAGGGCCATTTGTGATCAAGAAGATATTTTTTGGTGGTGCTATGATGCTTACCACCATGGACGATGAATATTTTCCACACCATGTGAATGGGACATAGTTAAAAAATCTACGCATAAAAGAGATATGCTAGGTTGGCTGGCCTAGGAAAAAATAAGGTCATCCCGGAGAACCAAAAGGGTTCGGGCAAAAATTAAGGATATATATAAAAAAATAATGTACATCCGGCAATTTGAAAACGTAAAAGGGTGACTTGGAAAAAAAAGGATATCCCAATGGACTGAAAACCCGAAAGGGCGGTCCAAGCAGAAGTTAGGGATTTAAAGAGTACAACCATGTCCCATTGGATCACTCATCTACTTACAGTAAACGTGATTACCGACTTTAAGTTCAAATGGTATAGATTAATTCAATTAACTTCTTCCAATAGTGAGGGATGAGATCCTTGGAGACATAGGGGAAATAGTAGAATTGAAACTCAATGGGATCATTTCCACATAGTTGTTTTTCTTTGTTTCTCTTTGTACACCTTTTATTTTTCGACGATTTCCTCTTACTAGGATTTCTGTCTTTTTGTATAAAATTGTCTCTTTTTAGGAAAACTTTCCAAATCAAAGAAGTCAGTTTCAAATCCAAAAACAATTTTTATTTTCTATGTTTTGTTTAAAAAATGTCCAATGATTATATTGAATGAACATATGCATTTGAAAATGATTATTGTTTACAAATATCTGCACGAAAACAGGATTAGCATTTGCGAGAGACTCTAGGAGTTGGGATAACGTTCGGAGTTGACCATAAATCCCCACAAAGCAATTTCCTCAAATATATCTCCATAAGAATATTATTTCCCCAATGAAGTCACCACAGTCTATAGGGTTTATTTCCACAATGCAGTTTATTTCTCCAATATTGCAAAATTTCTTGACAAGATTCTCTTCTCTGAACAGATGACAATCAATGTTGTCCTCCCTAGAAGAGTCAATACTCATATCCGAGACCTGGACAAATAGCTAATCAGAAGAATTCCGTCTCTTTCGTCTCCAGTAAGAATACAAATCTTACAAAGAATGATGAATGACGGACTTCCTTGGATGCTTCTATCCCCAAGAAGAAGTTGAAGATTCCCAGCGAAGTGTTCTCAAACGGAAAGCAGAAATCCCCAGTAGAGGCATTCTAAAAAAATTGAAGTATTGTCTTCACCCCCAGCAACAATCAGGGATTTATTTTCCCCAGCAGACATTACTATACAAGGCTACTGATACGCTCCAATAACACATTGCATATATACATTATTTACAAAATATCATAACATATGCATATGAAACACATGTAACATTCTCATTTATTTTGATATCATCATTACATAATTCATTACATGCATCATGACATTGCATATAACTAAAGTTTCCATTTCAGGTTAAGCTCGCAAACGAACAATACTACCAAGTAATTTATAGACATGTTATGGACAAATTCCCTAAACAAAACAGGGCAACTATTTACATGAGTAAGTGATTCCCTTCAGAGATCAAATTCTGAAAAAGCATATCCTTTAGGACCTTTATTCTGAAAAGTATTCCCCCTCAGAGACCGAGTTCTATTGAGAATTTCCTTCAAAGGAGTTCTGATAATAATTTCCCCTTCAGCGCTTCATTCTGAAAAGCATTTCCTTCAGAAGTTTATTCTGAAAAGCATCTCCTTCAGTGTTTCATTCTGAAAATCATTTCCCCTTTAGAGTCATAATCCTGAAAAGCATTTCCCCCAGAGACCGAGTTATGGCGTGCATTTCTTTCAAAGGAGTTCTGAAACGCATTTCCCCTTCAGCACTTCATTCTGAAAAGCATCTCCTTCAGATGTTTATTATGAAAAGCATCTCCTTCAGTGCTTCATTCTGAAAAGCATTTCCCCTTCAGAGACAGAATCCTGAAAAGCATACCCCCCAGAGACCGAGTTCTTGCGAGCATTTCCTTCAGAGGAGTTCTGAAACGCATTCCCCTTTAGCACTTCATTCTGAAAAACATTTCCTTCATAAGTTTATTCTAAAAATCATCTCCTGCAGCGCTTAGTTATGAAAAGCATTTCCCCTTTAGAGGCGGAATCCTGAAAAACATTCTTCAGATACAGTCAGGCGTAGACTCATTCTAGTACTCCTATGAACAATTACTTTGGATGGCATCTGTAAGCCCATCTCTAAAAAAACTCTATCACTTCTACGAATGGCATCTTTAAGCCTATTCAAGCAATACAATCAATCAACAAGTGTTACCTCGTGCACATGCGAGTGCAAATTTCTGGGCAATTAGGTGTTCAATCCTCTTTCACCTTCAGATCCAGAATGGCGAGCATGCCAATATAACTCTTTAGGTTTAAGAAGATTGAACAGGGGCAGCTGTTGTACCCCAAAAATTTCCCTCTCATTTTTAAAATAATTTTTCATGCCCCCAAGGTTATCAAGTATTCAAGACTACTCAAGAATGATCAGATGAGTCCTCCTTCTAAGCAGTTGCCTATAACTAGGGTTTTGGTTTTCTCAGCGGAAATTGAGATTCTAATGTCTCCAATTAGTTTCATGGTTTATCATATGCTTCAAAGAATACTCATGTCAAGTCTTAAGCCTTGCAGCACAAGTTTGCTCAGTCAATTAACCAGATGATTGAGAATCAACGGTATTGGGTAAAAATTCAAATGTGGTAAACATACAGTCAAACTTCAAGATTTTTGGTCAACATCAACATTTTGAAGTCACATTCACAATTTGATCCAGGTTTGATCATAACTCCTCAAGAAAACTAAAGATTCATCAAAAGTTAAAAGTTTCTAAATTAGGGTTTTCTTTAGAAGAAGTCAACTGAACTTTGACCAAGCATAACTTTCACATACTTCATCATATTTTCATAAACCAAAGCCCATTTTGATGGAAATTAAATTCTCTACAACTTTGTCTCTGTTTTCTCAAGGCCAAAAAATGCCTCATTTGAGATATATGAGCCAAAACATTACAACTCATTTTAAAAGTCAACAAAAAGACACTTTTTATCAAAGCAATTTATGCTAAGATAAAGTCTTCAAATGGAAAAATGAACAACATAGAGATTATAGGTGACATCTTGAGGTTTCTAAAAAGTCCAAGATCACCTTCACAAGTAAAAATTGAGCAAGTTATGAGTTGCACAAGTTGGGTAATTTTGTGAAAAAATGCATGAATTCTCAATTGAACAATTTTTGGGTTTTTGGACTAATGGGCGTAATGTTTGAAGTTCTAACGTGTTCATGACATATTAGGGGAACCCCGAAACCATTCTTATATTTTTTTATGATTTTTATTTCTTTTATTTGAATTTTAATTCATTAAATGCGAATTAAATCAAATAAATAGTAAGTGAAGGTATAAGGCTTAGAAGGATTTTGTTAAGAATATTTCAGTGGCCCAAGGACATGCTGTAAATTGTGTGAATTCATTGGTAGAGCAAATCTTTATGGTTGGAAAGATTTAAACTTATTTTTCAAACAAAATAAAAGATATAATTACAAGGTCAAATCCCATTCTTCTTGACCTAATCACTTCCTATATATATGCCCATTATCTTTAGACAAAGGACATAAAAAAAAACCTTGCAAGAGCACACCCTCCAAATCTCAAAATTTTGTCAAACTAGGGCAAACTTGAAACCCTATTTCCATCCCTTTCAAAGCAAACCCACCGTTCAAATCAATCCCTCAAGTGTTATAGGGTAAGACTTGATCGTTCTTGATGATCAAAAGTGCATGAAACAAGCATTCCAAGCATAGCCAGTTGACATATTTTTATGAATTTCGTGTTTTAAAATGTATGATGTTTTGATTGAAATTAACCATGCTAATGTGTTCTTGTGATGTAATAGAACATGTTTGAGCCATCGCATGAGTTCCATGATGTCAGAATCATGCATCGCCGTGTTTATGCAGTTTTGGATTATTTTGATTATATCTCACTGTGCAAGATGTTTTAGCCAAAACTAAGGCCACTAATGAGTTCGCTTCCCTCAAATTAGGGGGTAGGGTTCTATTTGATCATTAACACGCATAGTTTTGCAGGTTTGGAAAATGTACTCACCGGAGAAGACGACCGGAGCTAGGGCTCCAGCGCTTCTCCGGTCCATCTATTTTGTTTTTTTTATTAATGAATGAAAGAGCCACCCCAGTGGCAAGGACGTGCATGCTAAGGCATTGATTTATAAGGGCGTGGGTTTGATCCCTGTCTTTTGCAACTTTTTGTTATTTTTTTTCAATTCCTGCAGGTTTCAAATATAATATACGCTGTCTGTTCTCTATCACCAACCCGTGCTTGGCCTGTTGGCAAGCTATGCAACTGTGAAGCAAGAGGGCGTAGGTTCAACACCCACCCCATGCATTTAGCCTTTTTCTTGGTTTATAACCTTTCCCTTTATTTTTCTTCCCCTAACCCTAATTTATTTTTAACTAACCATTAACCTACTTTCTTAACAATTACAAATTAGTTTTAGGTTTCTTTTTAATTTATTTAATTAACTAATTAATTAACCATTAATTTTTTCAATACTAAAATAAATAAGAATTTTAGGTTTTGATTAATTATCAACTCAAAACTTTTTCACAAAAAAACAAAAAAAACATTCAAACTTCTTTTTTCTATTTTTCTTATTTCGTTTCCTTCATTTATTTATATTCCTAAATTAATTGTATAGGTTGTAACTATCGATGTAATAGCGTAGATTCCTTTCTGCATTTTTCTCTGTTATGTAACTGCTTATAGGATTTAATAGTTTTAGGGTTTACTTTCCCGCATTTTTATACTTATGTAACTACCCTAAAGCCTTGTAATAGCTTAGTTTTACATTCCATACTTTACTTTTCCTGCTATATTTTATACTTCTAGTAACTAGGGTATGTATGGAAATATTAAAAACAATCGTAGCAAAACCCTAATTTTCAAGACTAAATAACTGAAACTAATACACTTCGTACACTTGCACCTCTAGGGTAACCTCTCTTTATTGCCTTCGGGAACATGGTCATGTCCCTCGAAAGGAGGGATAATTTAGCAAAAGTCCCCTCGAATATAGATCATAATCCCTCGACGACCCTTCGATGTTGCTTACAAAAAATGACATAGTCCCTCTAATAAATTGCTAAAGCATCTCTACATGTTGTCTTCGATGACCCTACGCATGTCCCATCAGATCCAATAGATGGGATTACCTACCAATTAATGGTATGGATAATACTATGTTTAAAGGAGAAGGAAAAGAATAAGAACGACCTTGAGTGGGTAAGGAACTTTTAATCGCTTGCTCACAATATTTTAAAAAATAATCATTTTTCACACATCACTTTCAACTAAATATTTTCAAAACACTTTGTACGCATTCTTGAGGAATGATACAAGAATCATTACAAAGTCTGCCTTACGTTGGCATTTCAAAATATTTTCAAACGAATCATACACACACAAAGAATGTTTTCAAAGTGAGCTAGCTATTAAGAGCCCATACATAACTATGGTTGAAAAGGGTGCTAACACCTTCCCTTTTCATAACTTTCCCCCTGAACTCAAAGTTTATCAAGGTCTTTTCTGTTCTTTTCACCCTTTCCTTATTGTATAAAATAAGAGCCGGTGGCGACTCTAGCTATCCCCACATTTTGGATAAAACCAAAAAATGTTAGTTCTCCCACTTTATTACACTTAGGAACAACATGAGAAGCTTTATCAACAACTTTGAAGGTCTGGCAAGGGGTCTCTAAGAATTCACCATCCATATCGACATATTTTAAAGATTTCAAATGGCTCACCATGTATTCTTCTTCATTGTAAACTGTAAAAATATTTCCCTTCACGGGATACTTCAACTTCTGGTGTAAAGTAGAAGTAACAGTACCTGCCCCATGAATCCAAGGCGTCCCAGCAAACAAGAATAGGCTAGACGAATATCCATCACATAGAAAGTAGATTCGAAGACCTGGGAGCCCACTTTGATTGGAAGATCAACCTCTCCATGCATCATTCTCTTTGAACCATCAAAAGCTCTTACCACAATATCATTGGGTTTTAGGACAATCCCTTCACAGTCAAGTTTTTCCAAAGCAACTTTTGGCAATACATTCAACGAGGAACCTGTGTCTACCAACACATGAGATAAGGTAGTGCTCCTGCACTCAATGGAGACATGTCGGGCCTTATTATGATTCCTTCTGGCGGGAGTTAAGTCTGCGTCATAAAAGCCTAGCCCATTATCAGTTGTCAGGCTAACAATATGGTTTTTGAACTGATCAACGGAGATTTCTTGTGGTACATAAGCAGAATTTAAGAATTTCACTAAAGCTTAAGCGTGAGCTTCGGAGCACAACAACAGGGATAGCATAGATATTTTGGAGAGGGTCTTCCTCAGCTATTCAACAATCTTGTAATCACTTTTTCGGATAATCTTTAATATTTCCTCCATCGTTTGCTTGGAGGGGTCTTCAACAGTAACTTCTTTTGGTGCCTCCGTCTGGGCAGGCTCGATCATATGTTCTTTATCTCGTATTTCAGTAGTTGATTCAGTAGCGATGATATGAATTGGTGTAGTAACAACCTTCAGAGATATCTCTGGAGAGAAAAACTTCCACTTCTAGTAACCTTACTAGTCCCAACAATATTGCCAACATCAGGATTAATAACTTCAGCATTTTCATCTTTGTCAGTTAATTGTTCCGGCTTGAGTCCATGGTAGTAGACATCCGAACCATAATTCCAAGGGATAGCCTTATTAGTGGAATATGGAACTGGCCCAGGTGCAGTAGTAATCAGAGGAGCAACTCTAGGTTCGACATTAATCTTCACAAGACCTTTAGAAGTGATCCTTAGAGTAGTACCATAAATTGTATACACATCTTCGAGATTCAGGTCTTGGGATGTACTCTTAACAGAAGGATCCTTCTCAAAAGGAATCTTCTCAAATAGGATCAGTCAAACACTGAATACCTTTTTTCAATAATGCACAACCATTGGACTGAGATGTACAATAGTAGCAGTCTTTAGCATAACCCAGAAATAAACTGGCTTACACCAGCTTCTCCTTAAAATCATCAAAGGAGTAGTCAAATAATTTACAGTGGAAACATAAGAAACTTCTTCAATAGCATTAACGACATTGTCGTGATTGGGAATAGGTGCAATAATCATATTAGGAATCTCAGGAGGGTCAAATTCAATATCCTTTGCGTCAATCATGTCTTGGATCATATTCTTCAGGGCCCAACAGTTGCTAATGTCATGCCTGAGGCTGTCAGAGTGATACACACACCTTGCATTGGGATTGTAGCAGAGAGAATAAGTGTTGGGATTCTGCAGAGGCTCTTTTAATGTAACCAGACCTACCTTCAACATGTGTTTAATGCTTGCGCCAATGACATGTTGATCTTTGTAAACTGTCTCATGGGTGCCTCCTGCCTACACTGATTATTTTGGTTTTGTTGCACCGACACAACATTGAAGATCACTACTGCCCCCACAGATTGGTTGTGATCGTTCTTATTATGACACTTCTTGCCGTACACGGAATTGGATTCCCTCTTACCATTATAAGGCTTTTTCATAGCATTTGAAGATGTAGCCACAAATTCCCCTATCAAAATCAATTCAGTGAAACCAACCGAAGAAATTCCTAGCAGATGATTACAGAAAGGACCTGTTAGTGTGCTTATAAAAATATCAACCAACTCTCTATCAGGCCAAGGGGGTTGGACTCTTCCTGTAATATCTCTCCACTTCTGGGCATACTCTTTAAAGCCTTCATTAGAGCCCATAGACATACTCTGCAATTGCATGTGGGTTGGTTCCAGATTAGAATTATATTTATATTATTTGTAGAAGGAGGTAGCCAAATATTCCCAAGTGTAAATATTGGCACCTTCAATTTGATAGTACCATTCCAATTGTGTCCCAGACATACTCTCTTGAAATAAATGTAACTAATTTCTTGTCACCAGTATGTGGTTGAATTTTCTAAACATAAGACCTCAAATGCAGCTTTGGAAAAGAAATGCCATCATACTTGGAAAAGGTAGGAGTCTTGAAATTAGGAGGAATAATAACTAATGAAACCAGACCCAAATCATCAAAGTTCAATCCAAGAACCTTTTAGATCTCCATAGCTCTCAGACGCTCTTCCAGCAACTTATACCTTTCAATAGAAGGGGGATACTGCTCATCCATGTAAGAATCTTCCTCTTCATCAGGACATTTTTTAGAATTAGGATTGCTTCTTTCAGTGTTTACACTCTTACTGTCTTCATCCTGCTTTTCATCTTCATTATATGATATGTTAAGAATTCGAGCTTGCTTGATAAGACCTCTGAAACTCCTTCCCATATTAAGAACGCCAATTGGTTTCTTTGCTTTCTTATTTTTTTCACTGGTGACCAGTACCTTCAATTCTTCATGTCCCTTGGCTAAGTTCAGGAACATCTGTTAGAATTGGGCATTATGAGCTTGAAGATCTTTGACTGTTTGTTCAAGATCCATTTTTTTGCTGAAATAAACAGCAAGAAGATGAGAAAATTTGTCTTGGGAATACCTATTATGTAATGAGATGCATTATATGTATATGCAAATGTAATCTTTTCAAGGATCTTATTGGATAAAAATATTGGGAAAAAATCTGGTTGCAGCTTTGTCTTGGAGAACTTTGAGCTTTCATCTTTGAACGTCCTTCTATCACGCTCACCATATCAAGTGGGTCCTAGCCTCTGAATTAAGAGAATATACTTTGATTTTTTATGGAATTTGGTTAGAGGAAAATAAATCCTCTTGCCCCTTTGCTAGCAATTTGGCTTGTGAAAATCCTGCACCAAAGATCCCTAAGATCCTTGAAATGGTTAGAAAAATGCCATGTCATATGTTATGATGTCATCATGCTATGTTTATGTTTAAGCAAGCAGAAAACACAAACAAATCACACAAGAGCCTTAGGTTTAAAGGCTTGCATGAGGTCCATAGGTAAGTACGCTTCTCTATTGAAGTTAAGTTGGCTCAACCTGTCCTAAAATAGTAATCGGGTTCTAAGAATCTCATATCACGGATCTTTTTAGAAGGTTTTATTTTAGCACAGCAACTGATTTGCCACCAAAATATCCCGCGAGTCGAATCTAAATGAGTGTAGCATCGAGTATCAACCAACCTTGGATTGCACCAAAGACGGCCATTTCACTACCTTCTAATGGCCAAGAGTGATCAATTAAGATTCTAAAAGTTAGTTAGTGCTAATGACACCACGCGGAAGCCTAATGTTATCCTCGACTGACTCAAGGAACATTAGTATTATCCAAAGTGTCGCACTAACCGTAGCCATCACTTCAACCATAATGGTATACGTCATACAATTTTCATGATCTATTTCTACTTACCTAAGGCATCCCTAGACCCAGGTGTAGGATCTTACAAGTAATAAACCAATGTAGACCCTAAATTAAAAGCAAGCAAAGCAAATAGTAAAGAAAGTAAAAGTGATATAACCCTAAGGTAACCCCTCTTTTTTAAGTATCTCCCCAGCAGAGTTGCCAGTTCTTTAATACAGTAGGAAAAATGACTTTTTGGTTTTATCTAAAATGTGCGGATAGCTAGAGTCGCCGCCGAATTTTCTTTTATCCAATAAGGAAAGGGTGAAAAGAACAGGAAAGACCTTGATAAATTTTGAGTTTGGGGGGTAAGTTATGAAAAGGGACGGTGTTAGCACCCTTTTCATCCGTAGTTATCTATGGGCTCTTAATCGCTACCTCACTTTTGTAAATTTGCTTTGTGTGGGATTTGTTTGAAAATATTTTGAAAAGCCTAAAGTACGGACAACTTTTTAATGGTTCTTGTATCAGTTCTCAAGAACGCGTACAAAGTGTTTGAAAATATTTTGAAAGTGTGATGTGTAAAATATGTTTTTTAGAAAAGATTGTGAGCAAGCGATTAAAAGTTCCTTACCCACTAAAGTATTTCTTATTCTTTTCCTTCTCCTTTAGAGATAGTACTATTTGTACTATTAGTTGGTAGGTAGCCGTATCTATTGGATGTAAAGGGATATGTGAAGGTCATTATATGGTCATTGAAGGCAACATATAGAGATACTTTAGAAATTGTATCGGAGGGACTAGATCATTTTTCGTAGACAACATTGAAGGGTCATCGAGGGACTATGATCATTTTTTCGAAGGGACTTTGCTAAAGTATTCCCACTTTCGAGGGACGTGACCATATTTTCCTAAGTCAACAAAGAGAGGTTACCCTAGAGGTATGAAGTGTGAATAGTGTATTCAGTTCAGGTATTTATCTTGTATTAGGATTATCTATCTATTGTTTTTAGATCGTGCCATACATGCCTAATTACAAAACATTTGAATATATATAGAAAATTAAAGGTGCGAAAAGTAAATCCTAAGCTATTACATGGCATTGGGGAAATTACATAAAAAGGATGTGGAAAATAAAGTGCGGAAATTAAACCCTAAATTATTACATCCCGTAAGCAGTTACATAATAGAAAAAAATATAGAAAGATAAATCTAAACTATTACAAGAAAAAGTCGTGCGACCTATACAATCGTCTAAGAAATTAAATGCAAAATAAATGATAATAAAAAAATGTTTGAATGTGATTTTTTGTATGAAATTAATTTGACGTTAATTAAATAGTTAAAACCCTAAGTCTAATTAATTTTAATTTATAAAAATCCTAAAGTCTAATTTGTTTTAGTTTTAAGAAAATACTAATTAATCTAATAAATAAATAAAGAAATAAAATGTCAAAATTAATTATTGATTAGAAAACCTAAACCTAATTTATTGGGATTTTGAAAAAAATAATAAAATTGATTGATGGTTTATAATTAGGGTTAAAGAAAAAAAAATAGGGTTAGTAATTAAAAAAGAAAAGAAAATAAGTTAGTAAAAATAAGAAGAAATTTTTTTGCATGGGGTGAGTGTTGAACCCACGCCCTCCAGCCTTCTCAATGCACAACCTACCACCCAGCCAACGTGTTGGTTGTGTTATAGGGATAAGCGCTACACATAATATGTGAAACCTGTTATAAATTGGAAAATAACAAAAATATTTCCAGCGCTTAGGGATCGAACCCACGCCCTCTACATCATATGCCTTCGTCTTGACCAGTGGTGCTTCGCCGTCATCCGTTCATATAACTGAAACAATTAAACATAAAATAAACAAAAACAGATTGACCAGAGAAGCGCCGGAGCCCTAGCTCCGGTCGTCTTCTCCGGTGAGACCTTTTTTGTACTAGCTAAAATAGAGCATGTTAGAGATCAAATAGAACCCTACCCCCTAAATTGACCCTTGAGAATCCATTGGTGGCCTTAGTTTTGGATAAATTGTCCTGCATTATGAGATACGAGGAAAAGAAAGCAAATCGGTGTAACAATGGAAATAGGGTGTTTTGGCGTCATGGGCTTCATGCAGGGTTTCAATCCTGTATAGTTTTGTCTCAAAAGTACATTGCACACGTTAGTTTCAATCAAAGCATAATTAAAAACTAAAATACGAAATTCAAGAAAACATGTAAACTAGTGATGCAGTAGTGCTCGTTTTAGGCTTCTTTAATCATCAAGAATGATCAATACTTACTCTATAGTACCTCAGGAGTCGATTTTGATGGCTGGTTTGCTTTGAAAGTGGTTGTATGAGAGGTTTCAAGTTTTCCCTAGTTTGACAAAATTTGAGGTTTTATGTGGGTGTTCTTGAAAGATTTTTTCGTATCCTTTGTTTGATAATAATGAGCATATATATAGGAAGAGATTAGGTCAAGAAAAATGGTCTTGGACCTCTTGTAAAACAACCTTTGATTCTTGTTTGAAAATAGAATTGGAATAAGATAAAACATGAAGATTTGTTTTTAAAATATCCCCACGCGGTTTGCAGCATATCTTTGGGCCTCCACAATATTTAATACAAAAGTCTTTTATGCCTTATACCTCCCCTTAACATTTATTTAATTTTAATTTTCCTTTAAATGAATAAAAATTCGAATAAAAGAAATAAAAATCAGGAAAAATATGTGAATGGTTTTGGGGGTCCACTAACATGTCATAAACATGTTTGAACTTCAAAAATTAGGCCCATTAGTCAAAAAGCCCAAAATTGTTCAATTGAGGTTTGATGCAATTTCACAAAATTACCCAACTTGTGCAACTCATAACTTGCTCAATTTTTGTCATATGAAGGTGATCTGTAACTTTATGGAAAGCTCAAGATGTCTCCTATAACTTTCATGCTGGTCATTTTTCCCTTTGAAGACTTCATCTTGATGTAAATTGCTTTGACAAAAAGTGTCTTTTTGTTAACTTTTAAAATGACCTGTAATGTTTTGGCTCATATCTCCCAAATGAAGCATTTTTTGGACATGAGCTTAGAGAGATAGAGTTGTAGAGAATTGCATTTCCTTAAAATTGAGATTTGGTTGAGAAACATCTGATGAAGTATATGAAAGTTATGTTTGGTCAAAGTTCAATTGACTTCTCCTAAAGAAAACCCTAATTTAGCAACTTTTGACTTTTGATGAATCTTTGGTTTTCGTGATGACCATGAACAACCCTTGATCAAATGATTAATGTGACCTCAAAATCTTGATATTGACCAAAAATCTTGAAGTTTGACTATATGTTGACCATAATTGACTTTTTACCCAATATAATTGATTTTCACTTATCTGAGCAATTGACTGAGCAAATTTGTGATGTAAGGCTTGAAACTTGACATGAGGATTCTTTAAAGCATATGAGGAACCATAAAACTCACTAGAGGCAGTAGAAGTTCCATTTTCCTTGAGAATACTAAAACTTTAGTTGTAGACCACTGCTTAGGAGGAGGATTCATCTGATCAATTCTTAAGTAGTCTTGAGCAATTGAGAACCATGGGAGCATCAGGAGATCTTTTGAAATGGGAGGTAAAATTTTGGGGTACAACATCTTCCTTTAGCATTGTAGAAGTTGATGAAGCCATTTTTGGAACTCATATCCAAGCTTTGTATATTGATAATATAAGGAAAAATGAAGATTATATCACCTCATTTAAGGATGCACAACAAATAGTGCAAAAAGGCCCTATCAATGTGTGTGGACAAGTTATTAATCCACTTGTGAAAAACAATGGGACTAGTTTAGGTTTCTCCGTGAAGAAGGAAGTTGTAAAGCCAAATTCTAATTTGAATAAATATCAAGACAACTTTCATAGTGCATGATAGCTCTATCCGACTACTCTAAGGATCAATGATATTCTCTAAGATAAGTCAGAGCATGAGTTGCCGAACTTTGTGACACATGGAGTCAGAATCAAGAACTGGGTCACCGTTAATGTCCCTTCTTGCATTCATATTTCAATTAATTTTTTTTTTGTTTGTTTTTTCAAAAATCTTTCACTCTGCCCAAGGTGAAAGTAATGTTGTATGGGCGTGTCTTTTGTTTTGATTTTTAGGATCATTAATAAAAGTTGTTTTTGATTTAAAAATTGTGACTTTATTTTCTGCTTTTTCTTGGAAAATGGTAATCAGAAAAAACCTATAAAAACAAATAATAGTTGTAAATAAATCAGCATAATCACTTGTTACATGTGTCAGTTTCTAAAATCAATCAAAAATCATATGTGCGGATTAATTAAAAAAAACTCGTTGAGTGCAATGACCTTGCACCCTCTCCCAACTTTAAATATCCTGTGTATGTGGCGGAAGAAGAAAAATGTGATGAAATCCTAGAAGAGGTTTCACGGTTGCTTGAGCGTGAGGAAAATACCATTAAGCCGTATAAAGAGCCGGTGGAGACGATTAAATTGAGATCAGAGGAAGATCTAAAAGAAGCCAAGATAGGGGAGTTGCTTCATCCCAGTACAAACCTTCTGCTTAATCGGAGAACAACCCTCTTTCATTGGCAGACGGTGAACCATAATATCAGTGTCGAGCCCTGGCTTGTCTTCGTATGACCAAGCAAATACCTCAACACAGTCGTGCAACATTCGAATCAATCTGCTATTGACACCGCCCTATAAGTTGGCGCATATCTTGACCTCTTTTTTGTCTGTCTCAGAGCCCAAGTTTACCACTTTGACCGACTCTTCATGTGGTTGGATAGCCTTTTCTTCTTTATTAAGAGTTTGGAAAGTTCTCCAGGTATCTCACAATCTTCTTCACCTTCGTCCTCGGCTTGGTAGATCGAATTTTTAAAGTCATAAGCACTAATAGAAGAATCGTTATCAACGAGATCCAGAGTGGATGAGGATCTTCAATTTAGTGTATGGGTGTGTGTAATAACACATAGCTATTTGAAAGTTCAATAAAGTAAAAAGAAAGACAGAGAGTGCAAAATTTTAATGCAAAACGTCCAATGTTTTCCTTAAATGAAAATATGACATGTGAAATGACAACCCTTAACAAATGAACTTTTGTGCCCCAGGAAAGACACAAGGTTTAAAGTTATTGTCTTAAAAGAAATTACATAACCAAACTTCTTAAAGAAATAAAAACAAAAATAGCTATTACTCCTGGCTGAAGGAGATAGGGAAAATGTCTTTTACTTCCCAATTGTGGAGTTCACTGCTAATGGTAGGAAAGATCCAGTTGTCGAAATCACCATCACTATCAGCATCTTCTATAACATTGATTTCGTTGTTGCTGATATGAAACAGAGGTCTTCCATCTCGAGCATGATGGACAACCCTTTGACCCTCTGCAGTAAAGCCCAAACCAAACTTATCAGATTTGAAAGGGATGTCAGGGAGTTGACCCCAAATAGTACAACCACCTTCTTCTATAGTTTCTTTGGCATCTTTCAAGGAAGTCATCTTGTGAGGAACCTCGGTAGTCTTTAGAATGGCAGAAACATCTTCAACAGCAGCATAAAGATCTTGGATGGGGTCTGCCCCAACTGTTCAACAATTTTGTAGTCGCTTCTACGAATGATTTTCAAAACCTCTTCCATTTCTTGTCCAGAGGTATCCTTGACTGTAGCTTCTTTTGGGGCATCCGTCCGAGAAGGCTCTATCATTGGCTCTTTACTTAGAGCTTCGGTAGTTGTCTTGGTAACTGTGACTTGAATAAGTCGAGAGATTTCTAGGGAGAAAAATCCTTCCACTTCAAGTAATTTTTCTAGTCCCTACAATATTGTCAATATTGGGATCAGCCTTTTCATCATCTTTATCAGAAAACTCTTATTTAATACCATGGTAATAGACGTCATACCCATAATTGCATGGAATAGCCTTTTCTGAGGAATATGGGATGGGCCCAGGTTTTGTAATGATTAAGGAAGCCGATTTTGGATCGGCAGTGATCCTTACAGGACCCTTGGAAGTGATCTTGAAAGGAGTACCAGATATGAAAGACAAATGTCGGCACAAATTCTCAGTATGCAAGACTTTTTCAATCAGAATAACATGTTCATCCATTAGGCATTGAATGCCTTCCTTCAGTAACCCGCAACCATTGGGTGGAACCACACAACAATAACATTCTTTAACATAACCTGGAAATAAACCGGTTTGTAGCAAATTCTTCTTGACTGTTGAGAGAGGAGTAACCAAATCATTTACGGGGGTAACATACAGAACATCTTCAATATCACTTATGCATTTTTCATGCTTCAACATAGGAGCAATAATCACCATCGAAGTCTCATGAGGGTTGAACTCAATTTCCTTATTATCAATCATGTCTTGAATTTTGTTTTTCAAGGCCCAACAATTTTCAGTGTTGTGCCCAAGACTGTTCGAATGATAGGCACATCTTGTATTTGGATTGTACTTTGGAGAGGATGTATTGGGATTAGGAAGGGGATATCAGAGTGTTATGATGTCAGCCTTTATCAAATGTTGTAATGCTTGAGCCAATGACATATTAATTATGGTAAATTTCCTCCTCAGAGCATCTGACCTACGTTGGTTGCCTTGTTGTGATTGTTGAACGCGTGTTGGATTAGAGATCAATACCGCCCCCACAGACTGATGTCGATTATTTTTACTACGACTTTTTTGGCCATAAACAACATTGGTTTCTTTCTTTCCAACAAAATTCTTCTTCACAAAATTAGAAGATGTAGCCATCGGAATCTTCCCGCTCTTAATACCACTTTCAACGGTTTTGCCAGTCAGAATTAGCTCAGTAAACCCTGATGAGGAACTCCCAATCAGAAAATTAAAGAATTGACCCATCAGAGTACCCATGAACATATCCACCAATTCCCAGTCAGTCAAAGGAGGTTTCACCCTTCCAGCTAGATTCTCCATTTTTGAACATACTCCTTGAATCCTTCATTCGAGCCCATGGTTATGTTTTGCAATTGTACACGAGTCAGTGCCAAGTCAGCATTATATTGATACTTCTTATAGAAAGCAGCATCCAAGTCTTCCCATCTGTGAATGTTAGTTGTTTCTAGTTGATAGAGCCATTCAATTTGAGTACCAGGCAAACTTTCTTGGAAGAAATGGACCCATAATTTCTGGTCAGCAGTATGAGGATGGATTTTTCGAACATACTACCTTAGATGAAGTTTAGGATAAGATACCCCATCATATTTTGCAAAGATAGGGACCTTGAATTTCTAAGTGATGACCACTCCCGATATCAGACCTAACTCTCCAAAATTCAATCCAGGCGCTTTCTGGATTTCCATAGCTTTGAGACGGTGTTCTAACTTCTTGTACTTGTCATCGCAGGAGGGTAATGTTCATCGGAGTAGTCTTCATCTTCGGAACCCCAATTGATTTTACCTTCTCCCTATGTTAAGAATAACAACTCTCTTCTTAGTCTTCTTTTTCGTGTGAGGAGCGCCATCATCTCTTGTTGTCCTTTGGCCAGATTCAGGAGAGTCTCTTGAAATTGTGCATGCTGAGATTGTAGATCCTTGACAATTTGTTCGAGATCCATCTTATACTCAAATAAATAGTAAATAGATGAGGAAACCTATATCAGAAAACCTTCTTATGAAATGATGCATGATATGTGGATGCAATATTTTCAAAGACCTTGGGAGATTTAAATTTTCTAGCCAAAAGGAAACAGAAACAAAGATTTCATTAATAAGTTCAGAATTACAAATGCCTTCTAGGCTTAAAAGGAAAAGAAAAAGGGCCTCAAGGAGACAATAGTGTAAACTCCTACAACTCAAGTCTCCTACGGACGCTTCCTCTTCGTGTCGATGTACGCATTAAGGCTTTTCTCCTCGTGAAGTTGCTTTGTAAGCTTCAACAACTTCTTTTCACTTGTATAGAATTGAGCTTCAAAAGTGTCTCGTTCTTCCTTGAGTTGAATCCAGGACTTCTGAAATTCTTCGAGGTAAGTGGGCCTGTCTGGATGGAGGATGGTAGAAGGAACATATCCTTTGACAACAAGCTCTAAGATCACGGTAGAATAATTGGATATGGCATCATAAGGTTTTGAGCGTGAGCTCCTACCCATTTGAGATATGGCTCCAAAGAGATAGAATTCTTATGTCCTAAACTCTTACTATCAATCTTGTTTACCATGCCCCTTGCTCGTATAAACCTTTAACGATAACGTTGAAAATCATTCTCGTAGTCGAACATAATACCCTGGATAAGTGCACCATGAGGACCATCTCTTCGAGCATAACCAAATTGTCATAGATCCAGGGAAGGGCTTTAATGGTCTTACCAATTTTTAATTATGTTTTTACTATAATAATAAATATTTAAATTAAGTAGACCATTGTCTAAATAAACAAAAAAATACATACATCCTTGTGCTTGAATGGGAATATTAGAAATAAGAACAAGAGACAATATTGCAAGAATAGTTTTAGAGATTCTCAAAGATGGTAGAATCTCCATTTTCTACAATGAATAGAATGTGTGAATTTGATATAAAATTTTCAATTTTACTTTATTTATAGTGGAGAAAAAACAAATATAGATTTCTACCCTTTTGACCTAAATAAGATGACTTCCTATTTTTTAAAAACCAGACTAGCTTTTTAATATATTCCACCGAAAATATGTTATTATGTAAGTAATACCTCCCCTAAAGCCAAGGAGTGGAACATTATGGAATTCCCCATAACGGTCAATGATAGTAACATCCTCCAAAGACTAGGAACACCAAAAGATATTCAAATGAGAGAGCGACATCATCCTTTGCGACCACCTCAAACCTTGTTCATTCTTCAATACTAATCGGGGAAGGTGTGAAATAAACCACCTAGAAAGAAAAGGTATGCAACACATAAGGGTCCCTCGCTTCCTCATAGTACGAGTTTGAAGAGAATTCAAAATGTCTTTGAGCAAGGTAGGCACAGGGTTACGAGAAAGAAATATCTTGATGGAATTCACATCTATGAGTTGATATGGATTAGGGAAAAGTACCAACCCATAGATTAGAAGAGCCAAAACCTCCTCGAAAGCTTGAAAACTCATAGCATCCAGAAACAACTGAGCCTTCTCTAACAAAGACTTAGCTAGAAAACCCTTGACTCCACTCCTTGTTTCCCAATTAGCTACAATGTCGGACCTCTTTAGACATAAGGCTGATGCAATTTCATCAGGTTGTGGATCTTTCTATAAATCGGTGAAAGGTATTTGATTGAGAACATGCACTCCCAGTAATTTAGAAAAATCTTCCATTGTGGGCACCAGTGATAATCAAGAAAGGTGAAGCAGTGATGCACAAGGTCAAATAACTGGAATAGAACACTCATCATATCTTCTTCAAAACCCGAGGTAACCAAACTAAGTAGTCGTCCATGCCTTTTGATGAATAGAGAACTTTCGGGAACACTTGAGACTAACTGTTTAAGTCGATAAGGTATCCGCACAAAACTGATCGGATAGTGTTTCTGCAAACGAAAGCCATAACCTACAAAATAGAACAAAGATAAATCCATGTGTCCGTGAAATAGTTAGTGAAAATGATATGGTATGGTGTCATGATGTTATGATGTCATGTTCGAACAATTAATCAAACACAAACAAGACACACAAAGCCTTAGGTTTAACCATGCATGGAGTTTATAGGTAAGTACCCTCTTGAAATTTTAGTTGGCTTAACATGTCCTAAAAGAAGTAATCGGGTTCTAGAAATCTCAATATCACATATCTTTCTCTCAAGCATTTTTTCAGCACACGCATTTAAATTGCGACCGAAATATCCTGAAAGTCCAATCTCAAAGAGTGTAGTATCGAGTATTAACCAACTTCAGTCTATACCAAAGCCAGTTATCTCACTACTTTCTAATGGCTAAGTTGTGTCAACTAAGGTTCTAAAGTCAGTTAGTTCTTATGACACCACGTGGTAGCCCATCATTCGCCTTGACTTACTCAAGGGACACCAGCACAAACCAATGTGTCGCACTAACGTAGCCATTATTTTAACCATATCAGTCTATGTCATACAGTTTCCATAATCTATTGCTACTTACCTAAAATGCTTTCAGATCCGGGTATAGAATATATACAAGATATAAACCCAAACATATCCCAAAATATAAAGATACAAGGCAAACAACTAAAGCAATAATGGTGATCTAGCTCTTAAGGTAACCCCACTTTTTAGTATTTCCCCAACAAAGTCGCCAGTTCTGTAATACGGTGGCAGAACTGACTTGGGTTTTGCGTTTTATCGCAAATGTTGCAGATGGCAAGAGTCGCCACCGACTTTTCCTTTATCCAATAAAGGAATGGGTGAAAAGAACAAGAAAAACCTTTTCAAATTTTTCTTGAGTTCGGGGGATAGGTTATGAAAAGGGAAGGTATTAACACCCTTTTCATCCATAGTTATCTACGGGATCTTAATTGCTAGCTAACTTTTTTGAAATGCTTTGTGTTTGTATATGTTTGAAAATGCCTAAGTGCGACAATTTTGTAATGATTCTCGTATTGTTGAGAATGTATACAAAATGTTTGTTTTTTTGAAAATATTTCAGAAAGATGTTTGTTTGAAAAGATGTTTTAAAAATGCCAATGTAAGGCAATTTGCTTTATCATAACCCTTGTATCAGTCCTCAAGAGTATTTATAAAGTGTTTTGAAAATAGTTATTTTGAAAGTGTGAGGTGTGGAAGTTGTTTTAGTTTGTGAGCAAGCGATTACGAGCGATCTACCTACTCAATAAGTATTTTTTATTTTCCTCTTCCTTTAGATAGTGTTATCCTACCATTAGTTAGTAGGAAGCCCTATCATTGGATGTGAGGGACAAGCGTGGGTCATCGTACAGTCATAGAAGGCAACTTGTAAGATGCTTTTACAATTGTCATAAGGGACTAAGATTGTTTAACAAAGGCAACATCGAAAGGTTATCAAAGGAATATGATCTTTTAATCGAGGGTCTTTGCTAAAGTATTTCCCGTTCGAGGGACATGATTGTTTAAATCCGAGGCAACAAGTGTGGATACCCTAGAGGTGTATGTGTGCGAAGTGTTTTGATTTCAGTTATTTTTCTTGAGATTAGGTTTTCTACTGTTTGTTTTTGATCTTGTCATACAAACCCTAATTACTAACAATAATAAGAAAAGCAGTAAATTGCAAAAATTAAATGTCATACGCTATTACAACGCTTCAGGTATGGGGGTATAAATTTATGAATAGGGATGGAAAGCAATAAGTCCTAAATATCTATTACAGACGGTAAGCAATTACATAATCATAAAAAATGCGAAATAATAAAATACCCAAAGATGTAAAATAAAGAAAAGAAAAGAGAAATTATTTTGTGATCTTTTGGTAGAAAAAGGCTTGATGATTAACTTAATTATTAATGAATTAAACCCTAAAAATTTATGTTTAAATTAATTTACTTAACTAAATGAAAACCTAAGTGTTTAGAAAATATTTTTGATGTTTTTTATTTAGAAAAAATATTTCAGTGTAAAATAAAATAAAACCTAATTCTAATTATTATACAAATTAGTTAACAAAAACAAAACAAGGTGATTAAATTTAATAATTTTTATTTAAAATTAATAATAAAAAACATAAATCATATTTTTAACCTGATTATTTACTTAAAAAACAAGAAAGTAATTTTTTTGTATTTTTATTTAAAAAAAATAAAAGTAAAAAAAATAAATATAAAGTATAATAGAAAAAGTTGGGTCTGGCGTTGTAAAAGGTAAATGGGGTGAAAAAGAAACAACACTGCTTGGCCCAACAATAATTTTTTTTTTAAGCAGAAACAATAAAATAAAAATGGAATGGGCTTGCGCTTG